>CAWUFW010002304.1:1800000-2294297 GCA_963921515.1 Calotriton arnoldi
TGCCTTTTCATCAACGGCCTAGTGGAGGCTTTGACTGCAGGGAAGGACATTGATGCCCCTAAGTTGGCGAGCCGCAAAGTACCTGCCATGATGTTCGCAGATGACACCCTCTTGCTCTCAAATTCACCCATGGGCATTCAGAGGGTCTTAGATAAATTGTATGCTTTTTGTAAGAACAGGGGGCTGGAGATTAATCTACAGAAAACTAAATACATGGTGTTTGATGCAGGTCATAGCACACAGCCAAATTCTCGTCTAGAAGGTAGACCTCTGGAGAGGGTGTCCGTCTTTGAACACCTTGGAATTACGCTGACAGAAAAAAATAGACTGGGGTGCTCAAATCAAGAAAGCTAGTTTAAAGCTGGCCCAGACATCTGGGGACATGACAAAGGTATTTAGGCATTGCATTCAGAAATCTGTTAGCCCGGCGGTGGAAGTATATAAAGCACAAGCCAGAGGTGCAGCCCTCTATGGGGCCGAAATTTGGAGTCATCGTCCTTCTGGCCCTATAACAAAAATTGAGAACTCCTTTGCCAGGCAGTTATTTGGTCTGCCTCCAAGGTCCCCGCTTACTCCGCTTCGCCTGGACCTTGGGATTAGACCAATTGCAGATGAAGCCGCCCTTAGACCCCTTTTATTCTGGTGACGTCTGTGGGGCATTCCAGAACTGGCAGTATACAGGGAAGAGTTGAGTGAGGTGTAGTGTTTACAGGGTGCGAGCAAACTACCTTGGTTGGCTTACATTAAGAACACTTTTTCGGCCATGGGAAGGGCCATCTTCTGGCATAATGCAGAAGAAACTTGTACAACAACATCTAGGAAGGATTTGATATGGAGCTACAGGGAACATAAAATTGCCTGGCTTCAGGGAAACTCTATGTCTGGCCCACTGACCACAGTGTTTTTAGAAGTAAAAGATCAGTACAGACTAGAGCCTGTCCTGGATGATATCCAGTCGGCCCTTGCTAAGAAGTTATACCTGCAGTTCAGGCATGGGGTACTCCCGTTGCGCGCTTTTACAGACAAATGGGGGGGGTACACCCAATTTGGGATGTCGGGCCTGTAGCAGTGCAGCAGAGACTGAACATCACACAATATTCTTCTGTCAAGGTTACAATAAGGTGAGACACCGATGGCTAATTCAGCTATGTAGAAATTTGGGAACTAAGCACTATACTGAGGCTCTTAGGATATTGAAATATGACACTCACATGCCCATTGTGTTCTCAATTTCACGTTTCCTATTCGCCATGTGGTGCGTACGTAGAGCTCTCCTGAAGATTAGCCCATAGAATTTATTTGATCTTCCCATCATATTTTATCAATTGAAACAGATGTAGTTTTAACCTATACGAAATTATTTTATGATTCTTAATAAGCATTTTTAACCATAATATGTGGTACACTTGGTTTTTTGTACATTTTATATCTGTGTACATTTTTTTAGTTGTGATCAGGAAATGACAGCCAACTTGAACCCTGGCTTTTGGAAAAGGACTCATGTTCATGCAGTTTGCACACATGAAGTAATGTTGTAAGGCACTAGCATTTTTTAGGTAATTATAATGGAGGGACAGGGGGCTTTTGCCTGCGCCTATTCGAACTGCCTTGCGCTATTTGCTTTTGGTTATGGCCATTGTTCTGCATATGCATTGCACATGCACTTTAATGAAACGTGTATTCATAGGCCAATCCCACATTCTGGGAAGTGGGCATGTAAGGCTACAGAGTGTTTTGGGAATTTCAATGTAATGCACAAAGCACTTTTGTAGCAATTCTGCCCTTTATGTAGAGCATTGATTTTCCTTATCTTGTAAAATTCAGTTCATGAAATGTATTGTATTTTTATATGTGCTTTTAATGTCAAAATGATCGAAATAAAGATTTTTTGATGATGATGATGAAAGATCTCCAATACCTTCGGGACGAGTTCGCACTATAAAAATCTGCACAAAAAAAAAGACATCTAAAAACTATCATGCAGCATGCCAGAAGCAGGGCCCCCATTCACACATCACACCATTGTCAAAGCACACAAAAATCACTTTGAACCCATGGCCTAACTAGACTCAGGGAACAAATACTGCAGGAACCTGGAAAGTAGATGCAAGATATCCTAACCCTAGGGCACTCAAAAGAAATGTCCAAAGCAAGAGCCTCACATATGGAAGCAGCCTTTCACAAACCCGTTAAATGTGAACAAATAAATCAGATGTCAGCACCCCAAAAGGTGAAGGAGGTCAGAAGCCACATCAATCATATGGGCACTGCAGAGGACTTTTTTTGCACATAGTAGAACACACAGCAAGCAGGAAAAGTGCTTGGTTTGGTGGAAACTGAACCACTTCACCAAGATATGCAGATCTTCTCAACCCAGTGAAGTCCCTGGAAGAAAGCAGTGAATGCTGTTACTAAATTGGTTGGTGACCCGGCCAAAGATGCCATGATTGATGATGAGGGGGAAGTGAAGGAAATTGGTTTATGAGTTGTAATGGATGTGAGTCCCTCACAAGTAATAGGTCCACAATTGTCTCCTTGCTGGGAACCAAGTACCACAATGTAGCGCTTGACTCTCTCAGATTAGTGAAGCAGAGTGGTCCAAGGCCTGTGTGGGCTAGTAGTCTCAATTCGCTTGCATGCAGCTTTCAATAAATTATTGTCCAGATATTGCTTTTTCTTTTGAAAAGGAAAAGCACATTTATAACACACACACAGACAAACTCCTAAATGCTACGCATTAAGGCCCATATTTGCTAAGCCTTTCCATCACCGTGCATCACACAAGCTGACACAGGGCAACTCAAAGGCTTATTTGAGATTTACAAAGCCATGTAAGGCTTGATTTGAGTGGCATGAGTGTTTCCATGCATCCACCTATGCGTTTCACAATTCCAGATTTACTAAGGTTTGTAAAGCTGGAATTGCTTGAAATCGATACGCCTACCACACAGAAGTGTAACGAGGAAAAATATGTTTATGTCTCCTTGTTACAGTGGAAATCGACTTTTCCCCAAGCAGTATTCACTTGGCATGGAGAGACGGCCCGCTGGGGTGGAGCAGAAAGCGCAGTCATCAGAAGGGAGGAATACCGTGGGTTGCGAAAAACACTGATCTCCATGGAATGGGACCTGATGCTGGAGGCGTTGAAGGCCATCGATCCCCCTATACCACACCCCGCATAGTGCAGGCATCCCTCACCCCAACTCGAGGCATGGATGGTCTCCCCCATTCCCTACCTGATACGGTGCGCTTCAAATTGAGCTGCACCCCTATGTCCGAGATCCCCACATGATGAATAAGTGGAACAAGGCTGAATCCTGGGCCCGAATTATCCCAACCAGGGGTGAGCCAGACTAGAGGGAGGGGGGTGGATAGTTTGGGATTGTTTTGTTTTTATTTGACCTTGATGGATAATTAACCGATGGAATAGCTGTTGTAATTGATTGATACTTAAATGTCAATATCCCAAATGGGCTATCATCTGTATCCTGAATGTAACAAGTAGGTATAACTATGTTCAAGTTCAGTGGATCTATGTCACAATGCCTATGTACGAGTTGTAACAGCGCTTCTGCATGGCGCGACTTTCCATAAAATCAATAAAGTATGTTTTTTAAAAAAAATTCTCCTTGTTTCTTCCTCTTTCTTTGTATGATGTTCATGAAGGTATCCCTTCCTGTACAAAAACAATCCTGCCAATAATGCAGGCATCCTTGCAACATGGCATAAGGGTGACTGCAGGGCCGGCTTTAGAGCAGTACGACCTGTGCAGCCATACTGGGCGCTGATTGGGGGGTGGAGGGAGCACTGACCTTAGGTGGAGGTGCTGTGTTTAGCAATAACTTACGATTTATAAGCCGCTTTTGCAGAGTTCCTTGTGCGTCCAGATTTCAGGCAGCAATAAAAATGTCAAGATAACTGTTGTGTTTAATGTTCCCTGCTAGAGAGAGAGATCAGAGTTTTGTCTAGAGGCAGTTTTGACTCGCCATAAAGTAGTGCAGAGGGTTAATATGCCTTCTGCAAAGAACGGATCTGTATTTAAAGTGGATAGCTGAGTGGATTAGTAAAGCCAGCCTTCAGCAGTACTTTAAAACAAATGAAATTTATGCGAGAGAGGGGCTATGGAGAGATGAGGGCCCTTTTACCGGGTGGTAGTGAGGGACTCAGAGGAGGAGGTCAATGGGGGTGTGCTAAAAAAGATTGTTTGCACCGGGTGCCACCAGTCCTAAAGCCAGCCCTGGGTGACTGCATTGGTGCTAGTCGCAGTGAGAGCTGAAGAGAGCCATATCATTGTAAATCTGGAGCTCTTCAGCTTTCTCCCCTTCACACAAGGCAGCAACATTCCTTGCTGCACTGCAATGTGTGAAATCTGTCCCTAACTTACAAATCTATACATAAGGGAGATGGAAATTCCTTTGGTGACATTGTGAAATCACAGTTGATCCCTAGTGGGTATTAAACCCCATAACCACAATACCCCCTCCACCTAAATCAGATGTAACATCACTATGTAAGGTGGGGGTCATTTTAAATAAAACAGGCCTATTGGCTTTGCCAAGGGATCACCACATTAATAGAGCATTAACCATATGTTAGGACTGATCGTTAAAACTCAACAGACTAATGTTTTAAATGCATTTATCATTAACCCGTTGGGTGCTGTGGACGTGCTGGAGCTGTCCACGGCACCAGTGCTCAGGCAATGAAGACGGCTCCAGGGTAGTCAGCACAAGAGCCAAAATTAGAGAGACGCCAGCACGGTAACTGTGGTGGCCTTTTCTTGCATATGCATGTTGTTTAGTGAGTGCCGCCAAAGTGAGCTGGATAATAAAGGCTGTCAGTATTGTAGGAAAAGAAGGAAGCCGCGTCACAGTAATGGGGGTTCTTCCAAATAACCTCTCAAACACATAAGCACCAAATTTAGTTAGTCAGGTAAGCTGTGGAAAAAGGGGCATGCAGTGCAAATAAGCGGAGTTAAATTGGTAGGCACAAATATATTGTGAGTGAGCTGTGAATGTTTCACATTGAAAACTATACAATCACACTCAGTTCATGTCCAAGTGTATAAGGTAATGAAGTCACAGCCTTACCAGAGGGAAAGTGTACTAAAAAAGAATAAAAGTATAGAGGCGTGGCCAACCATCATGGCCCTGTGGACATTATCCACTAAGTCTCCGCTGTATTCTCGCCAGATTCAGGGCGTCTGGCACCTATGGCTGGCAACTGACAGCTTCCCGACATTGGGGACAGTGGGGACACCAGGGCGCCGTGGGGACCGCCTCCTCATCCCGGCAAAGGTAGATGATGATGATGATGAGAAATTTGTAAAGCGTGACAAATACCCCGAGGTGTCTAGGCGCTGCCTTTGGTGTAACCGAGACTGCCAGCAGCGGCCGATGGTGGCGGTGAGCCACGTTGCCGCCATCGGCACCGAATGCGGCCTTACCTAGTTTGAATCTTCACATTGACAGGTCTCAGGACTGGAGCAAGGGCCCGCTGAGCTGGCACCTGCATGAATGACGTGATGCCATGTTGCCAGTCTACCTTGAACTTTGTTTGCATCGTATAGACTATTATAGCGGTTTCTGACCCAAACGCCCGAGTCTAACATGCCAGATGTAATTCTAAATCATAATTGGGGAACCAGATTCCCAGGTTTTGTTGTTTTACTGTTTTTGTTTATGTTGCATGAGTGGACACAATGTAGCATGAAGTGGGGGGGACCGGGAGGGGAGTCTAGGATAGCTTTTTGACTTTTGGCCAGTGGGAATAGGGCAAAATTATACTTCTACCCATGCTGGGTCTGTGCTATATCGTACAAAGTTAATACACTAACTCTATGGTGTTTACAACACTGTCATGGTGTAGTGTAGCTCCTATTTCCCTAATAGGCTCTGCGCATTGGAATAATATATCCTATAGGTTTGACATAGGACTAAGGTCAGTATGTCCCTATCGAGTATATTAAACTTAATTACTTGTGCCAGCTAGCTCAGAGGCCACTAGAAACTCCTTGACAACAAGAAGGGAGTAGTTTCTGGCAGCCGCAAGAACATGATCACTGTGTTTCCCTTTTAGAATCAGAACGTGTCCCAGAGTCGTGGAAACAATAGATAACTATTTCACTCAGCTCAGTCGTGCATGCTTAGTTTTCTCCAAGTTACACAGAAAGAAATAGAGCGGGTGTTTCAATAAAGGATTTATTGAACAGTCTTGTTTCTGGTGTAAGTAAAATGTGCTATTACGATCACAAGACAGTATGCGAGATAAATAATGTACAGTGTGAGCAGTAGAAATAAATAATACTGCGAGAGCATTATCTTTTAGTACATATGCTGTTACATAAATAACACAGACTAAAAATGTGAGTACTCATACGATGCGTTTCTAATCTAGTTCTACCCCAATGTACCTAACCTTACCTAGGTGTAGGATGAGGTATGAAGTAGGTGAAGTATTCCTTACTATGGTATACTAAGAGTATGCTAACCCCAGTATGCCTAGTATGCCAAGAGTCCCTCTAGGTTCTAGTCTGCTCCATACCTGAAGAATGAGAGAGGTAGGAATCTCTTTGCCAGACTCGAACTCCAACACCCCGCAAGGGAAGTTAGATCACTGGAAGCTGGACTCTCTGCGTGCAGGGATGACAGCGTCTTCTCAGTGCGTCAGGCCGGGAAACGGGCTCCTCTGAAGTCGAGGTCTCCTCTGATTTACAGGGGCTAGGGAAGGTATATTTATACCTGAGAATTACCTCAGAATGTTAGCATTGACGTGAGTCGGACAGCGGAAGACGTCATGAATGAACCCCTAAGGAATAATGGTTCATGCATAATATATGAGTCCTTGAAGAAATCAATAGTCCTGGACTAGGGAAACTCCTGCAGCCTAAGGGTCTGTTCTTCAAGAACTCGTTGTGACGTTAGGGTGGACGGATGTCGGAGACCATGCCTGTATTTGGAGTGCACGGTTTAATGCCTAAATAAGGGCTCCACGTTGGGCGCCATGTAGTGTAGCTCCTATTTCCCTAATAGGCTCTGCGCATTGGAATAATATATCCTATAGGTTTGACATAGGACTAAGGTCAGTATGTCCCTATCGAGTATATTAAACTTGATTACTTGTGCCAGCTAGCTCAGAGGCCACTAGAAACTCCTTGACAACAAGAAGGGAGTAGTTTCTGGCAGCCGCAAGACATGACCACTGTGTTTCCCTTTTAGAATCAGAACGTGTCCCAGAGTCGTGGAAACAATAGATAACTATTTCACTCAGCTCAGTCGTGCATGCTTACTTTTCTCCAAGTTACACAGAAAGAAATAGACGGGCGTTTCAATAAAGGATTTATTGAACAGTCTTGTTTCTGGTGTAAGTAAAATGTGCTGTTACGATCACAAGACAGTATGCGAGATAAATAATGTACAGTGTGAGCAGTAGAAATAAATAATACTGCGAGAGCATTATCTTTTAGTACATATGCTGTTACATAAATAACACAGACTAAAAATGCGAGTACTCATATGATGCGTTTCTAATCTAGTTCTACCCCAATGTACCTAACCTTACCTAGGTGTAGGACGAGGTATGAAGTAGGTGAAGTATTCCTTACTATGGTCTACTAAGAGTATGCTAACCCCAGTGTGCCTAGTATGCCAAGAGTCCCTCTAGGTTCTAGTCTGCTCCATACCTGAAGAATGAGAGAGGTAGGAATCTCTTTGCCAGACTCGAACTCCAACACCCCGCAAGGGAAGTTAGATCACTGGAAGCTGGACTCTCTGCATGCAGGGATGACAGCGTCTTCTCAGTGCGTCAGGCCGGGAAACGGGCTTCTCTGAAGTCGAGGTCTCCTCTGATTTACAGGGGCTAGGGAAGGTATATTTATACCTGAGAATTACCTCAGAATGTTAGCATTGACGTGAGTCGGACAGCGGAAGACGTCATGAATGAACCCCTAAGGAATAATGGTTCATGCATAATATATGAGTCCTTGAAGAAATCAATAGTCCTGGACTAGGGAAACTCCCGCAGACTAAGGGTCTGTTCTTCAAGAACTCGTTGTGACGTTAGGGTGGACGGATGTCTGAGACCATGCCTGTATTTGGAGTGCACGGTTTAATGCCTAAATAAGGGCTGGGATTTTATGCCTATATAAGGGCAGGGCGAATTGTGCCTATATAAGGACATGATTCTGGAAAGCCCGTTTATGGACACCCTAAGAGGAATACAACAATGGAATGTCAAAGGCCTTAACTCTCTGGTTAAGCACCACAAACTTTGGAAACACATACTTGGCCGGAGACTCGATATAGTAGTATCGCAAGAAACACACCTTAAACGTAGTGATGAACACAGACTACAACACAAAGCGTATCCTGGATCTACAAATCTCCAGGCACCACTAAAAACAATGGAGTATCTCACGTCTTTCCCTCTTCTTTAAAGTTCCAACTGTTATGCAGTTAGAAGGACAAAGAAAGGAGAATCATGATGGTCAGGGAAACATTAAGGGAGATATGTGTACGGTGGCCTCAATATATGCACCCAATACGGGACAAGCCGATTTTGTCCACTCCCTACTAGCCCTACTGGGAGGCTTTGCAGAGGGGGAGACTATTCTGATGGGATATTTCAACTTTACCTGGGATCCCGGCTTGGATAGTTCTTACTCACACTGAAACCAAACTGGGAAGTTCTCAAAACCCCTGAAACAAGCAATCCTCCACATAAGTTTGATAGACGCCTGGAGAGCCACTCACCCTACAGTTCGAGATTATACCTTCTTTTTCTCTCACTCCCATCGCACCTACTCTCCACTTGATTATGTCTTTATAAGTCAATCCTTACAACACACTATTACGAAGCCCAGATTCCACCCTATTATGCTTTCATACCACGCTCCGGTAGAGACCGTACTGGAATGGAATACCTCGAAATCCAAATTTTGACAATAATTCTTTTCTGCACCTCTCACACAGGATCATCTCTTCCGAGATGAGCTCTGTAGGAGCCATCAAGGATTTTTTTAAACTGAACAACCTTCAAGATGCTAACCTTTCTTCTAACTGGGATGCCTTTAAGGCGGGTATTAGAGGGAAATGCATCTCACTGATGTCAACCCTGTCACAGCAGAAGGCACAGATCGGTCAGCACTTGAGGATGAACTCCAGTTAGCTGAGCAAGCCCATAAAGACTCCCCCACTCTATCTTTACAAAGGAGGGTCACAGGCTTACGAAGAAGGCTTAACGGCATATATAATAATAGAGTGGAGCTGACATTATTGCGCCTTAAAAAAACACATATGAATAGGGGGATAAGGTGGGCTCACATCTGGCGTGACAGCTTTGGGCCAAACATGAAAAAGAATACATCAGTCAACTTCACCTGGACTCCAGGGAGGCTGTTGCCACAGGGTTTCTGAGACTTTTATAAACAAATTTATACCTCTGAACCTGCAGACTAGACTCCACAGTTGGCTTATATGGCGATCTTGGAGAGCCCCATTAGAGATGAAGACTAGGTGCCCATTGACACTCTTAAACTACATAAATCACCTGGGCCTGATGGATTTACAGCCCAATTTTATAAGACTTTTAGTTTGGATCCGGTGACCCACTTGACTGCTTTATTTCATTATGTAGCCGACTCCCGCTGAGTGGCACATACAATGGGGTAAGATTTGGTCTCTGTCATACCAAAACCTGGGAAGGATCCCCATTTTTGTGCATCGTATCGACCTATTGCATTATTGAATTTGGATACCAAACTATATACAAAGATATTGGCCACTAGGTTAGACGATAATATGCCCGAAATGATCCACCTAGATCAGTCCGGTTTCATTAAGGGGCACCAAACTTATGATAACTTACGGAGGTGGTCCACCTGGTCGAAAAGGCTACTAAAAAGCACATTCCAGCTGCTCTGTTGGGACAGAATGCTGAAAAAGCTTTTGACCGGGTGGACTGGACCGTCATCTTCCATACACTACGTCGGTTTGGCTTTGGAGAACGGTTTATAGCCACGATCCAGGCCAATTATGCTCACCCACAGTCATGAGTGATGGTGAATGGGACTGGTTATGACCTTTTTAGCCTAGAACGTGGCACAGGAGGGGGTGTCCATTATCCCCGCTTTTATTTGCCCTTAGTATTGAGCCATTAGCGGCTAGATGGAGAGCTACACAATCAATCCAAGGCATTTCATTTGGGTCGGTGGAACACAAAATATCCATGTTTGCAGATGATGTTCTCCTATCCCTTACATCCCCTCAAACGTCCCTGTCTGCCCTGCAAACTGAGCTGAAAGTGTATGAGACAGTGGTGTTGCAGGGATTCAGTGGAGTCACAGAACCATGTTTGGGATTATGGGACCTTAGCAGGCAGGGACTGAGTCATCCCACCACTTAAGTACCTATGAGCCCAGGACCGACTAACTATAGTGTCTCACTTGCCCTCCTACTCACTCACAGAGGAACAAGTCATTAGACACCCCAGAGCACAACACTCCCAACCCTCTCAGGAATCACGGTTGCAGGACACACACTTTTGCTCACACATTCATACTAGTCCACAATAAGTTCTGACAGAGACATGAGGAAAGTTTGAAATGTTTATTTTAACTATCGTGCTCTGGTATGCAGTATATGTGCCACAACAAGTAGGAAAATGCCTAACACAAAAACGGTTAGCAAAGAAAGTAGTCTGTAAATCATAAATGGAGCTGTCATTATATACAACAGTGTAGCCTATCCTCCCTCCCCTTCTGTTGAAGCAAAATGATTATATATCAGAAGATCTCTAGGTGTTAGCAGCAGACACCATACCTCAGTATACACAGATGAAAGTTCTACATCCCAGACGCTGTCCCGATCTTTTCCCTGGAAAGGTCCCTCTCCAAGTGTGTATTACCTATCTGTGCATAACTAAATGACAGAAAGTATGTGTTTCCAAACAACATCTGCATTTGCTTGTTTTGTCTAGGTGCTAGGGCCTGACCAGAACAGAATAACAAGGGGCATTGTTATTCCACTTGTCTACATGTTTAGATTAAATCCCAGGGAAAGAACAGAGCGCAAAACAATAGTGTGTTTTGTGTGAAAGTACATTGTTTCCATAAAGCAAAATATATCCATAAGGTAACGTGTGCAAAGCAGAGGACGGTCTGCAACATGCTCATGCTAACATAGGGAAAATGAAAATGGGCCTGCACTGGACTTATGACAGTAGCGGGTTTTTGAATCAGTCTCCATAAATCCTTCCTCCTGAACCTGACTCTTTTCATTAGTGAGATGGAGGCAATAGTGGGAGCCAAAACCATTCACTGGGCTAAAAAAGAGCTAACCTACTTGGGGATTAGGATTACTCCAAGAGTGGGGGGCGTGGCCAGCCAGGGTAAGAAGCCAGGGCAAAAAAGTTCATCCAACTTTTACTTATTACAGTGAAGAAATGGGTCTACCATGCTTTCTCCAGTTTTTTTACTTACCTTAGTTATATTCCCTCTACTACTCTCAGAGAGTGCGGATTGGCTCATTCACGGCCGCTGCAATAGGACTGCGTGTCCTTGTATAAGTACAGTACCCCATATAAGGGTCTTGAGTTTCACTGTTTGGGTGGCCTCAGGCTAGAGGGTTGCCCTGGTTTGGGAGTTGAGGAGTTTTCTGTTAGTGTTTACCATGCAGACCACACAAAGAGCAGTAGCTTGATCTATCACTGTTGCAGGGATTCTGCGCAAACACAGAACTCTGCGTAGGATTATGGGACCTTAGTATATAGGGACTGAGTCATCCTACCACCTTAGTACCCATGAGCCCAGGACTGACTAGCTATAGTGTCTCACTTACCCTCCTACTCACCCACAGAGGAACAAGTGATTAGACACCCCAGAACACAACACTCCCGACTCTCTCAGGAATCGCGGTTGCATGACACACCCTTTCGCTCACTCTCTTGTACTTGTCCACAATAAGATCTGACAGAAACACGAACATGATTTAAATATTTATTTAAACTAACGTGCTCTAATACGCAGTATATGTGCCACAATAAGCAGAAAGATGCATAACACAAATACGGTCAGCATAGCCAGTAGTCCGTAAATCATGAAAGGAGCTGTCATTATAAAAAGACAGTGTAGCCTAACCTCCCTCCCCTTGTATAGAAGCAGAATGATTATATATTAGAAGATCTCTGGGCGTTATCTGCAGACCCCGTACCTCAGTCTATAGATGGTAGATCTACATCATAGGTGCTGTCTTGCTCTTCTCCCTGGAAAGGTCTCTCTCCAAGTGTGTCCTCCCTATTTGTGTATTCCAATAAGACCAAAGTACGTATTACCAAACAACATCAATTGAGAAAAATTGGGACCCCCTGCAAAAAAGACTGAGCCCTAGGGCAGGGAAAATACATATTGAGAAAGAGAAAGCCTAGGCAATTAACTGGTCATGTATTGACCTATACTAGACACATTGATATGAACAGTGACTCAGTGTACTCAACATTTATATTAAAAATCTCATTTTATTGATATTAATTCATAATAAAAAGGTTTTTGTGAGACAGACAAAACATACTGTACTTAACAACATAACATAGACATATGTACATAAAATAGACAAATATAAAACAATTGAATCCAGGCAATTTAAATGTTAATACAAAAGACCAAACATGAATATGTTTGTTTCATATTGAAACGTAGTGGCTTAGTGATGGAACAATTCTTTGTTTCTCTACGCGCGTTTCTGCGTGCTAAGCGCCTGCTTCAGGACAGCCACAGAAATTACCTAAGCAAACAATAAATAAACAAACATATATATCACAATTTACAAACATACCTAGTACACTGAGTCTTGATAACATACATATTCATTATTACTTGCTATGTAGCATATAATGATAAACTACAACAACTGAATCTCTGTTCATAAATGAAAAAAAAGATAAGAAAAAGTGTTGAGAAACTAATTTGAGCAAAACTAGAATGGAGTATGATAGATAATTATAAATTAATGTAATAAAGATATAGACCCTTCAGCCGCACCGGAAAAAGTGAATAAAAGTTTAGAAACCAAAAAGTGTCTAAATCCCAGATGATTTTCAACCTTACGGTGACTCAGGTGTGACAGAGAATGGATCCAACAATATATACAAGGAGCTTACCTAAATAGGTTCCCAAACAACATCTCCATCAATATGTTTTGTCTAGGTGCTAGGGCCTGACCAGAACAGAATAAAAAGGGGCATTGTTGATCGACCTTGCTCACAATGTTCAGACTAAATCCCAGGAACCTGCAGAGTGTGAACACAGTGGTAGGTTCTCATGTGAAATTGGCAAAAGAGGCATTTGCAAAACAACTCATGTCGTAACGTGTTCAGTCTGCAGCCTGCTCATGTTAACTTAGAGAAGACGACAATGTCCCTATGGGCCATGTGACACCGTGGTGGTACACGCGAGACATGGCATAGGCAGATAAAGTACACAGTTCCCTGGGATGCGATCCGGCCTTGCTTCCCCCCACCCCTCCCCCCCTATTCTCCCTCTTTCAGGATCTAGAATGAATAGAGTAGGTATACTAACATGGAATTCATGTGGCATGGGGACAGTGCGTAAGCGTCATGCAGTGCAACAATACATACACAGACATGGGGTGCAGATTTCGCTGCTTCAGGAGAACCACATTGCCAAAGGGGAAGAGAGTCGCTTACAAAAACGCTGGGGAGAACAGTGTTTTAGCACCACTTATTCAGGCTTTGCAAGGGGGGTCACTCATTTGTGTCCACCCAGGGTTACCATTCAGGTACCTGGCTACAGAGGTGGACCCAGAGGGCCGCTACTTATTGGTAGAGGGTCAGCTAGATGAAAGACTGCTATTGGTTGGGAGCATATATGCACTGAATATGGGGCAACCAGCATTTTTACTGTTGGTCCCATATACCCTGGATATTCAAGGGAGATTTTAATTGTGTCCTTAACCCACAGGTGAGCCATTCACACCCTCCATTACCATCTTCGCCGGTGATAGTAGCCGCCACTTGTCGAAGACAGGGGCTCACTCATTGGTCCCTACATGATAGTTGGCAAACATTAAACCCTGGGGTCAGAAAATACTCTTACTACTCAGCCCCACATGAGCTGCATGTGCGGCTGGACGGCATATTATGCCACTCTACCCTTCAGACACAGGTCCTAGATGCCGAATATCTGGGGAAAAGATTTTTGGACCACAACCCACTGCAAATACATTTAGGATGGGAGGTGCCAGACTCCCAATCCCTACATGGCGGCTACAGCCAGCCATGCTGAAAGACCAAGTCTTTAGAGAAGAGCTGAGGTAGGTTCTCACTAACTATTTAGAGGGAAATTGGGGTACGGCTACTTCTAGTCTAATTGAATGGGAAGCGTTCAAGGTAGTATTTAGGGGCCATGGCATCTGGGCGGTAGTGGGGGCGCGCGCTGCATTACAAAAAGATCTACTGCGCACAGAGGGCCCGATTCACAAAGGTAAACTCAGATGAAAAGTCCAAGTTTACGACTTTCGGTATTCACAAAGGTAAACTTAAGCCAAAAATCTAAGTTTACAACTTTCGGTATTCACAAAGGTAAGTTACAAGTAGTATCATTACATCCACAGTTGGGCCGGTATCTCCACCCCGAGTGCGGAGATTCCACTCCGCAGCCAGAATGTACTCTCCGCACTTGGGGCGGAGATTCTGGCCCAACTGCAGACGCAAAGATATTACTCTTAATTTACCTTTGTAAATACCTAAAGTCGTAACTTAGACTTTTGGTCTAAGTTTACCTTTGAGAATACCAAAATTCGTAAACTTAAACTTTTGGTCTAAGTTTACCTTTGTGAATCGGGCCCAGAGACATCTCTGGGACCCCTTGAGGTGGCAGCCCTCACTGACCCTGCAGAGCAAGGAGCACTGACTGCGATCCTTGAGCGACATGCCCAGTTAATCAGTTAATAGAGCAGCTGGGTTGCCAGGACTTTAGGGCCTATAAGGCCAAAAACCATGCTGAAGGGAACAAGTCGGGCCACTTACTCGAGTGGCTTTTGTGTAGTGCGGCACCTGCTACTCCCATTACCTTGATCGGGGAGTCTTCAACTCATACACTCGCCACCCAAGCAGAAATACACGCAGCTTTCACAGCGCACTGTAGAGCGCTATATGACCCCCCTCCCCTTAGACCGGCAGGTGTATATTGATGAGTTTCTCTGAGATGTAGGACTGTCCACTTTGGATCCCCTTGACAGAGAAGATATCAATGCCCCTCTCACGCTGAAAGACATTTGTGAGGCTAAAAGAGTAGCAGCCACACAAAAGACACCTGGGCTTGATGGGTTTCCCGTTGAATTTTATAAGGATTGAGTCAATCTTAGCCTCAAAATTGTTGGAGCTGTATCAAACGGTGCTCACAGAGGGACTACTCTGACATTCACTTAGGGAGCCATTTCTAGTATCCCTGCCCAAGCCCGACAAAGACTCGATGGAGGTAACGTCGTATCGCCTGTTGTCCATGCTAGGAATGGACTATAAAATACTTAGCAAAAATATAGCGGCTTGCCTATTAGAAAATATGCCGCGATTAGTGCACCTAGACCAAAACCCTTAATGTCCAATGCCTTCACAGAGTAATGGAAATGGCCCCAGCCCACTGGTCATTCTCTGCCTGCTTAGTTTTTGAACTAGAAAAGGCGTTTGATATGGTGGACTGGAACTATCTTTTCTCAGTACTGGGAGCAATGGGAATCACGGGACGCCTCCAAAGACTCATCTGTCTGTTTTATACAGAGCCTACGGCCCGTGTTAAAATCTGCCAGCTTCTGTCACCCCCGTTTAATGTGAGCAGAGGAACCCATCAGGGTTGTCCCCTCTCTCCATTGCTATTCGCTCATGCGATTAAGCGCCTAGCTCAGAGGCTCTGAGAGCGCTGTAGAGATTGGGGCATACCATTGATAGGGAACTTCATATAGTATCAATATATGCGGATGATCTACTCATATATAACAGAAATACGGGACGGGATCGCAGGAGTTGCAGAAACCTTTGTGGAGTTCCAAAAAGAGTCAGGGATGGGGGTCAACTGGACTAAATTGTGCATCTTCCTGATTCATGCAGATTGTCCCCCCTCAACAATTACGGGTGGGTGATCATGATTTAAAATGGAAGCCCCGTACGTTTCACTATTTGGGGATCTGAATATACCATGATATGCAAGATCTCATTGATGGGAATCTGACAAGAGCCATATCCTCCCTGCGCCCCCAGATGACATTCTGGAGCACTCTAAATCTCACGGTACAAGGCCGTATCTCATTAACTAAAATGGTGATGCTCCCTCTCCTTCTGTATTTCTTCCATAACCTCCTGGTAAACATCCCTAGGTCCACTTTTCAGCCTCTACATATGTCTTTGGGCACCTTTATCTGTAATAAGGGCGGGAGACTTGTGGGATTAAGGAAACTGCAACTGACTGTAGAAAGGGGGGGCTGGGAGCGCCCAATTTCGAGCACTATTAGTTAGCAGCGTGGTTACACTGACCTGCGAGATGGCAGGCAGGGAAACTGATGAAGGAATTGGGACAGTGGAGCCGGTGCAGGCAGTGATTGGTATGATGCCGCTTCCACGGGCAAGAACCCCCAAGAATCCAATAACTTGCTGCGTGTAGCCTACGGTTGCTATCACAGGAGATTGCAACTCACACTGTTGATACCTCATTACTCTCCGGCAATTAGACTTAATGCCATGGACTCATTCCGTGAATCGCTTGGACGGAAGTGGGTGGAGACACGGGCTGAGGCTGGGGCGAGTACTCTGGGTGACTTGTACAGGGAGAGCGCACTCATCTCTTATCCCCAGCTGCAGGATGACTGTGGATTACCACCAGGGCATTTTCTTGCTCACGGACGGCTGCTAGCTTCATTGGGGCGCCTATGAAACATTACTGACTCGGAACCAGAGCACCATCCACTGGTCCGCACAATACACACTATGGGCAATGGGCGTGCCGTCGGCTAATTACGTGGTTCGCAAGAGCGCTGGCGCACACCAAACTAGACCCACTGCAGGCAACGCGTAGTTGCTGGGAGAGAAATATGGGGCGGAATTCAACACCTAGTAAATGGGAGAGAGCCCTACATTATCTGAGGAAGGTATCCAGAAATGCTACATTTCAATACATTCGACACAATATACTTCATAGCAGTGCTTTAAATGGGCCGGTACTCACCGGTACTGAGTACCAGCACTTCTTAGATTTATAACTCTGAGTACCGGCACTTCTCTACTGCCGTGGAGAGTACCGGTACTCATGAGAGGTAGGCTCATTGCCTGTGCTGGTGAGCAGGAGTGGGACGTGTCTCTGGCAGCCAAGGCGCCGCTTCTGCAGACCCTGATCTGAGCCCCAGCTGAGCTATTCAGCAGGGCTCATTTGAATAATGTCGGGTGCTCACAATCACGCTGTGCTTGACAGCGCAGGGTCCGTTCAGGCCCTGTGCTGTCAATCACATTTACACTATCCTGTGCATTCCTGCAAGCACAGGAATCATGTCAGTGCCCTGGCAGTGGCAATTAGGCCACGGCCAGTCCAGCCCTGGTGGCAATTAAAAAAGCCATGGTAGGTGAAGAGAAAATATGGCTTTCATCTACCTTAGTCTTTTGTGTGTCTGCTATGTTTGTGTGTATGCCTGTTTTTGTAAGAAAAAAAGTGAGAGAAAGAGAGAGAGAATCCAGACACTCTCAGTAGGTATTTTAAAGAAAATGGGTGGCACTTTGTTTGTACATGTCTGCTCGGCGACAAAGATTCATAAATAACGTAAAAGGGAGGGTGGGTGAGTGAGTGGATAGATGAGTGAGCAAGGGTGGATGTATAGATGGATGGATCGATGAATAGATGGATGGATGAGTAAAAGCATGCATGGGTGAAAGAGGGTGGATGATTGGATAAAAGGGCGGATGATGGTTGGATAAGTGAAAGATTGGATGGATGAATGAAAGGTAGGGAGGATGGATGAAAGGGTGGATGATGGATGAGTGAAAGGAGGGATTGAGTGAAAGGGTGGATGGAATAAAGGAGTGAAAGGGTTGATGGGTGGATGAGCGAAAGGATTGATGGATGAGGGATAGGGTGGATAAAGAGATGGATGAGTGAAAGGATGAATGAATAGGTTTGGAGATGGATGGATGGTTAGGTTTGGATATGAAGGGTGGATAGACGGAATGGTGAAAAACTGAATGATTGATGAAAGACTGAATAGACGATAGAATGTAAATGTTAAATGGTGGACATCAGCAGGTAAATGGTAGGATGAAAGGATGAATCGATAGATCGATGGAAGAGACCAGAGATATCTTCTGGGGAGGGTTATGAGTTGTTTCATTTGCTTGGTGCCATAAGAGCTTTGGTTCGGTATTTGCAGTTTCTTCCTACTCGCGTGCTAAAAAATATATAGTATTGTGCTTAACAGCAATTAACAGTATGACATTAAGAAGGTGCAACTATTGCAAAAAAGGAAATGTTAACATATTATTCCATTTCTCTTTCATTTTGTGTAATGAGTTAACCTGCTTTGTTTATATAAACACATTTCTCGTGTGTTTTGGTATGTGCTGCAACTAATATAGAAGTTAAGTATCATCATGTCTTGCCCTTAGCCCCGCCCCTAGCCCGACCCCTCACTACACCTCTAGCGCATTTTAATGAGTACCTGCACTTATTTTTTCCCATTTAAAGCACTGCTTCATAGTGCTTACGTCACCCCGACAGTCTACATGAAAATGTTTGGCTCCTCGTCACTATGTCTTAACAAAAAAATGAGAGGGGCCCCTATACCACCAAAGGAGTAGGGCACCAAACAGATTCCCGATAACGGAGGTGTTTTTCTCCCCGGAGGAGTTATCAACATACTAAAGAGACCAATTGTGATCTGTGGTTTTATCCAATAATCGAGAAGATGAGAAAGGATATCGTATTTATGCTGGTTTTTTCTTCTCGTTCACACAACTAAGAAAGTTAAAAAAGAAAAAAAATATTACTGGACAGTATCCATTTTTATCAGAAGAAATAAGAGTTGCAAATGTGCGAGAATTTTTTTTTATTGAATATAATAGTTGTGGCTGACTCTGAGCGAGGTTTTTTAACCCCTCCGATTGATGATATAGAAGCACCTCAGTCCAGAACTCTGGTATTGAATACAGATTCGTATTGTGTTCTGGGAGATATCGTTCTCTGTCCTGAAGAAGGTGGTGTTTAAGCGACAATACCCACCGAAACACGTCGACGCCATTTGATAACAGGCCTACTGTAGACTGTGGATGACATTTGTTAATGATGTTGAGTTTATTGTACGACAATTATGTTTAATGTATGAAAATCAAATGTCAAAAGAAAGATCTTGGTCTGATGTATTGGCCTGTTGAATCGATTAGAAACCATTTTTCTTGCAGGTTCTCCCAATACTGTACTTACTGTGTGTTATTTTGAAGAATCTTGTGGGCATCATTTGCTCAATTGTGTTTTTTAACAAAATTTTTTTTTTATGGTTTTTAATATTGAATAAAATATGTATATGTTTTCATAAGCAATTGGCCTTTGGTGGTGGTGGTGTTATGTTCTGGTGATTTGAGTATATGATTGAGTGTATGTGATTTGGTTTATCAGGATACCCAAAGGGGATTTTCGTTTTGACTAAGCTCCTCGTCACTATGCCCTAGGTGCCGCGCGCCAAATGCTAATATGACCCATATGTTCTGGAGTTGCCCAGTGGCAATGGCCCTCTAGAAGGAGGTCACAAGAGCTTTATCAGATGTGACGGGCTGATGGTGTTTCTCTCCTTAGAAAGGGTAATGCTGAGATCATTTAAGCTAAAAAAAAACCAGCAGGCAACAAATCGATTCCTGGACTTAGGCCTACACATTGCCAGTAGGTCCATAGCAATGAATTGGAAGGCAAGCATCCTCCTGACCCTCCTACACTAGTGTGCAGTGACCCTCAATTGGTTGAGGGCTGAGGCAATAGCATTAAGGAGAGAGGAGGACTGGGGACTGCGCAGGACCCTATGTGTACCTTGTGGGATGGAATGCTGCTTGAGCTGCAATCATTCCAAGAAGCCTTAGAGGCCTAAGGGGGCAATTTGTATTCACCTCAAGACACTGCACGGTGCTGGTCTATCAGCCTTGTCACGGCCCTTGTAGCCCCCCCTGCTACTTAGACTCTCTTACAAAATACTCCTCTCCCATGCGTGGATGACTGGAGCGCTGGGTGTTCGTCCCCTGCGTTGTCCCTTTCCTGTGGGAGGTGAGGTCAAATGACGTGGGCTGTTTTTCTCACTCAGCGGGAACTCAGAGGAGGGATGGATGCTAGTGAATATGAAAACACTTGGACACACTGATCGCTGTGGAGGAATTATCTCACTCTTGCAGACTGCAGTTTGATTGCTACTTGTATTGTTATATGTCGAACCATCTACTCCTTACCACAATATTGTATTATGATGAACTGTTCTGGATATGTCAGTGCTTTTTATTTCCAACTGTCACGATGAAAACAATAAAAATGTTTTAAAAAAAAGATTAATCCCAGAGTGGCCAATCTATATAGAGCAAATTATCTTCCTCTCTTGCAGCAGCTCAAAGCAGATCTCAAACACTGAGCCCCTCATAATTATCATGGCTTGGTTGCATCAATGCGATAAAAATTAATGTTTTGCCACTGCTTTTATACCTTTTTCAGGGACTCCCCATGCCACCTTACCCGACTTTGCACTATACTTTAAAGTGGCTCAGGGTAATCTCTGAATGGTCAGTAAGGGAATCGGACAAACACTGGCTTCAATGGGACAGAGCAGTGGTCGGTAGATATATTTGGGATGTTTTGTGAAAACCAAAACTGGAGAAGCCACTTAGTGCTTACAATAGCACCTGACCAGGATCACCCTCAAAGTTTGGGACAAGGTGAATCGGTCCAGTGGGTGGGCAACATTCCCCTCACCCTACAACCCTATACACTTTAACTCAGCCTTCACAACGGCGCTACTGTCTGGATCTTTTGATTTATGGTGTGAAGGGGGCTGGCGTACTATATATGATTTATTCCACAGGAGGGACATTCTCACTTTTGAAAATTGCCAACAGGACTTTAATCTACCGGGCGCTAAGAGATACCCCTATAACCAGCTGAAACATTGGGTACTCCAGCCAGAGATAAGGCTGGCAGCCACTGGGGAACTCTTCCCAATAGAAAAGTTTGTAAGGAGTGCGGGTGTGACTCAGGGCTGTATTTCCTTCCACTACTCGCTACTGATTTCAACCACTCGCACCAGCAGACCTCTTCATAGAGCTTTTTGGGAACAAACTTTAGGAATGACAATCACTGCGGAGCAATGGCATAAGATTTGGAGTGATATTCCTAGATTCAGCCACTCAATGGGAATGAGAGAAGCACACTAAAAAGGTTTTTTTTGATTGGTACTTATATCCTACCAAACTTAAAAAGAGCTACCGACCACATCTAGTTTATTCTGGAGGGGTTGTGGGCTACTTGGGGATTTTAAAAATATTTGGTGGGAGTGTCCTGTTATTAAACCCTTCTGGTCTGAAATACTGGCCCAGATTAAGGATATTTTGGGGTATCCTCTTCCGATCACTCCTGAATTTGCCCTCCTTGGGCTGCGTCCCTTCAACCTTCAAGCATCAGACTTCCGACAACAGTTCTCTCTTGTGGCTGCGTCTGGGAGAGGCTAAGACGGCTCTAGCCACATCCGGAAGAAGACCGAAGCTCCCTTGATATCCCAGTGGCACGCATGCCTTTGGCAAGCCATACCCATGGAGCGGATGGCTGATATACTTTTAGAGTAGTACAAACATTTTGAGTGCACATGGGGCCCCATGGTACTGTTCCCCTTAACTGGCCTGTTGCTGTTCACATGTCCCATGGTTACTAGAGCGATCCATCTTTTCCAGATCAGATATTCAATGGGGATACTGACTGCCCTCTGTACACAAAAGCCCCTTCTCCACTGCCCCTCCCAATGTTAATGATATAGGTGCCGCAAACATCCTTTGCCACGTCATCATCTACACTCATGCAAGTTAATTTTTGGGGTATTTTGAGGGAGGAGGGTAAAATTGGGCAACAACTCAATTGGATTCTATTGTTGAATTGACGGTGATAGCACACCTGATTTGTTTGTTTATCACTGAGAGACCTGTATCTTGTGGAAATTGTGTATGCTACTAGCACCCTTGATGTATATTAAGGTCTCCTTCTATTGAATTGCAGTCAATGTATCACTATATTCCTTACTAAACTCAAGAAAGAAAGTTTGAGAAAAAGAAAAGAATTAAAGTATAGTGAGTGGGACAAACTTGGCTTAAGGTAAAAAAGAGAAATAAATACACTGGTGGTCTACATTATTAGTTACCTGAAGGTATCCAAGAGGTGAGCTACCATATCTCGTGCCTGTAGCATACAAGCTGAGCACCATAGTGGACATAGTTAAATATGTGAAAAAAGGACTTTGCAAAAAGAAAAGGGACAAGCTATCGCCAGTGCAGGTTATTGCCTTCTTATAAGCAGAATTATAAATATGTGAGATCAATAAACATAATGAGAGGTGTAAGGGATATGAGTGCACTAAAACTTAGTGTTCCAGAAAATGTTAAAAATCAGCACTGTGAATGGACTAACACTTCAATTGAATATAAAATTGCATCCAGAACAGATTTTGAGGGACAACAGTGCCTCCATTAAGACCCACTCTAGAACTACCATGTGGACTCCTCCAAATCTCCATGAGATGAAGCAGTTCTGGGGTTTAACTTTTTTGATGGAATTAAGGAACCCATCATTGTCTTTCTATTTGTCTACTAGCTTCTTGATGGCAAATTATATTTTTCCTGTAACCATTAGTCAAGACAGGTATTTGCTTCTGAAGCTGATGCTGCATTATGCTACAGCATTGCCACAAGATCACCCTGATTGTGACCATCTCTTCAAGATTCAGCCTGTCCTTGACAATTTAGTTGATCATTTATCAGAGATCTATGTTCTATGTTGTCTTTCTACTTTTGGACTCAGTAAAAGAATTGTGTGGGAACTTGCAAGAGCACTTTTTTATCAAAGGTCACCATTTATACGTGGACAATTTCTACACAAGTGTGCAATTATTCAATGAACTGTTCAAAGTGGGCACTGTGGCATGTGGCACAATCCTCTCTAACCATAAAGGTTACCCTAAAGAGTTTGTGTGTACGAAACTAAGTAACCAACTACTCTGATAAAATTTTCAGTCAGAAGAGATGACCAGATGCTCACAACTATTTATGATGAAAGTACTGCACCTGTGATGGTTTGAGGTCACCTCACAAGGGCTCTCATACACCCTGGTTTGATCTGTGTCTGTCACAGAAACTAGGCCCAACGATACAAGTAGGGTAGTGTTTTTAACACGATAAGTGGAAGAACATTGAGTGGTTGTAATCATGGGGATCCCTGCAGATTCCGGAAGTTTACATCACAGAAATGCAAGGAAAATGCATGATTTTAGGCAGATTTTGGGGTTTGCAGGGCATTGTGAGTAAGAAAAACCACACCACCCTGTACTACCCTGGGTGTCTGGTTTTCAGAAATGTCTGTGTTTGGTAGGTTTTTCTGGGTGCCGGCTGGCCCAGGGCCCAAAATCCACAGCTACCCAAATTGCAACATTTGAGGTGTCCATTTTGCGTTTTGGGCCATTTCCTGTTGCGGGAACTAGACCCAGTCTCACAAGTGAGGTACAAATTTTATTGGCAGACTTGGGGAATGCTAAGTGGTATGAAATTTGTGGCTCCTAACGGATGCCAGACGTTTTCCTCACAGAAATGTGAGGAAAATGCATGTTTTTAGCCAAGGTTTGAGGCTTGCAAGGCCTTCTGGGTAAGAATACTTGGTGAGAGCCATAAAAGACATGCCACACTGGACTCATTCGGGTGTCTAGTTTTCATAAATGTATGGGTTTTGTAGATTTTCCCGGGTACTGGCTGAGCTAGGGCTAAAACTCCACAGCTACCCAAAGTGCAAAAAAGGGCTGGTTTTCAGTTGAAAAATGTGAAGTTTTTATGTTGCGTTTTGGGGCCTTTCTTGTTGCGGTTATAAGGCCCAGCCACACAAGTGACGTACCATTTTTACAGGCAGACCTGGGGAAACTCTGGGTGGTAGGAAATTTGTGACTTCCTGCAGATTCCAGATGTTTTTCTCACAGAAATGTGAGAAAAATGTGTTTTTACCTAGTGTTTGAGATTTGCAAGGCCTTCTGGGTAAGAAAAACTGGTGAGAGACACACAATTCATGCCATCCTGGACTCCCTTGGGTATCTAGTTTTCAGAAATATGTGGTTTTGGTAGGTTTCCCTTGGTGCCAGCTGAGCTAGGGCCCAAAATCCACAGCTATCCAAATTGCCAAAAAGGATCGGTTTCAGTGGTAACATTTGAAATGTCCATGTTGCATTTTTGACCCATTCCTGTCAAGGGCACTAGGCCCAGCCACAAAAGTGAGGTACCATTTTTATTGGAAGACTTGGGGAAAGTCTGGGTGGTAGGAAATGTGCGGCTCCCTGCAGAGTCCAGTAGTTTCCCTCGCATAAATGTGAGGAAAATGTGTGTTTTAGCCAAAGTTTGAGCTTTGCAAGGCCTTCTTTTTTAACGTTTTTGTTTTTTGGGCATCAACTCGTACAAGTTATTCGAGGTATAGACATTTCTCAGTACTGATATACACGTAAATAGGCACCAAGGTACAATATTCACATTTGTACACCGCCTTTTCTTAAGTGTACATTCACATATATATATGTTGTTTTTCAGAAACCCAGCATAGTATTATTATTGGGACATGCCGTAAACATTAAAACAAACCATATATCCCAACTCTGTGGTGAAATAACAATTAGAAAACATTTAGTCTGTCCCCATACTCATAGACAAATAGTAGACAAGTGTTGTCAGGAGGGCTGCCACCAGCATCATGGGAGGGAGGAAGGGGAACAATCGGAGTATTCATAGAGAGTAGGTCTATAGGCTGGGAAAGCAGGCCTCGAATTTTCTGTGTTCCTAGCAGACAGCCCTCCTTTTCCATCTATGTCCTCTGTATGAACAACGGACACATCGACCTTCCCTACTATGGGGTCGATTCCGATTCGGGCCGGAAAAAGCACCGACCGACTCGGATCCGGAAAAAATACCGACCGACACGTACCAGTGGCGCCCGACACGCCAAGTACGATGCAAGCCGCGATAAATCCGACCGACACGTCAGGAAACCAAGCCGACCGACCGAGCCGCTCGGAAAATTGCAATCCGGCCGGAAAAACACGCGAATCCAACCGACCGACACGCACCCGGAACAAATCCGACCGAATCGTACCCGCCAACTCCAACCCGCAAAGTACGATGCAAGGCGCGAAAAACACGACCGAGTCGGACGGAGGACAAGCCGTACGACCGACACGCATACAAAACCGAGCCGAAGCAACACAATACACCGCGACCGACGCGTACGCAGCATACAAAACTGCACAAACACAGCGTGAACGAAACGGAAAACACCGTACGAGACCAATGCAGGGTCCGACTCGGTCACAAGAACGTTTCCAACATACACAAACAGCACAAAGGAAAAATTAACCAAAAAAGGCCAAACAAGCAATTACCAAGCCAATAAATACTGGGGGGGTGGGGACAGAGAACAAAGACACACCCACAACTCCACCTATATAAAGGACACAAATCACTACCATGAGCCTTTGCAAATGCCATTCCACTGCCAGCACCCAAGAGAAAGCAACCACACACCCACAGCTCATCCCTCACACAAGCCACACACCAGCAGCACACCAACAAATACCTACCTCACATACACCCAGCACAACACACACCCACACACCCTCACCTGCACACCAACACACACATCACCCACCATCACCACCCATCACCATGCCCCCAAGAAGAATCACAAGTTCCTAGATTGTGAATTGGAAGTCCTGGTAGACGAGATCCTCAGGGTAGAGCCACAGCTGTTTGGCACATTGGTCCAACAGACCCCCATGTCGCAGAAAACCAAGATGTGGGAGAGGATCATCAACAGGGTGAACGCCCAATCACCATGTCGGCGCACAAAGACCGACATCCAGAACAGGTGGTATGACGTGCGCAGGAGGGTACGGAAACTGCTGAAGCAAGATTACATCAACAGCCAACACACCGGCAGTGGCCCTCCTGCCAAGCCAATATACCTCAGGCCCTGGGAGGAGAAGGTGCGGGCCATCCTACCGCCAGTGAGCATATATGGACTAGAGGACATCCCAGAGCCTGGTGAGTACACAACAAATGTACACAATAAACTGCCACAAAACACACACATCACTGTCAAGGGGAGAGTCAAACCATGCACACATAGCAATTACACAGCAACTAGAACAGAATCATCCCAAAATGTGTATGTCAGTCAGATAAACACAACACATGCCATCAAAAAAGTCACATCCAACTGTGCCAACACATGTACAAACACAACCACAACTACAGCTAGGCAGTGGCACAAATAGAACTAACACACACATCCACACATGTAGCCACCACAACAACACCAACACACAGTGAAGACCACTCAAAGGAAGGAATTCTGTGTATGCTGGCCAAGTCAGTGTAGCCAATAGCATCATGGGAGTCGCAGTCACACATATTGCCCCCCACAACTGTCCCATCAACACCACCCTGAACCATGCTCACATCACAGGGAGTGGAGAAGGACTCACAAGATGGCTGACACTGGCTACTGCTGTGGGGAGCACAAGGCCCTGCTGGCAACTGTGCACCAACAAACAGCAGGACACCACTGACTGACATCCTGAGAGACAACTTCCACTCCCTGCAATGCAAGCACGTTCCATGGTGGGATATCTGGCTGGCTGGGTGGGAAGGGGGACTTGCAGCACTGACTATAGTCACCAGCACCTCCCCTCACCCCCCCAACACAAACTCCACAGTACCCACCTGGTAGAATGCAATGCCCTCCATCCTAACACAAGATCCCACAAAGCACCACCACCCTGGGTTATGTTGTGTGAAGCACAGGGACACTCTTGGGACTCTTAGCCAAACAACTGCCAGGACAACACTCCCAGCCATCCTGTCAGCACAGCCAGCCCACCCCACAGGGAAGCAGAGTCAAAAGGAAGGAAGCATGGGCATGCTGGGAAGGGGGTGGAGGCAATAGCATGATGGGAGTCGTAGTCACAGACATAGCTCACCCCCACAACTGTCCCATCAACACCACCCTGAACCATGCTCACATCACAGGGAGTGGAGAAGGACTCACAAGATGGCTGACACTGGCTACTGCTGTGGGGAGCACAAGGCCCTGCTGCCAACTGTGCACCAACAAACAGCAGGACACCACTGACTGACATCCTGAGAGACAACTTACACTCCCTGCAATGCAAGCACGTTCCATGGTGGGATATCTGGCTGGCTGGGTGGGAAGGGGGACTTGCAGCACTGACTATAGTCACCAGCACCTCCCCTCACCCCCCCAACACAAACTCCACAGTACCCACCTGGTAGAATGCAATGCCCTCCATCCTAACACAAGATCCCACAAAGCACCACCACCCTGGGTTATGTTGTGTGAAGCACAGGGACACTCTTGGGACTCTTAGCCAAACAACTGCCAGGACAACACTCCCAGCCATCCTGTCAGCACAGCCAGCCCACCCCACAGGGAAGCAGAGTCAAAAGGAAGGAAGCATGGGCATGCTGGGAAGGGGGTGGAGGCAATAGCATGATGGGAGTCGTAGTCACAGACATAGCTCACCCCCACAACTGTCCCATCAACACCACCCTGAACCATGCTCACATCACAGGGAGTGGAGAAGGACTCACAAGATGGCTGACACTGGCTACTGCTGTGGGGAGCACAAGGCCCTGCTGGCAACTGTGCACCAACAAACAGCAGGACACCACTGACTGACATCCTGAGAGACAACTTCCACTCCCTGCAATGCAAGCACGTTCCATGGTGGGATATCTGGCTGGCTGGGTGGGAAGGGGGACTTGCAGCACTGACTATAGTCACCAGCACCTCCCCTCACCCCCCCAACACAAACTCCACAGTACCCACCTGGTAGAATGCAATGCCCTCCATCCTAACACAAGATCCCACAAAGCACCACCACCCTGGGTTATGTTGTGTGAAGCACAGGGACACTCTTGGGACTCTTAGCCAAACAACTGCCAGGACAACACTCCCAGCCATCCTGTCAGCACAGCCAGCCCACCCCACAGGGAAGCAGAGTCAAAAGGAAGGAAGCATGGGCATGCTGGGAAGGGGGTGGAGGCAATAGCATGATGGGAGTCGTAGTCACAGACATAGCTCACCCCCACAACTGTCCCATCAACACCACCCTGAACCATGCTCACATCACAGGGAGTGGAGAAGGACTCACAAGATGGCTGACACTGGCTACTGCTGTGGGGAGCACAAGGCCCTGCTGCCAACTGTGCACCAACAAACAGCAGGACACCACTGACTGACATCCTGAGAGACAACTTACACTCCCTGCAATGCAAGCACGTTCCATGGTGGGATATCTGGCTGGCTGGGTGGGAAGGGGGACTTGCAGCACTGACTATAGTCACCAGCACCTCCCCTCACCCCCCCAACACAAACTCCACAGTACCCACCTGGTAGAATGCAATGCCCTCCATCCTAACACAAGATCCCACAAAGCACCACCACCCTGGGTTATGTTGTGTGAAGCACAGGGACACTCTTGGGACTCTTAGCCAAACAACTGCCAGGACAACACTCCCAGCCATCCTGTCAGCACAGCCAGCCCACCCCACAGGGAAGCAGAGTCAAAAGGAAGGAAGCATGGGCATGCTGGGAAGGGGGTGGAGGCAATAGCATGATGGGAGTCGTAGTCACAGACATAGCTCACCCCCACAACTGTCCCATCAACACCACCCTGAACCATGCTCACATCACAGGGAGTGGAGAAGGACTCACAAGATGGCTGACACTGGCTACTGCTGTGGGGAGCACAAGGCCCTGCTGCCAACTGTGCACCAACAAACAGCAGGACACCACTGACTGACATCCTGAGAGACAACTTACACTCCCTGCAATGCAAGCACGTTCCATGGTGGGATAACTGACTGGGTGGGTGGGTGGGTGGGAAGGAGGTCTGGCTGACAACCAAACACAATCAATGCAGACCATGTTCACACCCCAGAGAATACATAGAAATGCCCAAATAATGCAGGACAATGTGCCACACCAATATCAACCCCTGACTGTGACGACTTAGGACAATACAATGTACAGGCCCGCACCCCGAGGCACAGTCACAACTGTCAGGTGTGTCAACCACTGATGCCTGCAGAAACATGACATACATTGTTTGTGTCTCCCAAAAACAGGTGATGATAGGGACACAGCAGCAGACGCTGAGGAGTCCCAGTCCCAGGCTCAAGAGGATGCCGAGCTCACTGGCGTCGTACAGCCTCTGTCCTCCT
Organism: Calotriton arnoldi; assembly: GCA_963921515.1. Taxonomy (NCBI): domain Eukaryota; kingdom Metazoa; phylum Chordata; class Amphibia; order Caudata; family Salamandridae; genus Calotriton; species Calotriton arnoldi. Next base: position 1,829,545 of record CAWUFW010002304.1, read on the forward strand.
CGGACGATGAAGAACAACCTGGCACATCCGGTGCAAGTCAACATGCTGCACCAGCAGGACCACCAGCTGCAGCACCAGCAGGTCCACCAGCTGCACCCCCTGCACCCACCCCTCCAACGACTGTCACCACGAATACCATCCCTGCCGACATGGACAGAATAAGGAACAACACCAGCGCAGTGACCCTGGACCAACCTGGGGCCATGGACACCACCACCACCACCAACCCCCAAGGTGGACCAGGGTTATCTGTGCGTGCAACTGCACACACTGCACATGTCAGCAGGGGTGGTGGGAGGGGTGGGAGACAGAGGTCGCTGCTTGCAGACGTTGCTGGTGTGCATGAAGACCCACAACTGGTACGCATAGCTGATGCGTACCAGTCCAGCACCGGAGAGCTCAGCCAGGTAGTGGGGCTCCTCAGAGACATCAAACAGCAGCAGGCTGCCCATCATGCCCGCTTGGACTCCCACATGTCCCAAGTGGAGTCACACATGTCACGTGTGGACTCCCACATGTCACGTGTGGACTCCCACATGACCCGCGTGGAGTCCAAGTGGGATGTACTACATGAGATGACGGCGGTGCACAGGGACATTTTACAATGCCTCCGCCAGATGAACAGCAACCAGTCCACACCTCCCTGTGTGCCAACAACATCTGGTACCGAACAAACTGCAACTGCCACAGGGAGGGAGGAGGACTCTGGCGGAGAGTCCCCTGCACCGCAGCAGCCTGCACTTGAGGGCCCCCCCAAGAAGAGGGGTCGTCCGAGGAGGGGAAAGTGAGAGGCTGATGGCCAAGCGCAACTCCCAGGAAGCCTGAACCTGTTCTGGATTTTCGCCTTTGTGCACAGACTGTTCACCCTGTTGATGGCAACACTACTCCCACACATAGCATGGGGAGTACAAGTTGGAACAATGTGTCAGACAACTGTGGCCCCGATACTGGGGATCCTGTCTACCTGGACTTTCTATTCATCTAGGAACTTGGGATTGCAAGATTCATGTACAGCACAATCCATCCTATGCACTATTATCACAATAAACACACTAATACACCATACTTGCCTCTGTCGTGATTCCAACGTGGGTGCTGTTATGGGGATGATGAACTGCAAAATTACACAGTGTATGCGAACTGCAACAGCAAGGACAACACAGGCATGTGAGTACAGGCAACGTGACACATATGAGGGAGACACACCACCAGGGCTACACAACACATACACACCTAGGCCATCTGACTCATTGCCTACACTGATGTTGCCAGGGAAGACGGTGCAATGCACAGACACCACACCCATTCCCAGTTGTAGTCAAGTAGCCCACAGGTGCAGTAAGCAAATGGCAGTCAAATGTGTGACCACAGACAACGCACATCACTAAGTGAAGCACAGGTTTATTACACAGTAGCAACATGCCGTAACCACTACAGATGCAAGGTAACCCCACCTGGTAGCGGGCACACAGTCAACAACTGTAGACAGAAGGAAGTCCATGGGTGTGGCGCACATCACCTGTAGGGACACAACAGCTACCAGCCTGGATGTGCAATCACGTCGTCGGTGGACACAGTTGACCAAACGAATCTGAAAGTACCCTGTGAAGGACAGAAATGACACACAGTCAAAAGCAATGCAGTACAGGACAGAACAGCAAAACTCATGCACAATACATGTTACAAGATACCCACCCAGAACCAAGTTAGCATGTCAACACTGTTGGGGAGTACAGCCCACCTGTCACCACACATCGCAACACACATCCTGTCAAGTAGCCCATGGACACACTCCAACAGCACCAGAGCACCACCCACACATCATGCCAACTCACATCATTCACATGACACCTCAGGATACTCACATTCAGCTAAAGAAGTTGGTGATGAGCTGTGTGCGGACATCACCATCACCATCATCATCATCATCGTCACTGGCATCGTGGTCCAGGCCAGGATCCTCCACAGGTGGCGGATGTTGGTCATCGTCATCCTGGATGAGAGGCAACTCCTTCCGCACTGCCAGGTTGTGGAGCATGCAGCAGACGATGATAATCTTGCACACTTTCGCAGGGGCATATGGGAGGGACCCTCCGGTCTTGTCCAGGCAGCGGAAGCGGCTCTTCAGGAGACCAAAGGTCCGCTCAATCACTCTCCTGGTCCGACCATGTGCCTCATTGTAGCGCATCTGGGCAGGTGTCACAGGGTTCCTGAGGGGTGTCAGCAACCACGGCATGTTGGGGTATCCCGAGTCACCTACGGACAGACAAGTGCACATCAGCTGACTTGGAAAAGTGGGCGGAATACTACAGATCAGATCACACACAATGGCACAAAGTCAGTACACACCGACAAGCCAGGCACGCTGGTTCTGCATCTGTGCCATCAACCTGGGGATGCGACTACTCCTCATCACAAAGGCATCGTGTGCTGAACCAGGGAAACGGGCACACACGTGTGTGATGGTCATGTCTGCAAGACACACCACCAGTGCATTGACCGAGTGGTAGTGCTTGCGGTTCCTGTAGGCCTGCTCCTGGGCCTGTGGTGGTACCAAAGCCACATGTGTCCCATCAATGGAGCCAATTACATGCGGCATCCTCCCCAGGGCATAAAAGTCACTCTTCACGTCAGTGAGTCGTCGCAGTCTAGGGAAATAGATGTACCGGTTCAGGAAGAGCAACATTGCCGCCAAAACATCGCGGAGCACACGGCTGAACATGGTCTGTGACATCCCACCAGCAGACGCCACAGTATGTTGGAAGGTACCGGTGGCAAAGAAGTGTAGGGCTGCCATCACCTTCACCTTGGGGGTCAGCGCTGTAGGATACGGCCGGCCAGGCTGCAAATGTGGGGACAACTGCACTGCAAAATCCTCAATCAGCTGCCTGGTGAAGCGGTACCGTCGGATGCTGTCCCGTTCCACCATCGTTGCCAGGTCTGGGAATGGCCGATGGACAGCAGGAGCCCTGCAGTGCAGAGGAGAAGTAAGCAAGATCGTCAGTCACCCCACATATGCGGCATTGAACACACTCAAGATCCCAACATACATCATCATGAGGCACAACTACATGAAGTGTGCAGTACCGGAACGACATTTATGGTACATACATGGCCAACATCTGTCAACACGGTCCTACAGGTGGCATCAATTTGTCCCAGGTTGGCCCATTGGATATCATGATGCTGTGTCACAGTCACCCCCAGTGACATGTGAGGACAGATGTGCCCCAGGCACCACAGCTCAACGACAGGCACATTCCCAGGGACCCTGTAATGCCACATGGACACTGGCATCACCTGGAGTATCATGTGTACACCACAACAAAACAAACATGACCCCCACAGGTAGTGGCCACACTTGCCATGGCAGGAGAGCCATGGACGTCTGTGACACACACGCACAACATCAGAGTCCATGCACACACAACGTGGATGTGGAGACTGTCTCCCATTGTGCACATGAAATCAGAGACATTGTAAACACTACATGCACAAAGACTGTGGAGGGCCATCACTATTGTGCCACTGGGACACCCTGGCTCAAACATACCGTCCCACATGGGACTCACGGGGTATGTGACATGACATACACAAACACCACTGTGAAATGTGACCATGGCACATGCACAGATATGAACAGTTGCACATCACAGTGGTCACGTACACGTAACACCCAGGATCCTGTCCCCATTAACACGTGCACAGCCTGGGGGTGGCTGCCCACAGGTGACACCCACAGGACAACATGTACACCAACATACACACAATAGGAAATGCAGCCTTACATGCCTTATGATAAGGTTTGGACAGGCTGTCGTGATGTAGGTGTGCCCCTCACTCCCTGGGAGCTATCTGTGGCTGGCATATGTCCATCTGAGACAGGCATGCTGACATATGCCAGTCACATGTACAGTGATGCGTTGTACTGCAATGGACCGATCGGTGCCTCCGGCCGGCCCATTGCATTCAATGTGTCGGGTGCGCGTTGTACCCCTGTGCGCGTTGAACAGCAATGGACCGATCGGTGCCTCCGGCCGGCCCATTGCTTTCAATGTGTGCGGGTACGCGTTGTACCCCTGTGCGCGTTGAACAGCAATGGACCGATCGGTGCCTCCGGCCGGCCCATTGCTTTCAATGTGTGCGGGTACAGCGTTGTACCCCTGTGCGCGTTGAACAGCAATGGACGATCGGTGCCTCCGGCCGGCCCATTGCTTTCAATGTGTGCGGTACGCGTTGTACCCCTGTGCGCGTTGTACCTCAATGGACCGATCGGTGCCTCCGGCCGGCCCATTGCATTCAATGTGTGCGGGTACGCGTTGTACCCCTGTGCGCGTTGTACTGCAATGGACCGATCGGTGCCTCCGGCCGGCCCATTGCTTTCAATGTGTCGCGGTACGCGTTGTACCCCTGTGCGCGTTGAACAGCAATGGACCGATCGGTGCCTCCGGCCGGCCCATTGCTTTCAATGTGTGCGAGTACGCGTTGTACCCCTGTGCGCGTTGAACAGCAATGGACCGATCGGTGCCTCCGGCCGGCCCATTGCTTTCAATGTGTGCGGTGCACGCGTTGTACCCCTGTGCGCGTTGAACAGCAATGGACCGATCGGTGCCTCCGGCCGGCCCATTGCTTTCAATGTGTGCGGGTACGCGTTGTACCCCTGTGCGCGTTGAACAGCAATGGACCGATCGGTGCCTCCGGCCGGCCCATTGCTTTCAATGTGTGCGGGTACGGCGTTGTACCCCTGTGCGCGTTGAACAGCAATGGACCGATCGGTGCCTCCGGCCGGCCCATTGCTTTCAATGTGTGCGGGTACGCGTTGTACCCCTGTGCGCGTTGTACCTCAATGGACCGATCGGTGCCTCCGGCCGGCCCATTGCATTCAATGTGTGCGGTACGCGTTGTACCCCTGTCAGCGTTGTACTGCAATGGACCGATCGGTGCCTCCGGCCGGCCCATTGCTTTCAATGTGTGCGGATGCAGCGTTGTACCCCTGTGCGCGTTGAACAGCAATGGACCGATCGGTGCCTCCGGCCGGCCCATTGCTTTCAATGTGCGAGTGCAGCGTTGTACCCCTGTGCGCGTTGAACAGCAATGGACCGATCGGTGCCTCCGGCCGGCCCATTGCTTTCAATGTGTGCGGGTACAGCGTTGTACCCCTGTGCGCGTTGAACAGCAATGGACCGATCGGTGCCTCCGGCCGGCCCATTGCTTTCAATGTGTGCGGGTACGCGTTGTACCCCTGTGCGCGTTGAACAGCAATGGACCGATCGGTGCCTCCGGCCGGCCCATTGCTTTCAATGTGTGCGGGTACGCGTTGTACCCCTGTGCGCGTTGAACAGCAATGGACCGATCGGTGCCTCCGGCCGGCCCATTGCTTTCAATGTGTGCGGGTACGCGTTGTACCCCTGTGCGCGTTGAACAGCAATGGACCGATCGGTGCCTCCGGCCGGCCCATTGCTTTCAATGTGTGCGGGTACGCGTTGTACCCCTGTGCGCGTTGTACCTCAATGGACCGATCGGTGCGCACCCATTGACAATGGGCTTGCCTGGCAACGGACGCGTTTTCGAATATTCGAACGAGTCGGTTGCTGGAAAATCAGTTGGTCACCCACAACAATGTTGCAAAATCATGTATGTCATGAAGTTGAAGATTTGAAGGATGCTGTGGGCGTGTTTTGGTGCTGCTATTCCATGGATTGGCCAGATTCAGAAGATGCAAACGACTTGGACCTATCACTTTGGACACAAGGGACAGTATCTGCCTCTCCAGCACATATATATTGCTGCATGTTCCCCTGAGAGCCCACTTGCCTGCACTACATGCTCCAGGACGACATCTGCCACTGCACTGCTGCTGTCTCTGCCCCTCTGGACCCTGCAATGGCACGTACTGTGGAGAGAGCCCCAGCCTTCAGCCTTGAAGAGAACCAGGCCCTGCTGGACAGCCTACTTCCACAGTACAGCAAGCTGTATGGGACACCAGGGGAGCAGGTGAGTGTTCTGTGCACTGCCTTTCTGAATGTGCATTTTGTCTGACTAGCAAGGCTGAGAGTCAGCACACCACTGGCTAGCAGGCTCACTGAGTAGTTGTCACCCCCCATAGTGTGTAGTGACTTGCACTGGACAGGTATGGTGCAGTGACAGTGCTTCTGAACAGGGTTTTACTCCCCATGCTATGATACCATGTAGTGACTTCTGGAAAACTGTCCATGGGCAGCCGTGCACTGCCTGGGTACACCATGTGCCCCTGTGATTGCGACATGTATATGCAACTGTGTCATGCACGGATATGTTGCATGTGTAGTAATGTCCTTATCACTTTGTCATCCTGACAGGCTTCTGCCCATCGGAAGCATGAGATCTGGAAGGACATCGTCCGGGCTGTCCGGTCCGTGGGGGTCTACAAGCGCCGGATCCGCAACTGCCAAAAGAGGTGGCAGGACCTTCGGGGCTGGACCCGGAGGATTGCACGGGTCCAGCTGAAGCTGTCGCCTCCTCGCAGGAGGGGCGGAACACGGACCCTGACCCCCCACATGCTCAGGATCCTGGCGGTGGTCTTTCCAGACCTGGATGGGCAGCTGAAGGCCAGAGAGCAGCAAGGAGGGGGTGAGTCAAAGACTGCACTGTGTACTCTGTCTAACATGTTATGTGCCCTCCTCGGGCCAGGTTGAACTGCCACAGTACAGCAGTCATGTTGTCCAGGAGCCATGTCCCTCTATTGTGCACTGCCCACTCCTCATCTGATACCCAGGTGTGGCCCTTACATGCAGGGAATTCTGTCACTTAGGACTGTGTCCTTGCAGTTTGCTTGACTCAAGGTGGGAGACAGCATCTGTTTCCCTGACTCTGTGGTGGGCATCATGGGTGGGTCCATTGCTTACACAATGCCTGTATTCTGACATGTATTCAGCGTGTTACTTTGATCTGTGGTCCAATTGCTGAGCTGATCCACCACATGTGGCTGGGGTACCTGGCACACACCCATGCTGCGGGTGGGAACAATGTTTGGGCCCCAGGAGTATGTATATGACGTGTGTCACACATACTTAGCCAGCTGCCTACAGTCCAGGGCTCATCCCTCATTCATGTGGGGCTGGACAGTCATGCCTACTCCAGGCCATACAATACACTCTGTACTCCCACTCCCGTGTATCAGAGGACACATTGTGCACAGTGATTTGCCCCTCAGGTGTCTGCCTCTGTGTCAGTGTGCTGTGGATTAGTCGCCAGGACTGCTGTGGAGTTTCTTGGTAGGGGCTCAGCATGCCACTGGAGATGTGACCATAGGAGACGATACTTGTGTGACACATAGGTGTCTGATCAGCTGCCCATGCAGACTGGGGCATGTAAATGTGAAGTTCAGGCAGCTGTTCCCCATGCACAGCAGAGTGTGAGGGGCTCAGGTTCCGAGGGTAGTGTCACAGGTCTCCCATATGTCCAATAGGTATGACCTGGACAGATGAGGGTTAAGAGGATGTGTTGTGGGGGGATGTACATGTGCACTTGTGCAGCTCCAGGACTTGCATTCCCCATGACCTACTATTGTGACACAGTGCAGAGTGTTGTTGTCTGGCTGCAAAGTCATACATCACTGAGACAGTGATGTATGACTTTGCAGTCATGCCTCCGCCATGGCATGTGTCTACTGATTGGTGATCCTGCAGGGGAGTGACATGTGCTACATGCACACCATAGTGGCGCTGGCTATCAGGACATGGGTGCATCATGGTGTCTGTCGCTGGTATGCATCACATGCATTTCCTATTTGACTCTGGGCATCCCTTACATCCGTAAACCTGTACTGACTCAGTGGCAAGAGCTGTGATGTGTCCACACCGTGTCCTCTGCACTGTCCAACTACTGTGTACTTGGTGCATGTGTCAACACTGGGGTGTTGCAATCCAACAGACACCAGACAGATGGGTGCAAGGCCATGTGGGATGTGAGTGCCATGCTTGGCATCAGACTGACAATTGACTTCTCCTGTTCAATTAGTGCACTTTTAGCAATGCACAACTAATGATGCCAGGGCTTGCTCTGTGATGTGCTGTGCTCACAGTGGTGTGTGCGTTATGTGCAGGTGACTGATGTCTGTCTGTTTCCCCATTGTTTGCAGATACATCCACGGCCACGGAAGGGGACAGCTCCACGGACCAGGAGGAGCCGGAGAGCCAGACTGGGTCAGCAGCCGAGGAGTGGTCGGAGGGACCCAGTGGCACGGAGGGCGAGGGGAGCCACACCGAGGAGTCCTCAGCAGCATCCACCTCAGCTGAGGACCAGAGCAACTCGGAGGATGACTCCCTTGTGGAGGCGGGTGTCAGCAGCCACCACACCCCAGCTAGTGTTGCTGTCCCCGCCACCACCAGCACCACCACCGCCCTCCCATCGGCTCCCATTCCCCAGGTCCGTGGAGGCTCCCATGTCCGGGAGCGTGTCTCCTTTGGGCCAGGCACCGCACCCCCTGCCCCTGTGTCCCCTGCTGCCCTGAGTGAGGAGTCTGTGTACCTCCTTCGCCAGCTCCATGTAGGGCAGACAGCCATGCTGAGTGTCCTCCATGCGCACACCGCGCTGTTGACTCAGCTGGTGTCGTTCATGGAGGGCATCTCATCGGGCATGTCTGACCTACAGAGGGGCAATAGGTCCATGGACTCCTCCCTGACGGCAGCAGTGTCCCTCCTCAAACGGTCCCTCACCCCTCCTGCCTCTGCTCCATCCACACTCCCCAGCACCTTACCCATCCCAGGCACACACACACTGGCACACACCAGCACACACACATCCAGCACACTGACACACACGCCAATGACAAAACGCACACGCACGCACATTCAGGGGACTGAAGCCAGACTCACAGGGGATGGGGCCCTGGAACACACACACGCATCCACATGCACTGCGCAGTCCTCAGTTCCCTCTCCCTCCAAAGCACCCTCCCTTGCCTCACCTGCAACCCCAAAGTCACAGCAGCTCTTCCTCTGTGACCTCGGCCTCTTCCCCACCGATGAAGCTGCTCCAGCATCCCGGGGGAAGAGGAAGCCCACCCACACGGAGCAGAGTGCCCCTCGCCCCCGGACACCCTCCCCCAGGCGCAGACGGACTGAGGCCCCCACCCGCAAGTCCCCCGGAGTGCTAAGAGCAAGACCCCGCCACCGCCCTGCAGCTCAGGCACAAGGTCTCCGTCCTCCATCCCTCAGGCCCCCACTGCACAGGTGCCCCCACCACACCCTGCCCCAGGTTCCCCCACCCACAGATATACCATCCCCAAGATGCTCCGGCCTTCTCCCCCTGCCACTTGCTCTCCCAGCACCACACCCCCGCTGCGCTTGTCTGTGCCACTGATGTGGTGAGGGTGTCCCCCCTCTGTCCAACCCACCTTGCCTGTTCCCCATTCTCCTCCCCTGGAGGTAGGCACTGCAGTGGAGTCCACTACCGCCCTGTCTGACTTGGGCACTGCAGTGGCGGACCTGTCCACCCCATCTGCAGGGTCCACTGCAGTTGTGCCGGCACCCACGACATCTGTGTCATGCCCCCCAGTTGTGCCGGCACACACCATGTCAGACACCTCCACTGCAGTTGTCAGTGGCTCTCCAGCACCCACCACCCCTTCCCTGACTCCCCCTGGTGAGCCCTGATCCTGTCCCTGCGGTGCCTGGCCTGCCCCCCGGTTGCCCCTCCTAGTGGATTGTCCCTGGTATTGTGCAGGCATGCGTAGGGTGACATCTGCCAGTGTCACCCTGTTTGAACTTTGACAATGGACTGGCCATTGGCCTTTGCTCTTTTTCAGGACTTCGTTTGGCCTCAACACATATGCTGAATAAAGCAACTTTCTTTTCTCTAGTGCTCATGCTTCAGATGTACATGTTGTTGGTGCAGCTAACCATGCCCTTGCTGCAGTGATGGTGATATCTGGTCTCATGATTATGAAGTGTTACTGTGCAGGAACCCATGTGGTCCAGGGGGAATGTGTCCTATCATGTGGTGTATCCATGTCATCAATAGCAGCATCTGAGGGTGTCATGTGTTCAGTATTTGGCAATGGGTTTCCTACTTACATTGGCAATTTCATATCTGTGGCTTCCACCCCTGCACATCTGTTGTGCCTGCCATCGTTGCATTTGTCTACTTCCCTGACCGTGTTGCCATCTCCAGTGGACATGCAGGTTTGGGCATCAATGGGGAGGGACTCATCCGTGTAGTCAGTGCAACATTGCTATACAAGTGTGTTGGATCTGTGCTGATGATTCCGTTGGCACATCCATGACCAGGCTGATGTGATGGGAGCCCTCATTTGGTGCTAATTGTTGATTGTGTGACCAAGTGCTCAGCTGACATGATGGGGCCCTACTGAGGCAACATATGGCACAGCTTTCCTCACACAGGAGTGGAGTCCCCTCATGGCAGTGTGTACACGTGTGACATTGCCTGCGCCCAAGGTGTGTGTTGTATGTGCATGTCTGTGTGTTCACTTCCATTCATCTGCGCATGCTGTGATCCCTAGTGTTGTACCTGTTTGTGATGCTTGCTGACTTGAGCTATGTTCCCCCAAAGTCTTCTCCCTGTGTTCTCTGTGATGTGGGTGCATGGCACATTACTGGTCATCAGGGTGTCACCCATAGGTGTGTTTGCTGTCAGGGCAGAGTTTGTGTGCTGACGCAGATGGGTCACAGTCAGGTTTCCCTTTGGCACTTGTTGTTTGCCCCTGTCATGTGATTTCCAGTTTGTGTTATCTTTCAGTGATTGTGACACGTTGTGTGTGTGACTGCTGGCACTCCTTAGGGTCCGGGCTGCAATGTTGGTTGTTGTCTATGTGTGTTCTTTGTGGGTGACCTTGGCTTCTTCATTGGTGTGTGACTGTGGCTGGGATCCCATTGGTCGGTGTGGTATTGCCGTCATGTCCATGTACAGCGTAGTGTGCAGTGTGTCAGACATTCAGGAGTCTTGTTGAGTGTCCATGTGTGATGTGTTTCTACACCTTGGTTCCCACCCACCACCCTGGAATAGTCATGGGTGCATGTGCAATGTCACCAGTGCATGTGTACTTCACTGCTGCACATTGTTGGAGGTCGAGGGTGTGGTCTTGAGTGTGTGCAGATGAGAGTTGTTGCCCGGCTAGTCCCCTGCCTCCATGTTGGCCTTGGCTTACTGGCCATGCTGATTGATTTGTGCTTGTGTAGGTGTGATGGTAGTTTGTTGCTCAGGACACCTGACTGTGGTTCACAGTGTGAACGACATTTAGCTTTGTCATCACAGTGGTATTTTTATTCAGCCCAGGGTCACCACATTGTGGGGGCCCTGGGGGTGGTGCTGTGGTGTGTCTGTGACTTGCTGTGTCAGTTGTTGTTCCTACGTGCCTGTGTGACATGTGTGTTTTGTGCTCCCTCTCACCTGTCAATGCCTGCTTGCCCACATAGGGGATTTGGATCCATGAGTTAGCTTAGTGTGGCAGTGTATGCACATCTGTATGATTGGTATTCAGCTCTCCTCATGTGTTGTGTTGTTGCCTGGGGACACTGGCACCCCCACCCCTCACCTGCTGTGTATGATGACAGTGTTGGTCTGCCTGTTTGTGTTTGTGCATCTGCACCACTGCATTGGCATATCTTGGGTGTGCCATTGGCTGTATGTTGTTTGGTGTGTTTCCCCTGCTGTCCCTGGGACTCCTAGGTCATCGGTCAGCACAGTGATCATGGTTTGTGTGTCCCATTGCTGCCATGGTATGGTATCTGTTCACCTCACATCTGCTGTCTCCACAGGGTATCTGCATTTGTGTGCCCATTGGTGCAAATATGTGGGTCTGCATTCTGATGGTCACTTCTGTCATTGTGTCATTGATGACTGTTGACGGTCTCAGCCCCCATGGGTGTTGTTTGTCTGCACATGGCCAAAGGAATGTCTCATTTGCACTGCAGTATTTGGCTCCCCCAATTTATGTTGCAATGGGACACATACACTACTTTGCCACAGATGAGTTTTTGGTTCTGTGACCAGGAATGATCCATGCAGTTTGGCAGTTGCAGCTCTTTCTTTGTCAACAATTACCTTTTGGTCACTGTGATGATGAGGGTGTAGACCCCATTGCCACAATGGTCAAAATGTGCTTCAGCTATGGACCCCACACTTCCCTTTTGGTCACTGTGATGATGGGGGTTTAGACCCCATTGCCCAATGGTCAAAATGTGCTTCAGCTATGGACCCCACACTTGCCTTTTGGTCACTGTGATGATGGGGGTTTAGACCCCATTGCCACAATGGTCAAAATGTGCTTCAGCTATGGACCCCACACTTGCCTTTTGGTCACTGTGATGATGGGGGTTTAGACCCCATTGCCACAATGGTCAAAATGTGCTTCAGCTATGGACCCCACACTTGCCTTTTGGTCACTGTGATGATGGGGGTTTAGGCCCCATTGCCACAATGGTCATGGGCTGCTTGCATTGTGGGTGCCACACACATATATGTGTGGCACATGTGCTAGGGGGTCACATTGTATGTTCAATGTCATGTTCGGTGTTGTAGGCATTTGACACAGCCTGCTCACACGCTTGTCATGGTGGTGGGGGATGTCTTAATCTTGCATTCCCTAGGTTGTGGTGTGCTTGTTGTGTCATGCATTGTCCATCCTATGAGTGGGGGTGGTAGTAGTGGTAGGCATCCAGCCCCCTGGCTAAGGGTGGTAGTAGTGGTAGGCATCCTGCCCCCTGGCTAAGGGTGGTAGTAGTGGTAGGCATCCTGCCCCCTGGTTGAGGGTGGTAGTAGTGGTAGGCATCCAGCCCCCCTGGCTAAGGGTGGTAGTAGTGGTGGGCATCCTGCCCCCTGGCTAAGGGTGGTAGTAGTGGTAGGCATCCTGCCCCCCTGGGTGAGGGTGGTAGTAGTGGTGGGCATCCTGCCCCCCTGGGTGAGGGTGGTAGTAGTGGTGGGCATCCTGCCCCCTGGCTAAGGGTGGTAGTAGTGGTGGGCATCCTGCCCCCCTGGGTGAGGGTGGTAGTAGTGGTGGGCATCCTGCCCCCTGGCTAAGGGTGGTAGTAGTGGTGGGCATCCTGCCCCCCTGGGTGAGGGTGGTAGTAGTGGTGGGCATCCTGCCCCCTGGCTAAGGGTGGTAGTAGAGGTAGGCATCCTGCCCCCTGGCTAAGGGTGGTAGTAGTGGTAGGCATCCTGCCCCCTGGCTAAGGGTGGTAGTAGTGGTAGGCATCCTGCCCCCCTGGTTGAGGGTGGTAGTAGTGGTAGGCATCCAGCCCCCCTGGCTAAGGGTGGTAGTAGTGGTGGGCATCCTGCCCCCCTGGCTAAGGGTGGTAGTAGTGGTAGGCATCCTGCCCCCTGGCTAAGGGTGGTAGTAGTGGTGGGCATCCTGCCCCCTGGGTGAGGGTGGTAGTAGTGGTGGGCATCCTGCCCCCTGGCTAAGGGTGGTAGTAGAGGTAGGCATCCTGCCCCCTGGCTAAGGGTGGTAGTAGTGGTAGGCATCCTGCCCCCTGGCTAAGGGTGGTAGTAGTGGTAGGCATCCTGCCCCCCTGGTTGAGGGTGGTAGTAGTGGTAGGCATCCAGCCCCCCTGGCTAAGGGTGGTAGTAGTGGTGGGCATCCTGCCCCCTGGCTAAGGGTGGTAGTAGTGGTAGGCATCCTGCCCCCTGGGTGAGGGTGGTAGTAGTGGTGGGCATCCTGCCCCCCTGGGTGAGGGTGGTAGTAGTGGTGGGCATCCTGCCCCCTGGCTAAGGGTGGTAGTAGTGGTGGGCATCCTGCCCCCTGGGTGAGGGTGGTAGTAGTGGTGGGCATCCTGCCCCCCTGGGTGAGGGTGGTAGTAGTGGTGGGCATCCTGCCCCCTGGGTGAGGGTGGTAGTAGAGGTAGGCATCCTGCCCCCTGGCTAAGGGTGGTAGTAGAGGTAGGCATCCTGCCCCCTGGCTAAGGGTGGTAGTAGTGGTGGGCATCCTGCCCCCTGGGTGAGGGTGGTAGTAGTGGTGGGCATCCTGCCCCCCTGGGTGAGGGTGGTAGTAGTGGTGGGCATCCTGCCCCCTGGGTGAGGGTGGTAGTAGTGGTGGGCATCCTGCCCCCTGGCTAAGGGTGGTAGTAGAGGTAGGCATCCTGCCCCCTGGCTAAGGGTGGTAGTAGTGGTGAGGCATCCTGCCCCCTGGCTAAGGGTGGTAGTAGTGGTAGGCATCCTGCCCCCCTGGTTGAGGGTGGTAGTAGTGGTAGGCATCCAGCCCCCCTGGCTAAGGGTGGTAGTAGTGGTGGGCATCCTGCCCCCTGGCTAAGGGTGGTAGTAGTGGTAGGCATCCTGCCCCCTGGGTGAGGGTGGTAGTAGTGGTGGGCATCCTGCCCCCCTGGGTGAGGGTGGTAGTAGTGGTGGGCATCCTGCCCCCTGGCTAAGGGTGGTAGTAGTGGTGGGCATCCTGCCCCCCTGGCTAAGGGTGGTAGTAGTGGTGGGCATCCTGCCCCCCTGGGTGAGGGTGGTAGTAGTGGTGGGCATCCTGCCCCCCTGGGTGAGGGTGGTAGTAGAGGTAGGCATCCTGCCCCCTGGCTAAGGGTGGTAGTAGAGGTAGGCATCCTGCCCCCTGGCTAAGGGTGGTAGTAGTGGTGGGCATCCTGCCCCCCTGGGTGAGGGTGGTAGTAGTGGTGGGCATCCTGCCCCCCTGGGTGAGGGTGGTAGTAGAGGTAGGCATCCTGCCCCCTGGCTAAGGGTGGTAGTAGAGGTAGGCATCCTGCCCCCCTGGCTAAGGGTGGTAGTAGTGGTGGGCATCCTGCCCCCCTGGGTGAGGGTGGTAGTAGTGGTGGGCATCCTGCCCCCCTGGGTGAGGGTGGTAGTAGAGGTGGGCATCCTGCCCCCTGGCTAAGGGTGGTAGTAGTGGTAGGCATCCTGCCCCCTGGCTAAGGGTGGTAGTAGTGGTAGGCATCCTGCCCCCCTGGGTGAGGGTGGTAGTAGTGGTGGGCATCCTGCCCCCCTGGGTGAGGGTGGTAGTAGTGGTGGGCATCCTGCCCCCTGGCTAAGGGTGGTAGTAGTGGTGGGCATCCTGCCCCCCTGGGTGAGGGTGGTAGTAGTGGTGGGCATCCTGCCCCCTGGCTAAGGGTGGTAGTAGAGGTAGGCATCCTGCCCCCTGGCTAAGGGTGGTAGTGGTGGTGGGCATCTGGCACCCCCTGGCTAAGGGTGGTTGTGGTGGTTGGCATCCAGCCCCCCTGGGTTGGGGTGGTGGCACGCATTCAGGCCCCTGTGTGCATATGTGGCATTGGTGATGGGCATCCCGCCCCTATGGTGCTGCTGGTGTAAGTATATTCAGATTCCCAGTGTATGTGTGTGATGTGTCGTGTACGTGTTGTATGTGTTTTGTGGTTGGTGTCTGACTTACCTTCTGCGCCGTACGCGTCCGTGCCTGTTCCGGTAGTAGATGTAGAATATTGGTATGATCGGGACGAAGGGATTCATGGTTGGTTCGTGTCGTTCGTCCTTCTCGTTGCTTCGCGTCGTCCTCGTCGCTTGGCTTCGTCCTCGTCGCTTCGCTTCGTCCTCGTCGCTTCGCGTCGTCCTCGTCTGTGCTGTGTTCGTCTCGTAGCCGTGGATCGTGTTGTGGCGCGATTCGGAGCTTATGTGCGCCTCTCCCGGATGCTTTGACGTGCCGTGCGTAGCGACGGGTTCGGCGCGTACGGAAGCGCATCGTACTTGTCCGGCCGGACGGGGCTGCATTTTCCCTTCCGTGCGACTCGATTCGGCGTTTCCGGATTCGCCTCGGTCGGAGAACAGGACCTGGTTTGGGTGAGTACGGCTCGGCCGGATTCTTTGCTGTTGTGCGCATCGTACTTGCTCGTTCGGTGTGCTGTACGGATCGGTCGGGAAACTGGCTTTCGCATGGCTTTTTTCCCGACCGAATAGTATTGGGTGCGCCTCCGACCGAGATCGGAATCGGCCCCTGGGTGTCTGCTACAGTTTCCATGTGCGGTAATCAAGGACACGTTGTTTGTCTGGTGAATGCTATATGGTATTTGCAATATGGTGGGCCTTCAGGGGGGTCGTGTTATCGTTTTTAATGTGGGTCTGCAGTTGTTCGATGAGCTCATTCCAACTATGCGCTATGGGATATTTGTGTAGCCCTCTTATTTCTTCAGCATATATTGACTGCTGTTCCACAGTCTCCCCATTGTGTCAGTACAGTTTGCTATTTAGTCAGAAAAGGGGGAGCGGCACTCTTCAATGACATTGTTATAGTGCGTTGAGCTAGTAAAAGACCTAGATCGACCAGCCGGGTCTTCACCCTATCTGTCTTAGGTCTTTTAAATAAGCCCCATAAACAGGTCTCAGGGGTGTATAAGCTGGGCTTCCCAAAGGCAATAGCTAGCATGTCAGACACCGGACTCCAGTAGTGGGTGACTACAACATGTGGAAAAAAATCCGCACCCGGGGTCATACATCTGGGGCAATGTGTAGGAGGGTTCACTGATAGAATATCGATGACAAAAACATTGATGTTAAAAATATCTAAAAAAATATGTATAATACAAAAATATCGACTCCCATACCTACACAGGTAAGTCCAAAAATATTGAATCAAAAATATCGATGTACAAAATATAGATGTAAAAAATATCGATTTAAATATATATATATAAAATAAAATAATGTATATTAAATATATTAAATATGAATATTAATTTTAACAAAATGTATTACATTTAATATACATTTTAACAAAATATAACAAATAAACGTAATTAAAAAAATAAACACACAAACATAATAATTTATACATATATATATTTACATTAAAATAATTAATAAACCATTATCTTTAATTTATTTTAAAACTTCAAAATTATGTAAAAAATAAAATATATATATAGCAATAATTTAAAATATAAAAAAACATTCTATATTAATTTAAAACATTAAACTATTAAAAAATATTTAAAATTACATTTCCGAATGCAATCAGTGCAACAGTAGGAAAAGTGTTGGATAGAAAAATAATTACATTTACTATTCCAACTCCAGTGAGTGCAACAGTAGGGAAAGTGTTGGATAGTGGAGGGGTAAAAATTACTATTCCCACTCCAGTGAGAGCAAAAGTAGGGAAAGTGTTGGATAGTGGAGGGGTAAAAATTACTATTCACACTCCAAACAGTGCAACAGTAGGGAAAGTGTTGGATAGCAGAGGGGTAAAAATTACTATTCCCACTCCAGTGAAAGCAACAGTAGGGAAAGTGTTGGATAGCGGAGGGGAAAACAATACTATTCCCACTCCAAAGAGTGCAACAGTAGGGAAAGTGTTGGATAGCTGAGGGGTACAATCTACTATTCCCTCTCGACTGAATGCAACAGTAGAATAACTGTTGAATAGCAGAGGGGTAAAAAAAAATTATTCCCACTCCAGTGAATGCAACAGTAGGGAAAGTGTTGGATAGCGGAGAGGTAAAAATTACTATTCCCACTCCAGTGAGTGCAACAGTAGGGAAAGTGTTGGATAGCGGGGGGTAAATCTTTTTTATTCTCACTCCAGTAAATGCAACAGTAGGCACAGTGTTGGATAGCGGAGGGGTAAAAATATACTACTCCCACTCCAGTGAGTGCAACAGTAGGGACAGTATTGGATAGAGGAGGTGTAAGAATTACTATTCCAACTCCAGTGAATGCAACATTAGGGAAAGTGTTGGATAGGGGAGGGGTAAAAAATACTATACCCACTCCAATCAGTGCAACAGTAGGGAAAGTGTTAGATAGCGGAGGGGTAAAAATTACTATTCCCACTCCAATCAGTGCAACAGTAGGGAAAGTGTTGGATAGCGAAGAGACAAAAATTACTATTCACACTCAAACAGTTAAAACATAAATAAAAACATTAAAAATTATTTAAAAAATCATAAAAATAAATAAGCAATATTTAGAAATGAAAAATCAAATGTATTAAATATATAAAAATTAAAAATATGCTAATATTAATTACATATAAACAAAACTACAAATAATATATCATATAAAATAATAAATACATTTATAAAATAAAATTCTTTTAAACTAGAAAATATTTACAAACAAATAAATTAATACATAAATGTATTTATTGTATTTCCTACCCTATAACACCACACCAATAACAAAACACTTCAACATTTTTAATTACATTTTTTTACAAAATTAACATAATTAATAATCAATTTAAAAAATATTATGAATAAAATAACGAATAAACATCAATTGACTACGCTGTCACACCCACAGCCTCACCTGGTGTCTTGCCGGATGAGGAAGCGGGCAGACAACGCCGGAGCTCTCCCGGAGGAGGGAAACTACAGCTCCCATCACTCCCTGTGCGCAGGTCGCGCACAAAGAGGAACCGCCGTCCCGCAGCGGGGACGCGCACAGGGACGCGCCTGTGCGAAGCCCGGGCCAAGGGCGGGCCTGTCCACGCCCGGAGGAGCCTGGAGGAGGCTGGGATGGGCCCCCCCTCTAATAACATTGATCTCAAAAAGGTACTGTGCGCAACTATTCGTCTAATATACTCAACCACAGGGTCCCCTTCAGGATGAGCAAGCGCAAGGGTAAGGGGCAGAGTGATCAGTCGGGAGGAGGCATTGCGGGAACCCTCGATTCCTTTTTAACAAGGGCTATGTCCGTTTTAACACACGAAATAGAACTGACTGAACGACGTCTGTCCTTGGAACCCATCCCCCCAAAAAGATCCTCTTTGGGGGGCCAGACACCATTTAATGCTCTTATTCAACCTCCCACATCAGATCACGAAGCAGATACGGAAATACTGATAGGACTGACATCCCAACATCCAGCACCGACAAACACCACGACAAGAGCAACCACTAGGGGCATAGGCCCAAAAAAGCTCCCGGGAGTCAACCCCGAACCTCCAGTAAAGAGAAAAAGGGGTGGGGGCCCACAGAGACAGAAACCAGCGAAAGTCCCTAGATCAGCCAAAACAAGGGGGGGTATCGAAATGGATCCTGCCCAAAGTGGACCAAGCCCCCCGGTAACTCCAACTGCGTGCCCCCTGATGAACGAGGATATGTGGCAGAGACTAGAAAATTTGGTTTTGACCTTGTTGAATCCCATCTCACTAAAGCTAAGCCAGATTGAAGAGAAACTAGCTGGCTTAGAGTCCCAGGCCACGCACAATTTTTGCGCACTAGAGGCACTGTACGCCAGGAACGGCCCCAGCACTGGCCCAGAGACCCATATCCAACCAGCACCCTGCAGAGCAGATGTGACTACGGACTGTCCAAATACTGGCCCGAACTCATTGACTTGGTTAATCCCTTACATCCTTTACACTTCAACCCTGACACCCATACTGGTATAATCCCCCACACGCAGGCATCCCAGCAACACCCCAATGCCTGCATGGAGAACTTAGCAAGGGAGGCCACAGAAAACCGCCTAACCAAACACCGCAATACAGCCTTAACACGTCAGGATATAACCCCAGGGCGGGGGGGAATAGCTGACTACCGGAGGGAGGAAAGACTGACCATTGGAACGATGGCCATTGGAAATCAGACTCTTCATCTCCCCCCAGCTGCATCCCCACTGGTGTTGGTGTTGGGGAATGTACCACCCCTGAGGGAGGGTCAAACAGAATCTACAGATCAATTAATGTCTAAAGCCCTTCACTGGTTGACGTGGCAAATGAATGAAGTGGGGGGCAGAGGCAGCCGACTCTCAAACCAAATGATTATGGCTAGAAGGATAGCTTGGGTGGGCACAGTAAGAAAAGAAATGTTGGGAGACTGTGTGGTTTTAAATTTTAATAATGAACTTGTTGTTAGATCCCCACTAGAGTATTTATGCAACGCTTCCTTTAAAAACTCTCAGATAGCTGTGCTACCACTGGAGTATTTTTATAGACCCCTTTTTTTGCTGGCTCCAGGAGGTAGACCACAGCAGAGGGAGGTCCAAGCACGGATGAACTCATTGGGAAATCCTGGGGCATTGGGTTTGAGGCTGGAGAACAGATTCGCCCCTTTGTCTGATCTAGAATCATGCGACTGACTATGCCCTACTGAGTCAAAATCCCAAGAGGGGCGTCTGAGTCAGATTATCTCGGTCCCTGTCACTAGAGAGAGCCCAGTGTCACCTAATTTACAATGGGGGGCAATTAAAACGATTTTTAAAATAGCCTCATGGAACGTGGCAGGTATCGTCCCAAAACTGAGTGATAATAACTGGCATAAATTTTGGCAAGATCATGACATTGCATGTTTTCAGGAGACCTGGGCGGTGGAGCCAATTTTCGTAAATGGATATCGCTCCTTTCAAACTCTGGCAAAATCCTCTGCCGCCGTGAGGGCTAAGGGGGGCATCTTGACCTTAATCCCAAATAATTTACCAGTAAGAGTAAAAAAGTTCGAATCTTCGAACCCAAATTTTAATTTGCTGATACTCGAGGTACAAAAAGAAGGCGTGTGGCTCATAATTAATTTTTATAACAATGAGTTTGGCCCAAATATGCACTCTGTGGTAGGTGAGGTTGATATGGCAATAGATAACCTCCTTAGTGATATTAAGAATGAGGCAGTTAACATCATTTGGCTGGGCGATTTTAACATACATCCCTGTAGATACAATGCAGTCCCTGTATGTGGTCTAGAGGACATGGGGGGAAATTCCATATATCATTTCACCCATAATGAATATGGAAGCTGTTTAAATAGGATTTTATCTTCTTTAAATATGGTAGTGGTCGATGATCCAGATCCACCAGCAGGTGATTCAGGGCGAACTTTCCAGCGCAGTGGGTCTGAGTCAACGATTGACTATATATTAGTTACTAACTGTCAGGCTCCGTGGCGCGCGGGGCCTTTAACGGCACCCGCGCTCGGAGCCGAGAGCCCCGCCCACCATTCCCTCTAGGCAGCCGGGGGTGGCGCCTACGAGGTATTTAAGGACGGGATCCACGCTGGACACGCGCTTCGCGTTCCAGTTGGATTCAGCCTGGCCTCACACTGCCCGCCGCTTTTTCGTGCCTTACCTGTTGTCTCTCTGGACCCTGGTTCCTTGTGTTGCCTGCCTGCGGTCTCCGGAAGGACTCTTTTGCTTCCTGGGTCCTCGGGGATCCTCTTCCGGGGCTTGCTGCTCCTCGTTGTTTTGTGGATACTTTGTAGATAGATAGAGTCAGTGGTGTTAACCCTTGGTGTTCTGGTCCTGTGAGACATAGAAAAAACAGCATAGGGATTTTAAAGCACCAATATTTTAGTTTTGGCTTATGTTTGTATTGAGTTACACATTTCTAAAAACTTTACTTATCTGATGGTCCTGCGTTTCTCTGAGTATTTTGGCGAGTATTGCTTTCCTGGCTCTATAAAATAGAGGAAGAGATATAGGCATTAATAAAGGAGTCCATATCTACTTCATTGTTGTTTACATGATCAGACCCCTAGTTTTTTTATTTTTTTTACCATACTTCCTTTTACGAAGGGAAATGAGTTTTTTGGTTTTTCCCTGCGTATAGGAGTACGGTTGTATTTTTATCCTACTTGGGGGTCTTCTATACCTAAGGTGAATTTAACCTAGGTTAGTGCTCGCCATTTTTACTTCTTAGTATTATATGCTGATTGCTGCAATCCTACATACCTCATTGAACCTTGTCCGTCCTTTTAGGTAACAGGATATTCTGGCGTTTCTGGAAGCTGTCTCTTCGTGCCTTTTAGCTTCTTCCATCAAAGGTATCCCTGTAGAAGAGTGGGGTGATTTAGTTAGACTGATTGTGCTGATATTGAGTACTCACCATGTGCTTTCTTCTTTTAGGGCTCTAGGGCAATTGCTCTCAGAAGATCCAGCAGACAACTGCCCCTTCTTCCTTTCCTTGTTTTGTTTCCCTTCTTCCCCACCTTCCCTCGTTTGCTTTGACAAGGTTGGGCAGAAGAGGTGGGTGAGGGAAGTTGAGGTCTAGCTTCGTGTTCATCCATGCCGTCCTTGCAGTAAACCCAGGTGAGCTCTCACACTAACCCCCTTAGCACAAGGGCCACTAAGCTAGAAAATCAGTTTATGATTTTTAGTGACCATGCTATCATATCCCTACAGTTAAAAGTACTCACAAGGGATTCAACCTGCCACCAGAAAGTTGGAACACCAATTGTGGCACGGAGAAATGGTTTCCAACTAAAGTGGGCCCGTATTGATATAATAAAGATGATCCCAGAAATTGTATCAACCATACAGGGTAATATATCAACATGCCAAGAACCAGACGCTGACCCAGGAGCAGTGGTGTCCTCCTTTTGTGGCCTCTTAGAGAAGGTAAAACTGGCCCTCACAAGCACAAAAGCGCCCATCACCGGGAGTGGCTGGGGTTGGTTTGACCCTCCTTGTACAAAAGCAAGGAAGGCCTTAATGTCTGCCCTGAAAATTAGACCCAGAATTCCGGACCAAATAAAAGCACTGCGGACCGCTTATAACTTAGCACATAAAAACAGAGAAGAAGCTATCAAGGAGGAGGCATGGGCGGACCTCGAAGAGGCAGCTAGTACGGGCAACAGTCGAGATTTCTGGAAAATAGTAAATGCACCACACTTTAAAAATTCCAGAGATCCCACGATAGATACTAATGTGGATGAAGACGCCTGGGTGGCTCACTTTGAAAATATATTTGCCCCAAGCACTCACCCTTCAACAGTATTTCTCTCCACACAGTCAAACCCATAGATCCCTCTCTTTTTCTCACTCACTGAAGTGAGAAAAGGTCTGATGTCATGTAGTATTGGAAAGGCCCCATGACCAGATGGTGTCCCAATTGATTTCTTTCAGGAAACACCGGACCTATGGGCACCCCTATTGACAAACGTCCTCAATAGCATAGCTCTGGTAGGCCCTCCCCCCTCATGGTCAGCGGGCGTTATTGTTCCCATCCACAAAAAGGGGGACAGGGCAAACCCAAAGAATTATAGACCAATCTCCCTGCTGGATACTACATCGAAGCTTATGGGCCAGCTCCTCCTTTCTAGGCTAGAGGGGTGGGCCAAGGAGAACAACATCTTAATCCAGGCCCAGTATGGGTTCCAGCAGGGAAGGGGCACTGTGGATCAGTGCTTGAATCTAGCGCTGACAATTGAAAAATATACCAGAGTGAAGGGAGAAAAGATCTACATGGCTTTCATGGACCTGTCGGCAGCATTCGACGGTGTGGTCCATGTTAAGTTATGGAACATAATGGAGGAGATGGGGGTCGAACCACCTATAATCAATTTCATCAGACAGCTGTACTCAAATGCTACAGCTTCAGTCCGTTATACCAAAAACGTGGACTGTATTCACCCATTTAAAATCGCTAGGGGGGTACGGCAGGGCTGCGTCCTGGCCCCATTCCTCTTCTCCATTTACACAAATGGAGTCGAGGATGCGCTCACGGTGGCCACACGGGACGTCCCCGCGTTTGACTCCCAACTGTTACCTATATTGGCCTACGCGGACGACGCGGTGTTGATCGCTAGAACAGGCTTAGCCCTCCAATGTTTGATAACCGCGTATGTATCCTTTATGGATTCAATAGATCTGAAGGTAAATCAAGCTAAGTCTTTCGTAATTATAGCTGGGGCAAGAAAAAGAGACAAAATCCCTTATCTGCACGCGCACTCAGGAAGAATAGAGGTAGTTGAGACTTTTCGCTAACTGGGGGTCCTTTTCGATAAAAATCTATCATGGTTAAAGCTGGTGGAAGCAAGGAAGCTGGTAGTGGAGAGAAGTCTCTCGGCCTTAAAATCTTTTACAAAAAAACTGGGCGCAAGACCATTACTACTGATCAAGAACATCTACCAGGCCAAAACAAAGGCGGCAGTAACATATGGGGCTGGCGTCTGGGGTACGGTAGCGATAGACGCACTTCAAACTATTGAAAATAACTTTTTTAAGTCCATAGTGGGCCTCCCTCTCTCTTCCTCTAATTATATCTTACATTTGGAATTGGGCCTGCAATACATTGCAGATTCAATTCAGTTAGCCCCAATTCTCCTGTGGCATTCAATTTGGCGGAGGGATACAGTGACCCTGACCCAAACTATAATAAGGAATTGCCTAAATATGGAAAACCACAGAAGGTCTAGGTGGCTTTGGTATGTAGAGTTAGTATTGAAGGATATTGGCCTTCTTGACCTATTTAAGGACCCGTTGGCATGCAGAAAGGTTTCAAAGCAAAAGGTCATCAATATGTTTTTATCGAAGGCAGATTATAAGCGAAAGGAAAAAAAAACGAGAGAAACAGGCAGTCTGTACCTATCACCAGAGCCCGCTACTGATAGAGGGAGGGTATTTCTACCTAGCAAATGTCACTAGTGCACAAGACAAATTCATACTACTAAGATTTCGTATGAACATGATACCGTTGATGTTAGATTATCCAAACTGAATTGCACTTAGTCCTGTTTTGCGGGCTCTATGAGAAAGAAAGGAACGACTACCTCATACCAATTTTAAAGCGACGAAATTTCAAACAATGTCGGGTCGCATTATATTGTTTAAAATTGTTATCTGACCCACTGATCTGATTCTCTGTAGCCAGGTTCTTATGGGCCTGCATGAGAAAGAGGAAGGGGGGGAGGGGGCTGTAAATAGTATTGGGCTTGCTATGAGGTAATTTTGTACAACACAGTATGGGGTTGCTGGTTGCGGTTGATTTTTATCCAAGATGAAATATGAATTTATTTACTGTTTTATCATGTATTTATTTGTGCTTTTATGATCGTTTTTTACTGGATTGAATAAAGAATCAATTTGATTTGACTACACACACTTTAACACTATGAT
Organism: Calotriton arnoldi; assembly: GCA_963921515.1. Lineage (NCBI taxonomy): Eukaryota > Metazoa > Chordata > Amphibia > Caudata > Salamandridae > Calotriton > Calotriton arnoldi. Next base: position 1,854,268 of record CAWUFW010002304.1, read on the forward strand.
TTCGACAACACACACCTGAATTAAACTCTAAAATAATAAAACACAATTAAAACTTATTTATAAATTAAAAACTATCACTATTAACAAATAATAATAAAGTAATTAAAATGTATTTAATACCCACCCTTTACCCCTTTAAAAGTAAAAACAACAAGACAAAAAATTAAACAATTACCCAAAATACATATCAAATAATTAACATTAACAACTATATATTAATTATTTAAATACAAATTACTTACCACCCTTTACTCTTATAAACACCAAAACACACCTAAAATTAATTACACAATTTCCATAATTAATTCCCAGCTAATTAAAATGAATTAACATCCAATTAATTCATCAATTAAAAATAAATTACTTCCCACCCTTAACGCCTATAAACACCACAACACACCTAAAATTAATTACACAATTACATAATTAATTACCAATTAATTAATTAAAATTAATTAACAGCCAATTATTTATACATCAATTATAAATAAATTACTTCCCACCCTTAACACCTATAAACACCACAACACACACCTAAAATGAATTACACAATTACCATAATTAATTACCAATTAATTAATTTAAATTAATTAACAACCAATTATTAATTAATTAATAAATTACTTTACACATTTAACACTATAACATCTCAAATAAACAAATATTAATAAATAAAAAATAATCAATACATTTAATATAATTAAATTACTTCCCACCCTATTCCCCTATAAACCCACAACCCGCTACGGAACTAAAAACGCAACATTCAAATTAAAAAAAAATTAATAACTACTAAAAATGTAACACATATATTAACAATGCAAATAATTCTCATACAAAAAACATACAACACATACATATAAAATATATTCTAAAATACATAACATTAATAAACAAACGATATTTTTAACAACTATATTTTTGCAAACAATATTAAACACTTCGATATTTTTAACATTGATATTACTTACCTAAAATCGATATTCTTTACCACGAGAATCTGTATGTCGATATTTCTTACCAACGATATTTGCAACTCGATATTTGTGCAACTCGATATTTATGAATCGATATTCTGTCTCTGCACCATGTAGGAGCATTAGGGAAGATTTTCCCTATTCTGACCAGGGTAAAGTATGCACTGTGTAAGACATAAAACTATTAACTGAAATCTGGAGTTACGTGATACTTTGTGGGGATATTGCACCACTCTCTGCCATTCCTTATCATTAAATACCCAGTCTATGTCAGTTTCCCACTGGTCTCGGAGCAAGGGCATCTCTGCAGCAAAGGGTTGTAGGTGGGTGCAATATAGCCAAGCGACTAGTGTATGGCCCAGTCCGAATGTGTGTAAGGTCTGTAAGAGCTCATGTGTTGGAAGATCATGTGGAACCGCCTGTCATTTGGCCTCCTGTGCCGCTTTTATGCATTCGTACATTATGAATTGCCCTCTGTGTATGCCATATTGGTCGCGGAGTTCGTGGAAGCTCATCAGAGTGCCAATGTTATACAATTCCCCAAAACTGAGTGATAGAGCTAACTGGCCATTGGGTTAAGGTCTTAAAGGATAGCCTCGTGTGCAGAGGAAGACCTATGAGTGGTAACGCAGGGACATGGGGAGGTGGGGTTGGGTAAGCAGTAAACCCTGCTTCAATGTAGAAGCAGCCACTGATAACAGCCTTGAACCCCCAGCAGTGCCGCAGGAGGTTGAGAACGGTGATACCTGTAGTGCCCCTGCTTCTAGCTCAAATTAGGTTAGCATTGTTTCATCAAGGGAGTGACCAGCTAGCCACCTGCATGCCACTGTAACTGAGCTGCAACTTAATATTTCTCAAAATTGGGGACCCCTAGCCCTCCCCTATCTGTGAGTAATTGAAGCGTTGATAAAGCCACTCATTTGTGTCGAGTTCCCCATAACAATTCTCTGAGTAGTATGTCCAGCTCTCGAAAAAAGGACCTAGGGAATACCACAGGGATGTTGACCGAATAATACAGCAGTAGGGGCAGCATAACAATTTGAGCTATCACTGCTCTGCCTGCTATTGACTTCACAAGTGGTTCAATTGCTAGCATGAAGAGAAAGAGGGCATCCCTGCCATTTGCCTGTCTGTATCATGAGAGAGCCTGAAATAGAGTGGCCTGTCTTAAGTGTAGCAGTTGGTTTGGAGTATAGGATCTTCACGCAAGTAGCGATGCATCTGCCGAAACCATACTTATTGAGGACTGAGTGCATATATGCCAAGTCAAGAGAGTCAAATGCCATATCTAAATCAAAGGTGAGGCAGGCCGAGTGGGGGTATTGGCAGGCGTATTGCCTAAAATTGAGTAAAGCCTCCTAATATTGAAAGGAAGTGCCGCAGCCTTGGACAAACCCGCATTGGTCTACATGTAACAAGGATGGGAGATCTGGCAATATTCTGGTTGCCAGCAACTTACTGAGGACTTTAGAGTCCACGTTAAGTATAGAGAGGGGCCAACAGGCAGCCCTGTCCATGGCGTCTCGGCTGGGCTTCAGAACAGAGGTGATCAGGGCTTCACTAGGAAAGGAGGGAGGCCACCTTCAGCAAACATGCTGTCAAAAAGCTTTGGTAATTTAGGTGCTAACTAGAGCGAGAATGTTGTGTAAAACTCAGAGGGGATCCCATCCGCGCCAGGGACTTTCCTGGTCACCAAATCACGGAGTACTTCCTTGATTTCCTGTTCAGTGATAGGTGCTTCCAGGGCCAGCAGCTGGTCATCAGGTGTTAGATGTGGGAGTCTGACCAAACGCAGGAAATTGTCTATAACATCTGGTGGAGTGGTTTGCTGATGTAAGTTCTGGCAAAATTGGAAGAATGCAGCATTGATATCTGTACTTGTTTGTATGGTGAGCACCCATGGTGATCACTGGTGGATATCAATGTAGTATGCGTCGGGGGGCTTGAGCATGCATGCTAGACGTCTACCTACTTTGTCACCTTCTTTATGTGTCTTGGAAGGATACATTGTATAGTCTAGGCATTGTAGCTTTTCCATGCAAGTGGCATGTTGCTTCTGTAGGTCTGAGAGTTTCTCTGGGGGTTGCTGAGTATTAGAGGAGTGTGTCTCTGTAGTGTGTATTTCGCAATCTATTTTGTGTAGATTGTCCAGTAGGGATCTACAGGCTCCAACTGTGGTCTGAATGCATAGCCTTCTGACAGAGACTTTGAAAACATTCCACTCAATTAACGCAAGGACGCCATTTCTTCATTATCACTCAAGAACTACTCAATATGTATTTCCATGTCATGTGGAATGGGGATGTTGCCAAGTATTGGAGTTTGCATGCAGCAAGTGGGGATTGGTGAGAGAAGCGTACTCCAGCTTCAGGTTACCTCAACCTGATTGTGGTCAGATATAGTTTTTGGTTTATGCTCTGCAGTCTGGAACAGGGCTAAAATCTCTGTTGCGCAAATTATGCCACCCAGTCCAGTGAAAATGTTATGCGCTGAGGAGTAAGTGTTCATGCCTATTTTTTATGGTGCTGGCGCAATACATTTATCAGTGACCAGCTTTCCACCCATCTGCTGAGCTCTTTTCGTGAGCTGCGTAGGTGTAGCTTGCGGCAGTGGTGGTTTTGATCTGTCTAGTGTTATGTTGAGAACACTGTTAAAGTCTCATCCTAGGATACATGGGACACCAGCCCAATTAGCCAATTTCCTGCTGAGAGAGACCCAGAATTTGCTCTGGTTCAGATTCGGGGCATAGATGCTTCTCAATACTAACTGCAACCCATCTAGCTTACCGTATAGTAAAACATATCTACCATCTGGGTCTACATGGGTGTCTTCTGTTATCAGCGGTACTCCTGCTCTCACCCAGATCAGGGCCTCCTTGGCATATGCGGAATACGTAGTAGTATACACTCGCCTTCTCCAGCCTTTCTTCAATTTGGCCCCTTCCGTGTGTGTGAGGTGTGTCTCCTGCAGCAACACTATCTGTGCATTCCAGCGCATCAGTGAGGAGTGGACCATATGATACTTAATGTGTGCATTGAGACCTTTAATGTTCCAGGAGATTAGCTTGTATTGTGCCATATGTCAATGTGAAAGTGGCCCCGACATAGGGTCGAGAACTTGGGAGTTTAGACTTCCAGCCTTCCTCCAACAGTTGCCTCCTATAGCCAGTGTAGACCCCCCCAACTGTCTGTCCATGTGACTTCGAAGCTGTAACAAGCAGTGATACCCACCTACTCTTTTGGGGTCCCTGTAGTGGGAAGGAAAGAAGTGAAAAAGTGGGACAGCTACCTGTAATAATAGTCTATATGCAGTCCTGCCTGGCGGTTGCATTTCCAACTGTGTCCCGGGCCTAATTGCTAGATATCTGTATTATACCATATTTCAAATCTCCCCAGACTCACCATCTGTGAATATCACCTGGTCGCCACCCGGTTCTCCCCTCCCTTCCCCACCAGGAAATTAGATTGTGAAAGACAAGGCATCGGGCCACAGAGCCTGCACCCTGAATAGTCGCTAAATCTCAAAACGTACTAGTCAATGGCCAGATTGGTAAGTAATCCCCCCTGCACTGGGGATTGTATCAGGTCGTCAGCTGTTTGCTGGGTGACCACAGGGAGGAGTGGAGAGCCGTAGAGATTGTCGCGGTCATCTGTTGTAGTTCCTTCAGATGATGCTGAAGAGCTGGCAATTGAGTTAGTAGGGGAGCAGCGCCCACCAGTAATAGATGTGGTCACCTCAAGAGTCTCTCTATGTTCTGCAATGATCTGGCGTGTATCTCTGCCGCAGTGCCGCCTTCTCAACAGAGACATTTTAAGGTATGGGCAAAGCGGGCAATTGTCCAGGGCTCCCACCTTCCAAGAGGCCCCCTGAGAAAGTGAATTTTCTATATATTTGTTCTCCGTTTAACCTCTGCCTTTCCTATTTTTCTATTGAAACCTCTCTCCCTATCTGCCTACCTCTACCTCGGACTCTGTTTCTCTACACTGTATCATTTTAAGGATTTTTGGGTACGTGAACAAGATATAGTTCAACTTTTTGTGTGTGGTCGTGTTAAAGCATAACATATAATTTAGTACTGTTTGGCATTATGCGGGCTTGAATAGCAAGGAAAGATAATCAAATTAAAATTAGTTCCAGATAGAAGTCCCCAAATTTGTCTTGCCTGGGCCCCCCAAAATCTTTAAGATGACACTGCTTGTCGATGATGCTCCGCTGCTCCAATGTGTTCGGTTCTCAGTGTGGTGCAGCAATCGTCCAACATCATGTGCGTGTCGCTGAGATTGGTATTGCTCTATCTAATTCCCAGCAGGTTCGGCTCTAAAAAGAAATGCAAGCATTGCTCAGCCATGATTCTTAGTTTGGCGGGAAATGAAAGCGTGTATTTGAGACATAGATCTCTCAGCTTCTTCTTGACTTGGAGGAAGGAGGATCATTTACGTTACGCCACTAAAGTATAATCAGGAAATAGCACCATGTTAGTGTTTTCAATCTGAAACTAGCCTGCGCTTCTTGCGACTTGAAACAATGCATTTCTGTCTCTGAAATGGAGGATGCGCACCACTATGGGTCGAAGTGCACTTGCAGGTGGGAGCTGCCTGGCAGGCACCTTGTGAGCACGTTCCACTGTAAATAAAGGAGAGAGGCTCTAAGGAGAGACCACTTTCAAGTGCCATGTCTCAATGTACTTTGTGGTGTCTCACCCCTCAAGTCCCTCCGGCAGGCCAATAATGTGCAAATTATTGCGATGCGCCTCAGCTTCTGTGTCTTCAGCTCTGCCTTCGAGACGTCGCACTTGATCTGACATGTCCTGCAAAGTCTTGGCATGGTTCAGGGTTTTTGGGTGGAGGGTCTGAGAAGTGCACTGTTGGTCTGTACTTTTTTGGAAGGTTTACGTTGATCGACCATTGTGAGGTGAGGTGAGGTGCAGCACCAAGGCACATTAGGTAAGTAGATAGTCATTGTGGTAGTCATTGTTCCAGTTCTCTGCAGTCTTAATGAGACAGCGTGGGGTCTCCTGCTCCCGGCCCACCTCACTCTCTCCCTGATCCCTGATGCAGGCCAGGTGGTGTAGAAGGGAGGGCACGAGAAGTCAGGTAAGTTAGAGATAGTTTGGGTGAATAACAACTACAGACTATGACCTCATGTAGCTGAGGGCGTTCTCAGCAAATCAGGTCCTTGCACGCTCCAAAGGTCCCCCTATGCGCAGCTGGTCACAGCTGAGTGCAAGCACTGTAAGTTGCAGCCCACTAGAAGCTGCCACCCCGTACATGGCCCGGCCCTGTCTGCCACGCGCTGTCAGCATACTCCAGGGCCCAGTAACTCCACCCATCCATGGAGGTCCCCAGCAGATAGGACCCGGGAACACCATAAGGTCCCAAAATAGCCATCCCTCACCACCGCCGCACAAGGGCCCTCTCTGTCCGACCACTGCGCCCGTCAGAGTTGCTCACACCCAGCCTCCTCTGGATCTGCAATGTGTTGGGGCCAGAGGGCTTAACTGTGAAAGCAACCCCTCCTGCCCCCCCAACAAATGGGTGTATCTATCCATTCTTGAGCAGAATAAAGGTGGCCTGCTAGAGCTGCGCTCACTAATATTAGGTAATGTGTATGGTTAACTACGTTGCCGCGTTAAGTGGGGGAGTTCGTGCTACAAGGTCTGCCAGTGCCCATCTCCGTCTAGAGTTTATGTGTATTGCCAGTAGTAGTGTGGTTGTATGCAGTGGAAGAGTTTGTATTGAGACGTATCCCTATGTACCCCGGTGTTGCCCTTCTTGGGGAGTGATTATGGCAATTACTAGGGTGCGAACATACCTACCATTTTAAAGGACCCCAGGAGGCAGTTCCAACTCATGGCAATGGGCTTTTTCCGTAGTCCACAATATTCTTCCCTACGTAGTGACCCACTTTCCGCCAACCCCCACTTCTACACCTCTTCCTTCCAGGTGAGCAGAGCAGGTGGAGTTGACGATTTCCACCACCTTGTTATGATTCGTTTCGCTAGTATGCGCACTAAACCTGCGAATTTCACTTGCACTTTATAGCCTTTCGGACATGGGTATAGGCTTGGAAGGCAGCTTTCAGATGTATGCCATGTGTTCCCCCCGACCACCTCCTGTAGCGCTACAGCAATCTGTGACCAGTATGTGGAGAGGGTAGGACAAGCCCACAACATATGCAGTAGATAGGCATCTTGCTCAGGACATCGTGGACATACCGCTGCAACAGAGGGAATATGCTATGTAGTCTATGTGGCTTAAGATTTGCTTGTTGTAGTATAATGTATTGTATGAATTTGAATCGTGAATTACGTGAGATGCGTTTTGAGTATTCAAGGAGGGAACTCCATTCCTTATCTAGTAAGTCTTTGCCCAAATATGTTTTCCATTTAGCCCGTAATGGCAGCACGAGCGATAATAAGCGGTAAAATTATCGTATTAGGTGTCTTCTAGTGCCCATTAAATATAGCGAGCGAACTAGCTTGCGTGTTGTGAGTTCAGTCCTGTCTGGAGCCCAGTGCCACTTAACGTATCGCACAAGGCTTGTATGTGTTAGGAACAGAGTGTCCGTGAGTCCCTGTGAATTTGAGAAGTCGGTATGATTGAGCAATGTCCCATCTCCGAACAGTGCGTGTTAGAAATGGGATTTTTGGTAGGCTAGGGCATGTGCCAAAGCCAGGCAGAAACCACCACTCTAGTCAGGATAAGGGAGTTACACTCCTAAAATAACCCCTGCTCACCCCCTTGGTAGCTTGGCACGAGCAGTCAGGCTTATCTTAGAGGCAGTGTGTAAAGCATTTGCACATAACCAACAGTAATACAATGTAAGCACTACAAACGGACACCACACCAGTTTAGAAAAATATCCAATATTTTTATATACTCAAGACAAGACCAAATACGATAAAAATCCACAATACAGTACTTTAAAAGTGATTACGTTGCAAGATAACTTCTTCTTTGCAGGAATATTTCAAAAACAAAGTTCATACGAGTCGGTAGCTCCGTCCGAGTCTACCGCAATGCTGAAAACCACAGAATTTAACAGTTCCAGCCGACCGCGTCGATACGGGCCAGCGGAGTCGTGAACAGACTCGGTCACAGTACCTTTTCTCGTTGTGGCGGGCACGGAGTGTGCGAGCCGGTCGGCGTACGTCGCGGTTGCGGTGCAAGATGGAAGCGGTGCAGGGCGCGGTGTCCTCTCGATGCGGTGCAGGCAGCGGCTCGGTGACAATCGTGCAGACGGAGTCGGTGAGTCCAAGGCGTGCGGGGCAGGGTGAGACGGTGCTCGATGCGGTGCTGGCAGGTTGCGATGCAGGCGACCAAGCCGGAGTGCGGGAGCTGGCGTCGGACAGCGTTGCGGAGTCGGAGCGGTGCATCGCGAAGCGTGCGAGCGGTGCCCCAACTGCGATGCGGTCACGATTGTTGAGCCAGTTGCAGCGACAGCATCGGTCTGGTCCGGCTGGCACAGTGAAGCGATGCGATGCGAACTGCGGTGCCCACAGGTCACGGTGCAAGCAGCGGCTCGGTGGCGATGGCGTCGGACATCGTCGTTGGTGAGACCAGGGTTGCGGTGTGAGATGCGGACGGTGCGGTCTGCGGTGCAAACAGGACACCGGGCCAGCGATGGAGTCGGTTGACGGAGTCGGTTGCGGTTCCCTTCCTCTGTGGCAACTGAAACAGCGGTTCCAGAAGCGGTACCCAGAGGGTTGTGAAGTCTTTGCAGGCCCTAAGACTTCTTAACAGGAGGCCAGCTCGGTTTCAGGCCCTTGGAGATTCTCAGCACAAGTAGTAGAAAGTTCAGTCCAGTCCTTTCACTGCCCAAGACAGAAGCAGCAACTGCAGGCCAACCCAACAAGGCAATAACTCAGCAAAGGGGTAGTACTCCTCCTAGCAGCTCTCCAGCTCTTCTTCTTGGCAGGTTCCTTGATTCCAGCGAGATCTAAAGTTCTGGGGTTTGGGTCCCCCTTTTTATCCTCAATTTCTCTTTGTTCTCTGAAGGCAGAGAGGCCTTTGCCTAGTCCAAACCAGTTCTGGTCAGTCCTGGAGCACTTTGTTGACAAGACTCCTTCTTTCCTTTTGCAGTGTAGGCCAGGGACATCAGACGCACCACAGGAGGTGGAGCCAGCATTGTGGAGGGAAGGCACAGCCCTATTCAGGTCCCAGGTGCAACTCCTCCCACCCATCTACATGTAGATCTTGCTATTCAGCCCTGTGCTGACTCACCCTGTCTCCTGGAATCCCCCAGCCCCTGTCACTCACACTCCAGACAAGGAATTCACAACCTAGCAGAGGCAGGCTTGGATGGTTAGACAGGAAAATACCCACTTTCTAAAAGTGGTATTTTCAAACACAGAATGTTAAAACCAACTTCACTAAAAGATGCATTTTATCATTCTGAGTTCAGGCATACTAAACTCGAATGTCTACCATGTTCCCTGGGTCAGTTAGGATCATAGGATGTAATAATCAAAACTGCCCATTCTGGCCTATGGGAACAGGTAGCCTTGCAATAGTGAAAAACGAAGTAGGCTGTATTTCACTATCAGGACATGCCACACACACCAGGGCATGTCCTACCTTTCACATACAATGCACCCTGCCCACAGGGGTACCTTGGGCCTACCTTAGGGGTGACTAACATGTAGAAAAGGGAAGGTTTAGGGACTGGCAAGTGTGTGCACTTGCCAAGTCGACATGGCAGCCCCAGGCTGCACACAGGCTCTGCAATGGCAGGCCAGAGTTACACTTTACGGGCTGTTTGCGTGGGTGGCACAATCCAGTGCTGCAGCCCACCAACAGCATTTGATCTATAGGCCCTGGCACTCGCAGTGCACTTTCCTAGGGACTGACACATAGATCAAATAGGCCAATCATGGAAACACCAATCCATAACACAATTTACCCAGAGAGCATATGCACTTTAGCACTGATTAGCAGTGGTAAAGTGCCCAGAAGTCCTAAAACCAACACACACAGGGTCAAAAACAGGAGGCCAAAAGCCAAAAGTCTGGGGGTAAACCCGCTGAAAAAGCCAAGTCTAACACAACCCTCCCAGCCTAAAGCCAGGGTAGACTAATCAATCCCTTGATGGACTTCCCTGCTTGGGGCGATAGAACATAGACCTGGCCCACAACAGCGGGGGCACGTTCTGGTTCTACGCCTTTCCAAACCCAGTTGGATCCCTCTATCCATACTCTCAGGGCCCACTAAGCTGACCCATGGGGTACCCTTCTCCTCACCTGTGGACTCCATCTGTGCAGCGCCTACACTTACTTTGCTCACAGATGTGTCCCAACAGGCAGAGAGTACCCACATGGCCAACACCATGGTGTGGCCCAGTTCACCCCCGGGATGTGACACTTGTCCTCCTCCCAGGGTCAACTCTGTCCACCAGGACAACAAGCCACAGTGGCTACCGACAGTTGTCAGTTGGGTGACCCAGGCCTCATGCCTCTCAGGGCTCTCTAACCTCTGTGATGTCAGAGAGTGGTGGGCAGTAGCCCCAGATGCCTGGCACCCTTGGTCCACTCTCCTTCCTGTCAGGTCAGGTATGACATCCTGACACTGACCCACCAACCCCGGGCCTGTACCCGGCAGCTGGACAGGAGACTGGGGTGGCCTCCCCCACACTCATAATCCTTCCTGGGGGGACAAAGTGGAGGTCATTCTGATCCTCCTCTTCCTCTTCCACAGGAGGGATTGGGTTTTCCAGGTCAGGGTCATTGTCACCCTCCTGGTCAGTTCCAGAGGGGGTTGGGGGTGTTGCTACCCCTGGCCCCATCCTCATCTTCTGCCCCACCCTCTGCACCTGCCCCTTCAGTCCCTAAGGGCCTGTTGAGGTCATCAGCCAGTAACATCTCTCTCAGATGTTGGGTGGTGGGACTTTGGCCTGTCTTCAGTTTCCTCACATTGCATATTGCTCTCAATTCCAAGAATGGGAGTGTATCATACTTGGAGGAAGAAGCCCAGTGGCTTCTGGCAAGGACTCTCTGGGTCCTGGCTTTGAAGACATCACTAGTGAGGTGTGGTGTATGCACTACCTACTCTAGTGTGGCCTACTAAACTCTCTTGAGTTGTAGAAAGGGTGTGCTATCCCTTAACACACAACTCTAAGTTCAGTAGAACTTACTGTATACTAAGCTTAATTTATATGTACCTTAGGTACCTTTAGTGGTTTTCAGTTGATCAATTCAATTGAGATTATCTGGTAAAACAATAGCAAGCTGGAATCCCACACGCTGCACACCAATGTGAGAAGTTGGCCTGGCATATGCTGTCCACTAATTATAGTGGGCACCTTGCACCAGTCCAAGCAACCCCTTATTGGAGATAGGTTAAAGACAACCTTTATTGAAAGCTATCCTAGTGGTAGCTATGGAGAGCAGCCTTCAGGCTAAGTCTTGAAGGAATGTAAAGCAGCTTGTTTTACCAGTCTATAATCTCTTGAGTGATCAAATGAAAGAGCACCACACCAGGTATATATTCAAAATATATGTATTTATTACTAAACACACCCCTCTAGTCTCTTTTTGAGGCTAGAGTTCGAAATACATAAGTTATAAGTTATTTAAACACAGTAATAGCACAAATACACGTTTGGGCCCTAGGGGCGTACCAAACCATATACCAATAAAGTGGTATAAGAACCACGACTGAGCTAGACACTAGGCCTAGAGCCTCTAGAAGTGCTTGGACCACAAGGAACCACCCAAGGTAGTGACACAGGGGACCCACGGGGGCGCGTGCAGTGTAGTAACACAGCCGCGAATCGCCGTTAACTTCTATGGAGAAAGTCGCGGTTGGGAATTTAAAGAAAAGGGACACTTAAAGAAGGACTTGGAGCAAACCCTTTGAGAACTAGGTCGGTTCTAGAGTCTCTACCCACAGGAGCACCGGAGTACTCTTGTTACCTCACCCAGGAAGCCGGGTGCATAGGTGCCTTTCGGGGTCGGGTTTCGTCGTCGATTTGAATGGCGATCTGCTGCAAAGTGCTGCTGGCGACCAAGTGAAAAGTGTCCGGGTGGATCCAAAGGTGGATCGGAGATCTGAAGAACCTGAAAGCAGAGGGGACAGAGTCTGGGTCACTAGCCAGTGACCAGGAAGGCGATGAGCAGATGCCCACCGATGTTGAGTGCTTCAGGTAGGTTGACGGTCGTCTTGACTCTTCAGCCACGAGGTCCAGGAGGCGTTGTCGGCGACCAGGAGCAGGATTCAGGCTAGTACACAATGTCTGTCGAGTGCTGAGGTGTCGGCGACCGGATTGGACCCAACAAGCCTTGGAAACGGCAAGTCTCGATGAAGATGAAGATTGACGATTGTGCAGACCAGCAAGGTCTGAGGAACTCACCCAGCAAGGGTAAGTGAGGGCAAGCCTGGAGCAACCAGGGAGCCCAAGTAGAAAAAGATTGGCCTTCGTGAAGGGCTACTAGCCAACAGGCTAGCGACCGCGAAGGAGCCTCGAGACGGTGCACGTGGAGCTGGCTCACAGGACACTCGTGGAGTGGAGGCCAGTGATCTTCGGTGCAGTTGGTGCTGGAGGCTAGGGCTACTCGGAGCCCAAAGCACGACTTCGTGAGAGACCCAGAAGAGGATGCACTTGCAAATGCGTGCGGTGTCCAGGGTCACGGTTCCACATTACCCACGACAGCTACGGGCCTCAGCTTTGCTGGGGACTCAGGGCAGCCTCGGGAAGTCTGGAAATCCACCTCTGGTGATGCAAAGACTTCGGCGTCCGACGGGAGCTTAGGCAATGCAGACCGGACAATTGCTTCTTTGGTGCCTGCCAAGCAGGGAGTCACTCCTTGACCCCAAGGGAGATTCTTCAGTCCTCTAATCTTGTAGTAGAGCGTCGAAGGTCCAGGATTCTGTGTCAGAGTTTCGTCCAGGGATAATCTAAAGTCCTAAGGACTGGGTTCCTATACTTATACTAAGTTTAGGGGTTGGACTTACTCTGTGGTCCCACCTATGGGTGGGTCAGGGCAGAGGGGTGGCTACACCCCTTTCCCTTTGTCCAGTTCGCGCCAAAGCAGGGGCTGCAAGCCCCTGATCCGGTTTGAACTGGGGTATGCACAGGGACACCAAATGTGCCCCCAGTGCAGGACTTCAAAGCACCCAGAGTGCTCCCGCCCAGCCCCAATACACACTATCCTGTCTGGGGAGGTGGTCACACCTCCCTGGGACAGGAAACCTATTGTCCAGGCCTCCCCTGCCGGAGTTTCGGTCAGCAGCAGGAGGCCAGACTTGTGTCTGTGGCAGCAGCATCCATTTTGTGATGCCAGGGCTTTAGAAAGAAGTTACCGGTCAAGCCAGGGTTAACATGTCTCTCCCTCTAGAAGGGTGGAATGCTACCCCCGCCGCCAGAATTGGCGGGGGGGTAGTATTCCAAGATGTTTGACACCAAACACGACATGTTTCGGTGCAGCCATTCCAAAGTTAGCATTTAACGCAAGGTTATAATGCGCTTAAGAATATATGGTCAGGCTGCATTACAAACAGCATCAGAGAAGGGTCTCCGAACGCTGCAGAGGGGCCCTGCTCATGCAGGGGCACCCTCTCACATAGGAACCACGCACTCTGCCTTCAGGATTGATAAGGCCTGCCATAGGAGTGACTTATAGGTTTATATGTGTGTATGTATATAGTGATATAGGTAGCCTATATCACAGTAAGAGTGCATGCACCACCTTACCCAGGCTGCAGTAGCAGAGCTGTGGTGTCAGTTTGGATGGCCTTCCAGGGGTGGCACAATACATGCTGCAGCCCCTGGTAGGCCTCTGAGGTACCTATGCCCTGGGTACATAGTATACCATATACTAGGGACTTATAAGGGCACTCCAGATTCCAATCAGAGATGTGCCTAAGGCACATGGAAACCATTTTAGAGAGGAAGCAGCTAGGCTGGGGTTCTGATTAGCAGGGCCCCAGCCAGACTAAGGTCGAAAAACAGTGAAGCATCAGCAAAAAGTGGGGGTACCCATGTGAAGCAGATCCTACTCTCCTACAGTATTCCTTCCAGGTACAAAGCCGCATTGGTCCACGTGTATGAGTCGCGGTAGTAGAGGGAGGAGACAGCATTCTAATACCTTGTTTAGTATTTTATCTTCCATGTTTAAAAGTGACATGGGTCTGTAAGCTGTGATGTCTGTGATGTCTGTGCAATCTCTACCGGGCTTCGGCAATGAAGTCACTAGTGCTTGTACTGTAGTGGGGTGCAGCGCTCCCACATCCAATGTGGCACGATACAGGTGTTCTAATTGGGGAATCAGTTGTGTGGTAAAGGTGGCATAGAACTCCACCGGTAGGCTGACTAACACCAGGGTTTTGTTGCAGGGAAGGTCTTTAATAGCTTCTCAGATTTCAGCCGCGGTAATCGGTGCTATTAGCCTTGTCTTATCTGCTGTCGTCACCTGCGGCAGGCGGACCCCGTCCAGGAAGTCTTTAATCGCTTGGGGCTCTACCACATGAGGGGCTGTATACAAGGATTTATAATACTCGTAGAAAGCCTCATTTACGCCTTTTTGTGTAGTTACAAGGGTATGCGTTGGGGTAGTGATTTCAACTATAGGTACTGAAGGGGGAGCGTTTCAAATAATTTGAGCGAGCACTGTACCTGACTTATCTGCTTCTGCATGCATTTTCTGAGTGTATGTGTGGTAGTCCACTGCACGCAGGCATTCCAGCAGATCCCTGTATTCAATGCACGCAGTTTGCTGCTCAGTTAATTTATCCGCATTTGATACTGTGTCCTGCTCTAGCTCACCCAGACCCTCCTCCACCCGCCTATGGTCTCGGTTTATTGTTTGTCGTGCTCCAACAGTAGAGCTGATCGCTGCCCCCTCATTATGACCTTGAAGGCCTCCAATTCTGTTAGAGGATAGAGGAAGCTGTGTTTGTGTTGAGTGTAAAGTAAGTGTCGATGGTGGTAGCCATATGGGCACGAAAGACTCCGTCTTCTATGAGACTTGGGTTTTGCTTCCATGTCAGGACCGGTGTAGGTACTTGCCCTCAGGACAGGGTAAGTTCTAGGGAATTGTGATCAGAGAGTGTTTTCCCGAGTTATGTAGTATGCGTAATGTGGGTCAGTAACATGGGAGAACATAGGATATGATCTATCCGTGTATGCAGTGCGTGTGGCGGGGAGTAAAATGAGTATTCCCACATTTCCCTGTTACGACTGCGCCATGCGTCAATTAGTGACCATGCCTGGGACCAGGACTGGAGGGCTTTGGCCTGGGGGATTGTTGCCACTCCCGGTGTGGGAGCGGTCCAGGTCTATGTCTAGTACTGCATTAAAATCGCCACCTAGTATCCATGGGCACATGGACCAATCGGCCAGTGCTGTGTTAACCCGGGCCAGGAATGTGTCTTGTTCGGTGTTTGGAGCATAGAGGCTGCCAAGCACTAGCGGTACACCATTGAGGTTGCCCGGGATCAGTGGGTATCTGTGTAAGTGTGTCCAGTTATCTTGTCCTTTGTAGACGCACTCTCCAGGGCCCTAGTCCCCCCAACCCTGCCAAAAAGGATAAGCATGTATTATGGAATGAGGTCTGCCCAATCTTTCCCCAGGGCTGAGGATGGTGCGCCATGGTAGAGTGCGGTGCGACCCCTAGGCAGGGAGGACCCAATATAAAAGAACGAAACATCTGACTTGGCATACGCGTTGCCAAGAGTGAAACAGGCATAAGCTGGAGTTTGTTACCACTCAGTTCTCAGCAGGGGTGGCTGGTCAGTGTCCCCCTCAGCCCAGCAGCTCATTGGCCGTTTGTGGGGTTTTGGAGGAGAAGAGCGCCAGGCTGCTTTCGGAGTCCGAGTGTGTAGTGCCGTCCAACGATGTCCCATCTTCCATGAGCATGGCTGTCCCCGAAGTGTGGCATCGGACTAAATCGCAGCTAGCCAACCCTCCAGCACCTGTTCCTGTGCGGGTATTAGATCATCCTCTCTGCACCTGCTGGTGGGGGTATTTTTCGCAGTCCCTCTACTATCAGCCAGCAAGCACCCTCCTGCCCACTGTCAGGAATCACCCGCGGGGTCCACTGACAGGCTCCGTGTGAAGGAGCCGGCGCCGGCCAGTGCAGAACTCCATTTCCCAGAAGGGGAGAGCGTCTGACGTCAGACGCACCGACACACGCAACGTCCCGCAAGCCCGAAAAAGGAGGAGAACCGGCAGGAGAAGCTGCTGATTATTCTGGAGGTTTCCTGACAGTCTAGGACTGTGTTTCTCTGCGACTTCACCTAATTCCTGGTCGGGTAAGGGTGCCTTGGGCACCGCTTTCCTTTCTATGCATTCGTAGCTCGTGGAGCTACCGCTACGAGCCCTTGCGGATTTTCTTTGCATTTATTTCTCGTGCCTGTATTTTCCCTGCGTTGGCGAGTCCTTTGGCTTGAGGGGCTCTTGCGAGGGAAATTGCAGGTTATTATCATTTACCTGAATCTTTTGATCACGAGGTCTATTACCTTTTGGGGGCTATCACTGAAACTTCCCTGTTGGCGAGTCCGGTGCAGTGACTCATGCAGGGGAGTTATTCTGGCTGCCATTAACTTAATTATTAATTGCAAACGGAGAGTGACATTAACTCTCTGAACTATTCATTTCCTTATCGCTTATGGTGGTATCAAGTTATTTCGTCTGGGAAGAACCGGATCAAGCCACATTACTTTGTTTCTTTTGATTACTCATCTTGGTTCAAAGAGTAAGGGTGATAACCTTAACATTTCATTATTGGCAACAAACTTTATTGCTTGCGTAATGATGATATGAACAATTCTACAACATTCTTCATTTATATATGGCTACGCTTTGTGTTTTCCTTTCAACAGGGGTGGTCAGCAGTAGGTGGTCAACCCGTAGGCGTCATCAGACATCTTTCACTGATACAGAGGGAAGGTGTAGAGGGTCAGAGATAGTTACAGCTCCTACGTATAGGTGTATTTAGTTTAGCTCAAACTCATAGTGTTTATGTGGTCTTATGTTTTGTTCTTACAGTATGCAGTGTAAAGACCTGAGATCACCTGCTCACCTCCCCTGTTCGTGAGAGTGCATTTTCTTTCTTTACAGGTAGTTACAGCGGGGGGTATATATATATCGGATAGGAATCCACCACGAGTAAATCGACGGGAACCGGGTTGGAGGACACGAGGAACGTGGATTACATCAGAGGTAGGGATACGTCGAATTGTCCAGTGGGGAGGTGTGCAATAACGGGGTCCGGTATTTACCAAAAGCTCGTCTCTTACCTAATCTGCCCAAAAAGAAATACACAATGACCGCCGATGCGCTCCGGAGTAGAGAGGCAGCAGCCGACAAAATGTTTGATGATTCCCCCAGCACAGAACAGCGGGCATTCACCCATATGGGTCCAGCAACGGGAGGGAGCTCAAATGTCAGGGATATGTTTAAAAAACTGGAGAAGTTGATGAAAAGCGAACAAGCCAAGTGGTGGGAGCATAAATCCCTATATAGATACTTGGAAGTGGGTAGAGTTCCCAGAGGATTAAGGATAATGATTGCGTCAAGTTAGGATAATCCGGATCCTAGAATGCTGCGTGAATGGGCAGAATGCAATCTTGAGTCTTCAAAAAACTCATTGAAATTTTAGTGAAGTATGCGGAAAGCGATAGGATTGAACTGCAAAAGAAAATAGATGACTTGAATGAGGAGATCAACAAAATGGAAATAACTGACAATATTACTAAATATCGGCAAGATATGCTTGTTAGACTACAGAAGGAGGAGGAAATCATTATGAAAAGGAAAACTTTCAAGTTTCAACGAGACAAGCAGGATTACGAAAATGGACAAATTTTCACATTTTCGAAAAAATATGATTCTTTGAAAACCGGTAAAAAGGAAAATGCAAGAGGAGAACAACAACCAAGCACAAGCTTAAGCGCTCAGGTTTCCACCTCCGCTTCGGATATGAGTTCGGCAGTAGAGAGCGAATCCGAAACAGAACAAGCAAGAGGGGCATCACGTTTGGGGTTTCAGAAGCTCACCCTAACAGAAGAAGTCAATTGCCTGCGACAGGACAGACGCCAAACACTTCGTCCCAGGACCCAAAATGCGCGGCAAAACAAAGACACAACAAGAAGCGTAGGGAGAGACGCAAATGCTGCCGAAAACGACAACAACTACAAAAAATCAACAAGCAACAAGTGGAAAAGGAAGTAATTTCCACCAACGAAGATGCCAATACGATAATTAATCTGTCATCTATCACCCTAGATGAGGCTGAAACACAACTGCTCTCTCTAGGGTTATCCTTTTGCCCTGAAAGCAACTTCAAATATGCACAGACACGCATAAGATGTCTATAAATTCATTCGAAAATTAAAATTAAGAAAATACCATCTCCTTCAAAAGACAAATGAAACAACTGAAAACTTGACAGAACTCACAGAAATGCACAGTCCCAACATCTTGACTGCAGCTGATGCAGAACTACTCACGAATTTACAACAACTAGAACAAGAAAATAGGGAAGAAAGCGACGAATTGGAAAATCCAATAATCACCAAGTTTGGAGCCATACATATGCACTTTAAGCCGAAATCAACATTCCATCCAATCATGTTGAGAGACTCACTGGATGTTTTTAATGAAAATGTAACCTTAGAGGTAAAGAAACTAAATTACCGAATATCTTACGCATGTAAAAAATATGATTATCGGAAGGACAAGTACAATCAATTGATCAAGAAATTAAAGAGTAATGATCAAATAATCATCAGAAACTCTGATAAAGGAGGGAACATAGTAATTTGGCCTCGACAGGAATATATGGAAGAAGCAAACAAGCAACTACAGTACAGAGATTGTTACAAAAGGAGCAGTTTTCAAATAGCTCATGCATCCTGGAAAGAATTTTACTCCAAATTAATAGCCTGGAAAAGCGCTGGCCTACTGAGCATGGACGAATTTAAATATCTCAAAAACGACCACCCTACCATGCTAGTAATCTACTTTATTCCCAAAGTACATAAACATGCAACAAAACCTCTTGGCAGGCCAATTATTTCAGCGCGTAAAAGCTTACTTGAAAACACGTCCAAGTATATTGATTTTTTTCTGCAGGAGTATGTACGAGGATTACCTTCATACATCCAAGACACAAGTGACTTTCTTAGGAACCTTGGTAACCACAAGTGGGTTAAGGACTATTTATTAATGTCCCTTGACGTGACTTCCCTGTACACTAGTATTCACCACCAAGATGGTATAAAAGCCATAGAACATTATTTAGGGTCCAGACCATTGTATCTTTACCGCACAACAAAATGTTAGTAAATATGATATCATTCTGTTTAGACAACAACTATTTCATGTTTCACAACCAGATTTTCCAACAAACAAGGGGAGTAGCAATGGGAGCATGCTTTTCACCCAGTTATGCCTGCCTCCATATGGGATGGTGGGAGGAGATGGTTTTAAATGCCCTACACTTTTTAATATCTATGTTGCCCCACTGGCGAGGGTCGTGAGAGCCTTTGGATTTAAGGTGCTGTCTTATGCTGACGACACTCAAATCATGGTGTCTATTACCAACAGCATCAGTGAATCGGGCGCACATTTCAAAAACTGTATGCAGGCAGTTTCATCCTGGATGGTTGAGAACTATCTTAAATTGAATGGGGAAAAAACTGAGATCTTGATTTTTGGGAACCAACATGACATATGGTCTAATGACTGGTGGCCTGACACCATGGGCAGCTGCCCTTCTCCTGTATCCCATGGAAAAAATCTGGGGGTTATGGTCGACACTTCGTTGTCCATGAACCTACAGGTTAGCAAAACAGTGTCTATCTGTTTTGGAATAATCAGGCTGCTTAGGAAAATTTCACAATTCCTGTCGTTTTCATCACGAAAGCAGGCAGTGATTGCTTTGATACTGTCCAGACTTGATTATTGTAATGCCCTTTATCTGGGCATTAACAAGGGTTTGGTGAGACGGTTACAGTTAGTACAGAATGCTGCAGCAAGGCTGGTGTTGGAGTTACCAAAGTATCACTCTGTTTCGGCCTCCCTCATCTTGTTGCATTGGCTACCTCTGGATCGAAGAATCTTTTTCAAGACTCTGTGCTTGACTCATAATGCCTACTATGGCTCGGGCCCTGATGCCATTAATGCGATGTTTCAGCAATATATCCCGACCAAGCAGCTTAGGTCCGCCAGCAAGAACTTGCTGGTGGTCCCCAGGTTTAAGAAGGTTAGATGGGGAGGCAGAGCCTTCTCCACTGCTGCTGCTAGGCTGTGGAACTCTCTTCCGGATGGTTTATCGGGTCTTGTGTCATACTCTCTTTTCCGCAAGGCCCTGAAAACCTGGCTCTTCACACAGACTTTAGCTTGAGCATCTTATGCGGTTGAACGTTAGTCCTCTGCAGCGCCTTGATGCCCTTGGGCTAAGTTAGCGCTTTATAAATTTAATATTCATTCATTCATTCATTATTCATTCATTCAAATGTGAAGCACAGAATGGAAATGCAAAATCATGTAATTGCTTGGTTAAGATACATTGACGACTTGTTCGTGATTTGGAGGGGAACAGAGGAGAGTGCAAACAATTTTGTTGAAAATATTAACAATAACAGCTTGAATCTACATTTTACAGCTTCCATCAGCAAGCATTCTGTCTGTTTCCTAGATGTAGAGGTCTACATAAACAATCATAAAATAGAGACAAAGCTACATCGCAAAGCTACAGCGGGAAATAGTGTGTTGCACGCTACAAGCTTTCACCCAAAACACTTGATACACAGCATCCCCTACGGGGAGATGCTGAGAATCAAGCGGATTTGTAGCAATGAACATGATTTAGCGCAGGCCCAAGCACAAAGCAAAATAAGATTCTTGGCTAGAGGGTATTCGGAAAAGACAGTAGACACCGCCATAAGGAAAGCAGTTATGGCAGATAGAACAACAATGCTCTCTAAACATACCAGCAATTCAGCGACTAGAGTAGGCATCCTCAAACAGATCAGGAAACCAGATTAATACTAACATATAGTAAACAACAGAATACTTTACGCAAAATCATTAATAAGAATTGGCCAATTGTCCTCAGTAACCCGGTCATAGGGAAACTCATGCCGAAAAATCCAAATATCACCTTTAGGAAAACCAGTTCAATGAGAGACGCGTTAGTTAGGAGCAGTCCAGAAGTAAAACCCATAACAAATTGGTTGACTGCACTTAAAGGGTTTGTGGGATGCACCACTTGCCGGGCGTGCAAATGTGGTGTTAATAGAACATCCTATACAACTCCATTTGGGAAAGAGCCTATCGCAATCAATAAATTGCTAACCTGCAAAACGGAATTTGTGATATATGTGTTGGAATGCTCTTGTGGGTTGCAGTATGTTGGCAGTACTAAACTCCCGGTCCACAAGAGAATTCTGCAACACATGAGAGCGATCACAAACTCGGATCCAACATACCTGGTTGTACAGCACTTTAGGGATGTCCATAATAACAACTTGGAACATATCAAATATTTTGTAATAGATTCCGTCCCAGCGTCAAGACGAGGTGGCAACCGGGAAGCAAAACTTAGAAAGGTGGAAACAAGATACATTATTGAACTGGATACTAAGACACCAGCAGGCCATAACGCTAGTGAAGATTTTTATACATGTTTGTAATCAAAAGATCAATGCACAAAACATGTAGGTGTAATAGGATTGAACCTATAACTGAAGGACGATTTGAATTGCATATCCCTAGATATCGGAAAACTGCTGCTACTTACAATTTGTGTTTAATTATATATGTTTACATATGCACGGTTAGCACTTTATGAACATTTATGTTCAACAGGGAGCACTTTTGCACTTTCGAGCACCAAGCACTTTGTATGTATAGTAGACAGAACAAAACTATGAGCATGCCCACTGGGGCTGTATCTAAATCAACTATGCGATATCTACATAGAGATTCAAATCATGCTTAATCAATTTCTTGAGCGTGTTGTGTTGGCACAATAATAACACAACTCGCGATGGGCAGGTAAACAGTAAAATGCCAGTATTTATCAAATGTATTTCACATTTATAAGCTGCTCAAGTCTGACATTGTTTTACAAGTTTAAATGATTTTAGTTAATTTAACAGATTATTTTTACTGTGTAAATGTCAGCCTTTATCGTCATTGAATCTTAACATGTCTTTGTATTATGATGGAAGCGCATAGTATGTTGTTTCTGTCTACACTAGTTAGATCACGTGTATATGCACACTTGCACTTTAAATAGGTAAAAAAACTCTGTGAGCGCGTCATGTGATCAAGGCCTGTAGAGGCCGAAACGCGTCATGGCGCTGTGAGGGCGATATAAACATCTTGCACAGAATTTGGAGTACGCATTCGTTTTTCCAAGAAAGTGGAATGTTTACAAACGAAGATACAAGGAATATATATATATATATATATATATATATATATATATATATATATATATATATATATATATATATATATATATATATATATATATATATATATATATATATATATATATATATATACATCTACTATGCGGTCGCCAGTAGGTAGTTATAGTTAGGACCTTGTTTCTATTCAAAAGCGTTTTTTCTTTTCCCAATAACTTTGGCACCGGTTGACGAATCTTCGCGAAATTTTCAAAACTTGTGGGGCGCTCCGGTCAGCTCCTATCCTGAAAGTTTCGGGGTGATTCGCTGAGCGGGGGCCGAGAAAAAAGGGGGGTCCCAAAACGTGTTTTCTCCATGTTATTTTCCATAGGAAACTTTAGACACGGCTACAGCCCGAACTGCTGAACGGAATTACACCAAATTTGGCAAAAAGGTAGCCTTTGTTTCAGAAAGAACTCTTTTTGTTAAATGGTGTTAATCCGTTCAGTAGTTCCTGAGAAATTAAAAAAAAAGAGGGTGAAAAATGACTTTCCCATAGGAAACTTTAGACACGGCTACAGCTCGAACTGCTGAACGGAATTACACCAAATTTGGCAACAAGGTAGTGCTTGGTTCAGAAAGCGCCCTTTTTTTAAATGGTGTAAATCCGTTCAGTAGTTGCTGAGAAAATCAAAAATAAAAGTTTCGATATATAGAGGCACGGAGGATCCGCGGACCCTCCCGACCACGAGCTTTATTCTAATTGGCTGTCAACACCCCAAACCAGGAAGTGTTGGCAGCCATCTTGTGACTCGGTAGAACCGAGTCACAAGAAAACAGAAAAACAAACGCGAAAAACAAGGAAAGGGGGCAGGGTAGAAACACCCTGACCCCCTAGGCCTGCTCAGGGCCAAAAAAAGCATTTTTTTTCTAAAACGGCAAAATCCGCAGAGGATCCGCAGATCCTGCCGTGAAAATAAAAAAAATGAAGCGGGGGCTCCCGCGCTTCGTTAATATTTAGCACCCGGGTGGGCCAAGTCCCGGGGGCATGCAACATTGTAATTGCCCCAGGGGGGCCCCCACAGGCTTTCCTTAAATATTTGCGGGGGACACACGGGCCCCCCGCAGCCCCAGGGACCACCCCCCCTGGGGCTTGATTTTTATAATGTGTGGGGGGCCTCCAAGGCCCCCCCAAGCCCCGGGGACTGCCACCCCCGGGGCTTTTTAAAAATATTTGCGGGGGGCACACAGCCCCCCCACATGCCCCGGGGACCGCCACCTCCCGGGGCACTAACTATGTAAATTTGGGGGTCCGTTACGGACCCCGAGCCCGGGGACCACCACCTCCCGGGGCTTTCAAACTGAAGGGAGGGGCCGTGCGGCTCCCTCCTGGAGCCCGTGATGGCCTTGGGGCCGCCACCCCCAGGGCCGGCTCCTGCAGTGTCCTGGGGTGCCCACCCCGGGACACTGCTGTTTGCAATGACAGGGCGGGAGCCTCGCGGCTCCCGCCCTGTCATTGCAAACTGCTTTGCTTCATTGAAGCGAGAGCAGGGAAACCTGCTCTCGCTTCAATGAAGCAAAGCAGATTGCTTCCACACGGGGAGCTGCATGTCAGCAGCTCCCCATGTGGAAAAGCAATGCCAGCTCTGGCAGGAGGCGGGGAACCGGCGGGACTGTGGGGGCATTGGGGCTCCCCCACGGTCCCCAACAGATAGGGCCTACCCTGGGGGATGGGGTCCCCGGGGCTAGAAGTGGCCCGGGAAGGGGGCCATGTGGCCCCCCTCCCCAAAAAAATAAAATAAAATTTTAAAAACGGCCGGCCCCGGGGGATAGGGTCCCCGGGGCCAATAGAGGCCTCAGGAGGGGGGCCACGCAGCCCCCTCCTTCAAAAAGATAAAATATGTGGCCATGCCCCGGGGATGGGGTCCCGGGGCCGGGATTGGCCACGGGAGGGGGAGCCCGCACGGCCCCCTTCCCGTTCACATTTTGTATTTTTTTTTAAAAAGGGGTCAGGCCCTGGGAGATGGGGTCCCCAGGGCCCAAAAAGGGAAAAGAAGGGGGGCCACACAGCCCCCCTTCTAAAAAAATAAATAAAAAAAAGACCGCGATTGTGCCTGAGGCCCCGCCCCCTCCCAGCAACACTCTGCAAACGCGCCCTGTGGCGCGTTTTAAATTGGGGAATTAATTCCCCTTCAATACTGGGGGTCCCTGGGGGCCAACTAGCCCACCAGGTACCTCCAGTAAGTGCCACAGGGCTGCGTTGCAGAGAGGTGGTCCAGGCCACACCCCTTTTACACCTCTCTGCAACGCAGCTCTGTGGCGCTTACTGGAGGTACCTGGTGGGCTAGTTGGACCCCAGGGACCCTCAGGATTCAAGGGGACTTTATCCCCCAACTTAAAACGCGCCACGGGCGCGTTTGCACAGTGGTGAAGGGAGGGGCGGGGCCTGAGGTGACATGTGTGCAAACCTCGCCCTGTGGCGCGTTTTAAGTTGGGGAATTAATTCCCTTCATCCTGAGGGCCCCTGGGGGCCAACTAGCCCACCAGGTACCTCCAGTAAGTGCTACAGGCCTGCGTTGCAGAGAGGTGGTCCAGGCCACCCACTTTTTACACCTCTCTGCAACGCAGCTCTGTGGCGCTTACTGGAGGTACCTGGTGGGCTAGTTGGACCCCAGGGACCCTCAGGATTCAAGAGGACTTAATTCCCCAACGTAAAACGCGCCACCAGGCGCGTTTGCACAGTGATGAAGGGAGGTGGCGGGGCCTGAGGTGACATGTGTGCAAACACGCCCTGTGGCGCGTTTTAAATTGGGGAATTAATTCCCCTTCAATACTGGGGCCCCTGAGGTCAACAAGCCCACCAGGTACCTCCAGTAGCGCCACAGGGCTGCGTTGCAGAGAGTGGTCCAGGCCACGCCCCTTTTACACCTCTCTGCAACGCAGCTCTGTGGCGCTTACTGGAGGTACCTGGTGGGCTAGTTGGACCTCAGGGACCTCAGGATTCAAGGGGACTTAATTCCCCAACTTAAAACGCGCCACGGGGCGCGTTTGCACAGTGGTGAAAGGAGGGGGCAGGGCCTGAGGTGACATGTGTGCAAACACGCCCTGTGGCGTATTTTAAGTTGGGGGATTAAGTCCCTTGAATCCTGAGGGTCCCTGGGTCCAACTAGCTCACCAGGTACCTTCAGTAAGTGCAACAGAGTTGCGTTGCAGAGAGGTGTAAAGGGGCGTGGTCTCCGACCACCTCTCTGCAACGTACCTCTGTGGTGCTTACTGGAGGTACCTGGTGGGCTAGATGGGCCTTAGGGACCCTCAGGATTCAAGGGACTAATCTCCCAACTTAAAAGCGCCACGGGCGCGCTTGCACACTTGTCACATCATGCCCCACCCGCTCTCTTCACCACTGTGCAAACAGGCCCTCTGGCACGTTGTAAGTTGGGGATTAAGTCCCTTGAATCCTGAGGGTCCCTGGGTCCAACTAGCCCACTAGGTACCTCCAGTAAGCGCCACAGAGCTGCGTTGCAGAGAGGTGTAAAAGGGGAGTGGCCTTGGACCACCTCTCTGCAACGCAGCTCTGTGGCGCTACTGGAGGTACCTGGTGGGCTAGTTGGCCCCCAGGGACCATCAGGATTCAAGGGAATTAATCCCCAACTTAAAACCTGCCAGGGGTGCGTTTGCACAGTGGTGAAGGGAGGGGCGGGCCTGATGTGACATGTGTGTACTTATCCAATCACTCCGCCAAAACCAAAGCACTTATAAATTCACCATGCACTCTCCTTGCAGTATTCTAATCATCCAGTTAGTACCCATGCACTCATGCAATGACCCATGCACTAACTCATGCACTGCTACAATACTCTGAGCACTACTGATGCAGTCCAACCATCGACCTGTCACTACCCATGCACTCCTCCTATCACCCAGCGAGCACCATGTACTTATCCAATCACTCCGCCAAAACACAAGCACTTATAAATTCACCATGCACTCTGCTTGCAGTACTCTAATCATCCAGTCACTACCCATGTACTCATGCAATGACCCAGGCACTAACACATGCACTGCTACAATCCCCTGAGGACTACTGATGCAGTCCAGCCATCTCCTTGTCACTACCCATGCACTCCTCCAATCACCCAACCAGTTCCATGTCCTTATCCAATCACTCCGCCAAAACACAAGCGTTTATAAATTCACCATCCACTCTCCTTGCAGTACTCTAATCATCCAGTCAGTACCCATGTACTCATCCAATGACCCAGGCACTAACTCATGGCAAATACAGAGGAGGTCATGCTAATCACAGGGGTACCCCAACGCATAGTGTTTCCTAGTGTATGTAGGTGTTTTCACTGTATTCTAAGTGTCTTTTAGCATAGCACTGGCTCTAGGGCCGGTTAGTCAGAGTCAGTTACCACCAGTACCCGTCAGCAAAAAGATGGGGGCACAGGAGGACTTTCTGCTCCTCTGTAGGTTCTTTCTGCACATCTCTTGCTTCTTCTTGCACTTTTCTTCGTCTTTCTGGACTTCTGTTGCCTCTTTCTGCATTTGTCTTGCTTCTTTGTGCGCTTTTCTTCCTCTTTCTTCACATGTCCTACCTTTGCAGGCATAGTTAGAAATTAGCATTTAAAAAACCTTTGAAATGCACTGAAAAAACCATAGGTTTCAGGGACGTTATAGTTAGAAATTAGCATTTAAAAACCTTTGAAATTCACTGAAAAAACCATAGGTTTCAGGGACGTTATAGTTAGAAATTAGCATTTAAAAAATCTTAGAAATTCACTGAAAAAACCACAGGTTTCAGGGACGTTATAGTTAGTTGGACATTTCACTCGTACAAAACCAGAGAAATTCCCCGTTATAGTTAGTTCAGCTAACTATAACTTGCGCCCCGCAATGCACTGCTGATGACATCACATATTACATCATTCATGACATGGTCAGTGACATCACTGATGACATCACTGATGACATCTCACATGACATCACTAATGACATCACTGATGACATCATCCACGTGAAAATCTGATGCACCTCCTCACACTCTAATATAACCTTTGATACACCCACTGTAAAATACAGACTACCATTTTCGAAACCATCGACACACCAATACCAGTTACTACATGCGCACTCACTGATTCCTAGGTCTACACACACATCCACTCATTCACCCATACAATCACTCATACATGCAGTCACTGATCAATACAACACTATCATATGCACTCATACACCTATACAGACACTCAGACACCGCCACTCATCCATGGAGTTACTCACACACCTAGTCAGTCATGCAAATAATCAATCACACTCCCATTTACTCACCTATACAGATAGTAACGCATCATTACTCTCTTATATAATCACTGATACAAGTACACACTCATCCATACAGCCACTCTCACAATCACTGACTCTCACGTATAGTCATTTATACTCCAACTCTCACATACACTGCCTTTTCCCTATGTAGTTACTTGGACATGTACCACTGAGACATCCATTCACTCACCAACACACCCATACACACACTCACCCACCCATACAGCTGTTTCCACATGCACTCTTGAACCCATACACCCAGTGAATCAACCACTCACACATCTATGCACAGAGTCACACACCTCCCACCCACCCACACACACACTCAGTCTCCCATACAAATTCTCAAGCAACCAATCAATAACCGATATAGACACTCATGTAGCTACTCACCAACCCATGCATTCAGTAAGACACATTTAATCACTCACTTATACAGTCAGTCACGCACCTACTAAATCATCCATCCAGACACTTATACACCCGCTCATTCTTCAATACACCTTGGCATATATATAAAACATATTTAAACTTTACAGAAACACACAGTCACTGGATGATGTCATCAGTGATGTCATCAGTGATGTCATTTGAGATGTCGTCAGTGATGTCATCAGTGATGTCACTGACCATGTCATGAATGATGTAATATGTGACGTCATCAGCAGTGCATTGCGGGGGCGCGAGTTATAGTTAGCTGAACTAACTATAACGGGGAATTTCTCTGGTTTTGTACGAGTGAAATGTCCAACTAACTATAACGTCCCTGAAACCTGTGGTTTTTTCAGTGAATATATATATATATATATACAGCTAGAAGGGGTTATGATAGTTGCCTTACTATTCTGGAAGAGTATTACTATCTTCTCTTTTATATTCACAGGTCTCCCTGCCCGCTGTCCCCATCCTTCCTTTCACCCACTTGACCATCCTAACGTCTGCGTATTTCTTAAACCAGACGTGGGACTGTCGAGAGGTGGACCCCTTTGAGCATCGGTTCGATCCTGAGGATACGATTGGTCTGGGACAGAATAATCGGCCCACGAATAGACTTATCCTCCCGGT
Organism: Calotriton arnoldi; assembly: GCA_963921515.1. Lineage (NCBI taxonomy): Eukaryota > Metazoa > Chordata > Amphibia > Caudata > Salamandridae > Calotriton > Calotriton arnoldi. The sequence continues at coordinate 1,882,994 of CAWUFW010002304.1, forward strand.
CGAGCTGATTCCAGAATGGCCACTTTAGATGATGTGTTGGCAGCATTAGCAACAGTTCAGGTAGAGCTTACGGCGTCTCGCACAGAGACGGCAGCTTTACAGGCAAGGGTTGAAAGGATGCAGAGAAATCCCTTTGATTTGGGTAATCCTTCTAAACCCACAGCTAGTTCAATGGTTGCAGAAATCCCTACCCCCATACCTCTCGCCCCTCCAGAAAACTTTTCCGGGGACATACACAAGGTACAGGTTTTCCTCACGCAGGTTTTTCTACACTTTAACTGCAAACCCAAAACCTTTTCCACTGATCAATCACGGGTGGCATTTCTTATTTCGTATCTGGTAGGAGATACAGCTCAGTGGGCAGTCCTAATTGTTAGGCGAGACTATCCCATGTTATATGACTGGGACACTTTTAAAGAAGAATTTGAAAAAACTTTCGATCGTAGGGCTGACACTTTCTCGGCAGACCGAGAGTTACTTGAACTCAAACAAGGTAACAAAGACTTGATCAGTTATCTGAATACATTTAGGAGATTAGGTGGTAGAAACTGATTGGCCCTAAAGTAAACAGGCAGCCATCTTTTGCCAAGGACTCAGGCAAGAGCTGAAGGATGTTATAGCTCAGGTTGATCCACAGCCAGAAACCTGCTCCGATCTTATCGAATTAACAATGCGATTGGATCATCGGTTAAGAGAACGAAAGGGAGATAATAGAAGGAAAGAAAGATACACCCCACGCTTTGAACATCCTAAGCCACCTGAACAAGGAACAATCTCCAACGAACCAATGGAAATTGGAACAGGTCATGCCTCACTAGCTCCTGACGAAAGAGAATTTTGTCGAAAGAACGGATTATGTCTTTATTGCGGAAAGAAGGGGCATTTCCTGAGGGAGTGTGCGGTTAAACCCAAGTATAGTCGCCCTCGGATGGGACCAACGGCAGTCAATGCAACACAATCATCGACGGAAAACTAAAAAGCTCAAGACAGAACGAAGGGGAGTCTTCGAGCATAGTGTACATCCCTTCAGTAAAGAAAGAACCTTTTGTCGGTCACAAACATTTCTTTATTTCAATAATCCTATACATCAATCAAGAACCTTCCTGCACTCGAGCGATGGTAGATTCTGGAGCCACGGGGTGCTTTATGGATAAAGAGGAAGCACAACGGTTGGGAGTAAAACTTATACCGAAGTCATCGCCCGAAGTTGTCTTTGCGGTTGATGGGAAGCGGTTGGAATCGGGACCCACTTGTCACGCCACCAACGAATATGAAGTTGAATACAATGGAAATCCTCACGAAGTACTATCCTTCAATATCATCCAAGCGCCTTTATATGGGATCATTTTGGGTCTGCCTTGATTGCAGACACATAACCCCACTATTGATTGGTCAAAGAAAAGGTTGACTATGGAATCTGACTACTGCAAACAACAGTGTTTAAGGAAGAGTAACATTCCTTCCAGTGCATTGGCCTCACGCCATCATAATTAGGCACGGGCGGAGAACACCGCTCCGCCCGCGGAGTGTGCAGAGATTTGCCTACTCCGCGTTCCGCGGAGAACGCGGAGTAGGCAGATCTCCGCACACTCCGCAGCGGAGCGGAGTTGGCCAGCCCCCGCCTCCACCACCCTATTAACAATTAATTAGACATTAATTAAAACTAAAACAAAAAACACTTACCTGTACTGCGGCGTCCCCAGGCTGCCCTCCTCCTCTTCCTCGCCGTCTCTGGGTGATCATTGCAAAAACTGCGCATGCGCGCACTCGCGACCATGCGCATTTTTTTGCAAGAAATGCGCATGCGTGGGCGCGCGCGCATGCGCAGTGTTCGTAATGATCACCCAGAGACGGCGAGGAAGAGGAGGAGGGCAGCCCGGGGATGCCGCAGTACAGGTAAGTGTTTTTTGTTTTAGTTTTAATTAATGTCTAATTAATTGTTAATAGGGGGTGGAGGCGGGTGGCGGAGCGGAGTTCCACGGAGTTTGTTCCCAACTCCGTGGACCTCCGCGTAGTACCGCTATGCCAGCTCCGCCCAGGGTTCATCATAATGCTACTGCTGCGGAGAAGGAGATTCAACTACCTCTCTGTTATCAACAGTATGAAGATGTTTTTAGTGATCAAATGGCTGAAGTACTCCCACCTCACAGGCTGTACGATTGTAGGATTGATCTTATGCCCGGCACTGTGGTTCCTTGTGGCAGGATATACGCCCTAACCGAACCTGAAAATGAACATCTGCGTCAGTACATCAACAAATACCTTGCTTTGGGTTTTATACGCCATTCCAGTTCCCTTGCAGCCTCTCCTTTGTTTTTTATCCTGAAAGCAAATGGAGAACTCAGAACGTGTATTGACTTTCGCGCCTTGAATGCCATCACAGTGAAGAATCAATACCCACTCCCATTGATATCGGTATTATTGGAACAGGTCAAGGGAGCAGTGATATACACTAACCTCGACCTCAGAGGAGCATACCACTTGGTTAGGATGCGCGAGGGGGACGAATGGAAAACCGCCTTCAAGACTCGCTACGGATTGTATGAGTATCAGGTTATGCCATTTGGATTATGTAACGCCCCAGCGGCATTTCAGTTCTTTCTGAACGATGTCCTACGAGAATATCTGGATCGTATAGTAGTCGTGTATATAGACGACATCTTAATCTTCTCCTCCTAGGAAGAGGAATATACTAGACATGTGGGATTAATCCTCCAAGTACTGAAGAACAATCATCTCTTCTGCAAGATCAGCAAATGTGAATTCCATATCACCACCGTGGAATTTTAGGGGGTTATGCTCACACCAACAGGACAAGAAATGGCCGAAAGAAAAGTAAGAGCGATCACAGAATGGCCTTGTCCCCAGAATGCGAAGGACATTCAGTGCTTCTTGGGCTTTGCCAATTTTTATTGGCGCTTTATCGCACAATTTTCGAACAAGGCAGCTCCCATAACAAGATTGCTGAAGAAAAACTCAAACTTCAAGTGGACAGAAGAGGCTCAAACAGCGTTTGACATCTTAAAGAAGGCATTCATTACAGCTCCTGTTCTGACCCATGCCAATCCAGCATTGCCTTTCATTGTGGAAGCGGATGCATCTGAGGTGGCGATTGGAGCTGTGTTATCCCAAAGGCACGTCAATACAGGACAACTGCACCCTATTGCCTTCATGTCCAAGAAATTGAACAGCGCGAACAAAATTACACTATTGCAGAAAAAGAGTTATTGGCCATCAAGGAGGCTTTCGTGGAATGGAGGCATTGGTTGATGGGAGCCAGACATATGGTTACGGTATACACGGACCATCGTAATCTTCAATTCTTAAAATCTGCCAGGCAATTTACACCTCGCCTTTTGCGATGGATGATGTTTTTTGCTGAGTACTTGTTCATAGTAACGTATAGACCCGGAAGTGAAAACAAGAAAGCGGATGCACTATCACGACAAGATTCCACGGTGGAACCACTTAAGAACCCAGAAAGAGCGATCATTGAACCTCAGAAAGTCATCGGAGTGGTCCACAGTGACACCTTTCTAAGACAAGTGGTTAGGGGAATACAAACGTTCCGTTGGGAGGATTGGTTAAAAAGGCATCCAAAATGGAAGAAGCGACTAGACATACTAATAAAGGGAAATCAGATTCTTGTTCCCACTCAAGCATTAAGAAAGCTGGTTTTCCAATGGTGTCACGTTCACCCCTGTGCAGGACATAATGGGATTGAAAAGATACTACAGCAGTTTTGGTGGCCTACTCCCCAAAGAGACATCCCTTTGTGGGTAAAAACATGTACTATCTGTGCTCAGATGAAAACCGTCAAGGGGAAACCACTAGGTCTCTTGCAACTGTTACCCACTCCAGATAAGCCATGGGAAAGGTTTTCTGTGGACTTTATTGTAGGACTTCCAAGAGACAAAGGACATACTGTCATTCTGGTTGTTATTGACTATTTGACTAAGATGGGGCATTTTATCACCTGTAAACAGATCCCAACAGCAGGTCAGTTAGCCAGATTACTGTTGATCCATGTGGTTAGGTTGCATGGCCTCCCCCAGGTGATAGTGTCAGACCGTGGGGCCCAATTTACAGCTCATTTCTGGAGGGTTTGGTGTTCTGTGTTACAAATATCTTCGAATATGTTCACCAGTTTACATCCACAAACAGATGGACAAACAGAGAGACTAAATCAAACATTTAAACAGTATCCGCGATGTTATGTAGATAACAACACCAAAGCATGGGTGGATTGGTTTTGGCTTGCAGAAATTGTGTACAACAATGCTCAGCATAGTTCCACCAAACACTCTCCCTTCAATAGTACTTATGGGCATCATCCCCATTTCATCCCCTTTCTGACACCTAGCAACAATGAGAGACTCCCTGAGGTACATAGTAGGATCTCACATATACGTAAAACCTTGAAAGACACACAAAGACACCTAGTTAGAGTTAAAGAGCAATACAAGAGACAAGCTGACAAACATCGGAGGCAGGGACCTCGCTATGAAAAAGGGGATTTGGTGTGGCTCTCAACACGCAACATAGGTTTCAAAAGGTCTAGCGTGTTTAATCCAAAATACATTGGCCCCTACAAAGTAGTGAAATACATCAATCCTGTGGCGGTGAAACTTGCCTTACCTTCACATTTCAGGATTCACCCTGTGTTTCATGTGTCCTTGCTCAAACCATCCCATGGCTCGGTAAAAAAGGCACTGGCACCTCTATGGGGGGATCAAGATGAGGAATATGAGGTTGCCGGCATAATCGACTCCAAAATATTGTGCAGCAAGCTTTGGTATCTGGTGGCTTGGAAGGGGTATGGAGCTGAGGAAAACTCCTGAGAACCTGAATCATCTGTACATGCTCCAAGATTGGTTTCTGCTTTCCACAAACGCCACCCTGACAAACCTTGTGCCTGTCAGTGTTCTCCGAGAGAGGGATGTTCTGTCAGGAATCACCCGCGGCGTCCAGTGACAGGCTACGTGTGAAGGAGCCGGCGCCAGCCAGTGCAGAACTCCATTTCCCAGAAGGGGAGAGCGTCTGACGTCAGACGTACCGTCATACGCGACGTCCCGCAAGCCCGGAAAAAGAGGAGAACCGACAGGAGAAGCTGTCGATTATTCTGGAGGTTTCCTGACAGTCTAGGACTGTGTTTCTCTGCGACTTCACTAATTTCTGGTCGGGTAAGGGTGCCTTGGGCACCGCTTTTCTTTCTATGCATTCATAGCTCGTGGAGCTACCGCTACGAGCCCTTGCGGATTTTCTTTGCATTTATTTCTCGTGCCTGTATTTTCCCTGTGTTGGCGAGTCCTTTGGCTTGAGGGGCTCTTGCGAGGGAAATTGCAGGTTATTATCATTTACCTGAATCTTTTGATCACAAGGTCTATTACGTTTTGGGGGCTATCACTGAAACTTCCCTGTTGGCGAGTCCGGTGCAGTGACTTATGCAGGGAAGTTATTCTAGCTGCCATTAACATAATTATTAATTGCAAACGGAGAGTGACATTAACTCTCTGAACTATTCATTTCCTTATCGCTTATGGTGGTATCAAGTTATTTCGTCTGGGAAGAACCGGATCAAGCCACATTACTTTGTTTCTTTTGATTACTCATCTTGGTACAAAGAGTAAGGGTGATAACCTTAACATTTCATTATTGGCAAAAACGTTATTGCTTGCGTAATGATGATATGAACAATTCTACATCATTCTTCATTTATATATGGCTACGCTTTGTGTTTTCCTTTCAACAGGGGTGGTCAGCAGTAGGTGGTCAACCCGTAGGCGTCATCAGACATCTTTCACTGATACAGAGGGTAGGTGTAGAGTAGAGGTCTTCAAACTGAGGGGCGCGCCCCCCTGGGGGGGCGTGGAAGGGTTCCCAGGGGGGCGCAAATGCCTCTGCAAACACATGTAAATGAAGATGGCCTGGAAGTACAGCGTGTATTTGCTGCATTTCTAGGCTGTTCTTCATTTACTCAGTGCCCTTGAAGTCAAAACTGTGATCAGAGTGCCTTGGGGTCAGAGGTCACTGAGTGTGCTGGCAGGGTCAAAGATGTTGCTAAAAACAAAGTCTTCGTTTTGTGTATTCACAGTAATTTAAGTGCATTATTGCTATATGAGGGTATTAAACTGGTACTTATGAAGGGAATTATGCCAGGACAGTGTTAACAAGTGTAACAAGCATTTGCAATGCAATAGGTCTCGCATTTTCGAAACTTTGACCTATTGGTATTGTAAATGACAATGCCTTTTATTATTGCAGGTTTTTTAAACACAAATAAAAGGCATTGTTATTTACAATGCCAATAGCTCAAAATCTCGCAAATGCGAGACCTATTGCATTGCAAATGCTTTTTTTTAGTTATGTTGTTTGCAAATAAAGTTGTGAAGTGTGAAATAATGAACGCATTAGTTTGTGATTTAGAATGCATCCAAGGGTCTATGAGGTGTTTTTTCATTAAATAAATAATTTCTTTCAAAGGAGGGCTGCTATGCTTAGCTGTAACATTAAATCACGTAGGAAAGCGCGAAGTGCGGTTATTTGTTTACAGATAGTGCTGCCATAGCACAGAGGTCTGGTAAGTCACTTCCCCTCAAACACTTACACGCAACCACTGTTTCCCTCTGCCATAGAACCAAATAGAGAGCGGTCTTCTAAGGGGCAAGCTTTTTTGTAGTTAGGTGAACTGATTGCCGCCACAACATTTCTTGGTTTGGAAACAAATGAATGGGAACACACAGAAGACTGTTGTTCTTGCAACAAATAACTTACCAGTAACAGGTGATGGAAAATATACTCTGAGTTTTACCAATCTGAATCAGATTCCACAGGGGCCCCCTGGGGGAAGGGAGGAGGGTCCCGACCTGACACCGGGTAGCAACTGATTCACACTCAGCTTGGAGGCATGCAAATAAAAGGTAGAACTAAATACAGCCATTCGTTTACGTTTTCCTGTTTTGTAAAAGTTGAGCATGATAGGTGAAAAACAAGCCCACAGAGCTGCCCGGCTCTACCCCGCCCCCTCCAGCAAAACTTGATCAGTTGTGGGAAGTGCTCAAAACAGTGGTGATTAAAAGCCCGATGAGGTATAAAAACACTGTTTAACTGAAAGTGGTATCATCTAAGCGGTATCCATGGCACTTTATTTGCAAATGTAAAATGCTCATGATTACAATTGTGTAATTGCGCCTAAAGTAGCATAAACCCAATTAATTAGTGCGATGTCACATAATATATCCCCCAATCGTTTGTAGTCTGTAAAACCTACAAACAAAGACTGCCGCTCCGAGGCTCATTGATTTATATTGAAAGAGTTTGCCGGCAGCGGGCGGAAGCTATTTGAGTCAGCCTGCTCTGTTTACGCCCTGCCTGCCTGCTGTGGGATTCGTAGAAGTGGGAAGAGGTGGAAGAGACTGTGGGCGCCGTGCTGGGGTTTTGTGGCGGTGGGGAAAGGTGGAAGAGGCTGCGGGTGCCACGCGGAAGGAAGCCGTTTTAGGCAACCTGCTCTGTTTGCGTTGTGCCTGCCTGCTGGGAAGAGGTGGAAAAGGCTGAGGGCGCCGTGCGGAAATAAAGGTGCCCATGCTGTGTGATAAAGCACGGTGCTTGTAACTGAAATTAATCGCCACACTATTAAAAAAAAACAGCAAGGAACAATAAAGCAATACAACTAAACGACACAAAACAACACCAGGTCCCACAATTAAAACCACAGACTCGGAACACACTCTACCTTTTAAAAAAGATATGAACTGCTGTGCGGTGTGACGGGCAGTTAGACCCCGGGGCGGGAGAAAAGTTACCGCAGTTCGGTTCCTGCTGCCTCAGGGACTGTGCTGTCAAGGCAGCAATTTCCACAAGGAGCGCAGGGCACCTCCACGATCGTTACTATAGAGGTACTACAGTTGAAGATACTAAGGGTTGGAGAGCGCTGCTCTGTTAGCAAGCATAGGAACTACCGCGCTTCCAACTTCAAAAGTCACCGCAGACACCAAAGAAAAATCCATTCTGGTCGGGGAAGTGGGAGCGAGCTGCTCCGTTAGCGAGCGTGGGAACCGAAGTGTTTGTAAGTGAAATTAAACACTGTTTCGTTTAAAAACGCCTGGGGTCAAAACAGCGGAAGGGAACCGTCCCTATTCTCGCACGCGCCACAGTTTTAAGCATTTAACACAGCCCCAAACACTCAGGAATTAGCAACCATTCTAATAACAAAAAGAAAGCGTTAGGGGAGAGCGTGTCCACAAAGCTATGTGAGAAAATAGTGCTCGGAGGCTGTAATTAAAGCCTACTGAGCAACAATGCACGTAACAGGGGGTGTCGCCATGGAAGGTTACAAAATGAGACAAGGCGGTATCAAGGAGGGACTAACAAGGAAGCCAGCATTTACGAAGGACAATGACACAAGCCAATGACAACTATGGGCGGAGAGTGGGCGGGGCTTCCAGTGCATACTCTAATACAACATGCCTCGCAGAGCGAGCAGCGCATGCGTGCTGCTGACGCTAGGCTCGACCTAAAAATGGCAAAATAATTCAGTAATGCTATCACAAATGTTCAGCATTATTTAGCATAATCCGACTTTGCTTGCTGCAATATGTTGTTAACGCTGCATAATTTGGCCTTCTCCTGCCACATAATTCCAGTGGCCCTGTTTATAGTGCTATGAGGTCCCAGTCTGTGGCAGAAAGCACTGTAAATATGTAAGTCATTATTTTAAAATAGTATTTCACATAGTCTAAGGTAGGCTGCTGCAAATTGATGCAGTGTTTGAGATAAAACAAGTTTTTACAAAATATAGTTTTTAGTAATAAGTAATTAGACTGTATCTAATGCAGACATTTTTATGTGTCTTTATTATTCCAGAACTCAGCTGATAACACCCCAACATTACACCTCAAACAGAATAAATATTTGCCACCATGAAGCTTTAAGCAGAGCTACTGGAATTATTCAGCAGGACAGGACCACATTATGCGGCATGGTTGAATAAATTATGCAGCAAGAAAAGATAAATTAAGCGGCACAATGCAGCACATTTTGTGGTTAGCATTACTTCATTATTTTGACATTTTAACTCATGGTTATGCTGTTAGGAGCAATATTTCACCTCATTAGTACCAGTTTAACACTCAAATACAGCAATAAGCAGCTACAAGATTACCAGTCAATCTTTGCAAAAGCTCTTCCACTGCTCCTGAACACTTTGTCACGTTTTAAGTAATTAAGTAACTTTTGTTCCATTTGAGCTGGAATCAATTTTTTGGGGCTAAATTCTGCAGATGATGGATTATGTAGCAAATGCGGTAAACTCATAATTAAGTGGAAAACGCTGCTGCTGCAGAAACTTTTAATTCTGGTGACCCTGGCTTTAAGTGACTCAATCAATTAAGGCTGGTAAGAAGGCTAGTTTCTTCTTTAACTTTCTGCACTACCACCACACCCTTCACTTTCAGGCAGAGGCACCTCAGAGTCAGCATTAACTGTTCAGAGACAGTTTTTATTGTGATAGCTAAGTCCATGAGAAGACAGGTAGAAGGCCAGCTGGGTTGCATTCAGATGCAGAGCCCTAATCCTCGCGACCCCTGGGGCCTCAGAGTAATGGGACAGGAGAAAGAGGAAAGGAGCGAGATTCATGGATGTTGTGAAATAGATGGCCCAGAATAGAGAGCACTGTATAGGGACTAATGTTTATGTTTGCAAATGGCCAGAGACAGCTTCTTCAGAGCGATACCCCAAAGAAGGGGACAATATAAGTGGCCTTTTATTTTTTTTTATTTTAAAGGGCCATTCATCAGTGCAGCAGGTACTGCTGCCAGGTGTGTAAGTGGCCACTGTTGGTTATCATTAATGAAGCAGATGCAGCGGGGCTGGGGCCCAGGGGTTTGAGGGGCCCACTGCTTCACAATTATGACTGTCTAACTTTAAAAAAGGGTCATGGGAGATTATTTTCCTTTCTAGCATTACGACCGAGGGCACCCTTGCAGAAGAAAGGGATACAACATGGGAGCTCTTTTTTTCGAACGGGACAGAGAGCCTGTTTCAAGATTGGAGTGATGGTCAGGCATGATGGGGAAGAGGTGAAAGATGCAGAAGAGATAGCCTGCTACTCAGGACTGCAGTTATCATTAGTACAGTATGTGTAGATGCATTGGGGTCCAGGGGTTTGAGGGCTCACAAACAAACCCAATTCTGGGGAGCCATTTTTGGGATAAAACATGTTTTTGTTTGATGCATTTGCTGTTTAATAAGTCTCATATTTATTGTGGTTTATGAACTATAGAAAAGTACTCCTGAAATCATCTCATAAGCCGCGCCTCCTGCACGCAGCCATGTCCGTCCTGCTCTCTCAACCCTTGCCATAAAATTTTGGAGGGGGGCCTGACCTCAAAACATTTTGCTTAGGGGGGGCTCAGAGCAAAAAAGCTTGAAGACCTCTGGTGTAAAAGGTCAGAGATAGTTACAGCTCCTACGTATAGGTGTATTTAGTTTAACTCAAACTCATAGTGTTTATGTGGTCTTATGTTTTGTTCTTACAGTATGCAGTGTAAAGTGCTGAGATCACCTGCTCACCTCCCCTGTTCGTGTGAGTGCATTTTCTTTCTTTACAGGTAGTTACAGCGGGGGTATGTATATATATATATATATATATATATACGGCTAGAAGGGGTTATGATAGTTGCCTTACTATTCTGGAAGAGTATTACTATCTTCTCTTTTATATTCACAGGTCTCCCTCCCCGCTGTCCCCATCCTTCCCTTCCCCCGCTTGACCATCCTAACGTCTGCGTATTTCTTAAACCAGACGCGGGGCTGTTGAGAGGTGGACCCCGTTGAGCATCGGTTCGATCCTGAGGATACGATTGGTCTGGAACACCCACACTCCCAAACCTCAGAGCCTCCTATCAGTCTTTCAGAGCACTTGGAGTGACAATGGAGTCCGATCTTTCCCCAGCCGGACTTCAGGTGGCATAAGGAGGCCGATGCCACGGGCCCTGGAGAACCTCATGTAGTTCTGGGGGTCAGCTGCAGACAAAGTCCCTAGTGGGACATCAGGGGGCTTCTCCTTCCAGCTGTCCATGATTCTTCCGTTGTCGCCTTCCCGGTCAAGGGTCTTGCTCACTGCCTCTCTCTCTCTCTCTCTCTCGTGCAGGGGTTTATAAGTGTGGATGAAATGTTCTAGATGCCAGGCACACCTGGCCCATCCTAGGATGCAACATCATCCCTCCACCCCTGCCCCAACCCTCCTACACAGCATTTTGGGACAATCCAAGATGGTGCTGTCAAGTTTGATCCCTGAAGATCACCTCTGAGAGCCTCAGCTCTACCCCTAGCTGCCAGATACGTTCCCACCAAAACTACAAAAGGGTGCCCCTCCTGTGTTGGCTCCAGATATATGGGCTTCCTCCTTTGTTCAGTGGGCCTGGGCTGACCCAGCCCAGGCTCACTTTGACATCTAATTATCAGCTGCAGTTTTCTCCCATGCCCCTTTTCTCTTCCCGGAATGGGGTCAATCACTGAAAACTGCTCCCTTTATGTGGGAAGCTTTTGTACCATCTGCTAGGGAGCAGATTAATTAACTTTGCCCAGCAGATGGGACAAAGGCCTGGAAACTAATTATGAGCTGAGTAAGAGAAATATGGCAATTCTTGACAACCCATAAGATGTACATGCATGTTAATGGAACCTGTAAAATGAAACTTGGCATGCTTGTTTTTCCCTTGTTTGAGACCTCACTGGACTGGATAGGCCTAAGTAGACCAAAACTGCACTTTAAGGCAGATTTCGTCTGTGTGCATAATACACTGACAACACTACAGATTTTCCAGTAAACCCTACTGACTCATCTATGAATGCCCACTAACATTCATAATGGCTATTCTAGGTCAGCACCTGCCCTTTCAGAGTTGCTTCTGCACCAGGTTGCCTGTGCTCAATTACTGAACTCCGCACAACAGTAGTCTCACATGTTCCACAGTGGCCTTATCTTAAAAGGCAAACACTGGTGGCAAACGCGCTCTGTCCAATTACCATGGCATTACCATGAGTGAGGCGCAGGTAGAGAGACTTACCCACAGTAAAAGTCCAAAAACCAGGTGATTGAAAGCAAAAACTCCTGGTGGACTAAGAGGGTGCAACGTATTTGCAACAGAAACACACCATACATGTAGTACATGCCATGGACCAAGTACAAGAACAAACCTGCTTCATGTCCAATGTCATGTTCAGTCCTTGTCCGGACAAGGAAGTGACGAATGCGTGTGTCCCTGATGTCGTGACTACGCCACACGGAACGCAATCGGCAATGTAGCACCCTGTGACTCATGTCCCACGACGTGTGCAACATGGACGTCAGGGGGAATTACTGACCCAACACACATCCACACTCACATACTTGAATGATCGAAGACATGACACAACTGTGCATTAGTGAATGATTTATTGTCATCCAGTGTAGTGTTGCAGCTGGAGCAGTACAGGGCCATGCAGACCCCACTTCACATCATTGGCACGTGGCGGGCCAGCCAGAGTCCTTCAGGGCATGACAAGTACATCGGAAGAGGAAGAGTCCAGACCGCAGTCTGATCGCTGTGTCATTGGTCATCCAACAGAATATGGCAGTCCATGTCGAGGTCCAAGGTGAGAGTCAATAAGTGCATCGGGGGGCAGTGGAAGGTCATTATGCCAAGGGCAGAACCAAAATGAAACAGGCCAAATGGGTGGGAGGAATGCTACTGCCGCCTCATGATCAAGAAGTCTGGATCATCCTCGTCCTCTGATGTGTGGTCTGCCTCACCTGTGGGTGCTGCAGTTCCGGCTGCAGCATTGTGTGCCACTGACACATCAGGGGCCAGAGGTGGATTGTCGGCCGCACCGTGTGGCAGTGACACATCAGGTGCAGGAGTAGAAATGTCTGCCGCACTGTGAGGCAGTGACACACCAGGGGGCGCAGATGGGGATGGTGTAGGGGCAGCAGCATCCATCTGCGCCAGGCCTTGTAGCAGCAATGCCATGACGAGGATCTGCAGGGCAAGGTATATCCCAGCTACATTTTGCTGATGTGCAGCAGTGACAGCCAACCTTTCCGCCTCCATCCGCACCATGTCCTCCATGAGCCTCCGCTTATGTGCCAAGTCACTGCTGAGATCGCTGGAGCAACTCTGACTTGACAGGTGTTCTTGTCTCCGAGTCAGGACTCCAGAGATGTCGGCCAGGGCTCGTTGGAGGCCATGGAGCGGACTGTGGGTGTCCGTCAGGGACTGTAAGTGGTCCCCAAAGGGACGTAGACACCCATGGATGGCATCGAGTTTGGCTGCCAGGAGGTCAAACCCCACCCGCACCTGATCAGCCAGCTTCTCCTGGGCCTCTAACACACGGGTTTGGAAGGCCAGGTGTGTTCCGTGGGGGTCTTGGGAGACAGCCGGTGTGGCAGGTGCTGCCTGCTGTGTGGTCTGTGCAGGGGGTGGGGTCTCCTCGATGCAGCTGGGCTGCCCTGATCCTGGAGGTGGGGAGCTGATGCGGCCGATGAGCTCTCTGAGGGCTTCGGTGTCGATGATGGGGTTGTCGTCCTCGTCATCAGTGTAGAGTTGTTGGGTCTGCTCTGTAGGTGGTGTTGATGGTCCCTCAGCAATGTTAAGGGGAGATGCTGCATTACATCGTGTTGACATGTTTGTACAGGCATTGTACAAGTTCACATACAGACTGCATGAAGAGGTACATTGTGGCTGTGTAGGTGGAGATGCCTGTTGGATGCAGGACAGTTGACATTTCAACACCATCAGGGATGTGAGGTTGTACTTGTGCTGTTTCATTGCACATACCCCTGCTATGCCAAATGTAATTGGCCAGTATCTTCACACAAGCGGCAGCAGTTTCGCCCTCTGTCCTGTTGTTCACATGTTAGCAGTTTGTCCCACACTGTTGTCTATGCTGCTGTGCTCTGACTGTCATATGTGTGTGCTGCAGTTTTGTGAGGGTCGCACCTGCAGCTCGGAGTCTGCTGCCTCTTGTCCCTTGCAGGCGGTGTGCCTTTGACTTCTGTGTCCATGCAGTGTTGAGACATTACCAGTCTTGGGTGGATGTGTGTCTTGGTGGGAGTGGAGAGTCTGGGGCATGGTTTGTCCGCAGCTGTGTTGTTGACGTCAGGGTATTATTGTGCAGGTGGATGTGTCAGAGTGTGACCTGCTCCTTTACGGATGTGGTCCACACTCAGCCTTCTCAATGTCGTTGAGTGCACCATGTCATGGTAATCGGACTGCAGGCATGGTATTTGTCATGCAGTGTGACTTATGTTGTCAGTGTGGCTCACGGAGCAGCAGCTTGGCTGGGTTCAGCACATGTGCATGGGTTGTATGTGAGCTGTGTGATGTGTGGGGTGGGCCCACTCTGGGAAGATGGTTGAGGGTGACGTACTTGGTGTTCCTATGTGTGCTGCAGTATGGCAAGGGGATCAGGGACATGTTCCGTAGTCATTGTGGGTGTGCAGTGTGGTCTGCTTATTTGTGCATGTGTGCCATTGTGCCCATCTCCCCCGTCCCCCAGTCCCTGGTCGCTACTCACCCTGTTGCTGTTGTGTCCGGTCCTGTAGAGCAGTGTCCGGCCCCCAACTCCTGCCACCGTATCCACACTGATGACTGTCGACACCATCTCCTCCATCTCGTCCAGCTCCTCCTGCTGCGCAGGACTCCCACCTCCAGTCTGCATTGCTGCTTTGAGGTTGTTGGTGAGTTTGCTCTTGGTTTTGCGCTTGATATCAGTCCATCGCCTCTTGACCTCGTCCATTGACCTCCTCTGCACTCCGACAGCATTCACCTTGTCCAAGATGGACTGCCATATTCCATTTCTTGTGCCCAGTGACACGGTGGAGGTGATGAACAGTTGTTGATGGTGTCCTATCACCTCCATGACCAGGATCTGATTCTCCTGCGGACTGAACCGCGGCTTCCTCTTCTTCTTGTCCTTCCCTGTCCCCGAGGGCCTGGCTGGGGCTCTGGGGGCTTGTGGGGTTCCGATCGTCCCCTGTGCCAGCTCCGCCTGACTCCATCATGCTTCGCTGTTGGTGTTTTTTGTTTGGTGTTGTTTTTATCTGTTTTTGTGGTGATTTTTCCCGCCTGACGTGTGTGTATTGCAGGCCTTGCGCGGCTTATCGCGGATTGTCTCTTCGCGATTGGGCCCATCGCACCTTTTTTCGCGTTAAGGTTTGGATTTTTATTGCAGTCGCGCTAGTTGATTCGCGGACATTTTCCGCGTTCGCGTGCGTATATCGCACGGTATCACCATGTTGGGAATGCCACATTGACACGGCGTTATTTTCACGCGATGGGCTGCGATGTGAGTAGTTGCAGTAAGCTATTTTGGCGATGTTTATCGCATGTTCTTGTGAATATACCCCATGATTGTTAGACCTGGCATCCTTGGTAGGTTTCCAGTGACGTGTTTCCTTTTCATTTTTGGACACTTGGCAGTGCCCTGACAAGATCTTATTTGCGTGGACGTTGAGGATCTCGTACACGGTTGCCCCATCTGCGATCCCACATCCTGCGAGTCTACAATAACGATGCGCCCCACTTTACAATTTTCAAGACCGTGATCTGGGTGCTCACTGTGATGTATGGGCCATGACGGGGTCATAAAATCCATTGGGCCATATTATCAAGAACGGCACAAACATTATCGCCGCTTTGGCGGCAGGAAACTGCCGCTAAAGCAGCGATAAGGGGCTTGATAATATGCCCTATAGAATTCCAATAGAAGCCCAGGTTCTGGTGTCAAGGACATCAAACCTGGGCTTCTATTGGAATTCTATAGGGCATATTATCAAGCCCCTTATCGCCGCTTTAGCGGCAGTTTCCTGCCGCTAAAGCGGCGATAATGTTTGCGCCGTTCTTGATAATATGGCCCATTGTTTCACTCTCTAAACCCAGCTCCATTGAAGTGGGAGGATGTAGGTTATCGTTTATTTTTGTGATCCTGCCCCATTTGAAACTTCTAGGGGCCTAGCTAATTGCATAGACTGCCCCCTCATGCTCTGGCCGTGTAAGGGATGATTTACCTGTCTGGGGGTGAGCTGTTTTATCTGTAGTTAGATTGACATTAGTTGAACTAGGAATCGGAAAATTTCTTACAGTTCCGCGATTTCCCTTTCCCTTATTTAGCTCAGTTGCCTTTTCATTAGATATTGCAAACACCTCCTGTGAAGTTTGTGTTTTTTGCTCGAAAGGCAGCTATAAACTAATAATTTTTCCTCCCTTTGCGAAGTTTCTTAAGCGCTCTCTTTGAAGCCTTCAAATTCTACTCATTGGGTTCCAATTCGGCTACTAGGGCAGTATTTGCGGCAGAAACAGACAGTTTGAAATTCGTCAGCCACTGATGCGGAAATGGAGCATGAGTTGAAATTCTTACAAAACGCCACTGGGGACTCTCTAGCCGTGGGTACTCACAAACATTTTCTCAGGGGCCAAAACGTACACTTTGGGTTGTGCCCGAGGGCCACATCGATGCTGTGGCATTCCCATGGAGATGGGGTAGGTGTGGAGATTATTGGGACAGAAAAGAAAAACGTACCTTTTCAAAATGTAACCAGGAAATGTTTTATTCAAAAACCTTTGAACATTTTGCAGCAGTTTATCTTATAGTGTGTGTAGCCTATATATATTTTTTAATTCTGTAGGCTAGGTTATACTGTGTGTAATACATTTTTTAATGAATTACATGCATATTCACAATGCTGTCACAGGAAGGGACCTCGTAGCAATATATATGCATATCACTTTTCCCAGTGGTCCAACCAGGATGCAACTTAGTGACCCACCCTCTAGTTACACACTAGACATCGTATTAACTAGCTGCACTTTCCTACTAAAACCATGCATTTCCAAAGCACAGTTTCATTTGCACTCATTTTTCATTTAAGGGTTTTGCATTACATTTTATATTCAGGTACTTGTAGGTTATAAGGTCATAAAAATAGCTACAGAATATTTTTTTCTTTTAACTACTTGTCTACCACCCCTCCCCCACATTCAGTGACACTGCTCCATTATACTCACTTTCCTAGAACTCTCATCTAATCTTTTACCAATGAGCAAGGCTGCCCTGGTAAAAGTAGAAGGAAAATGGCTGTAGAAACAAAGCCCATAACCAAAAGAGCAAAAAAAGCGCCTTTGCGAGATTGTTTTTGCCTTTCTGCTGCTAGGCTTTGTTTCTATAGTCATCTCTGCTCGTTCTATGAGCGGGACAAAGCTGCTCATAAAACAAGCTGAATTAAATATAGAAACTAAGGGCTTGATTACGGGTCTGGCGGTCTTTGACCGGCAGACTCACGGTGGCGGTCCTGCGGCCTCCGTATTCCAATGCGGACATTCGGACCGCCACCGCTACACAGACTGTTCCAGGGAACCGCCGTTCCCTAGCGGTGGCGCAGCAGACAGGGGTATCCAATATGCAACGTGGGACCGCGGCAGTGCACAAGCATATTTAGAGTTTCCCCACCACCAGCCCTTTCATGGCGGTGAGCCCACCATGAAAAGGCTGACGATGGGGAAACAAAGAGGGCCCTATAGGGTCCCCATGCGCCTGCTGCCATGGGGAGGCTTTAGGAGGGCACAAAATGTGCCCCGCTGTTTGTATGCACCCCACGTTCCAGCACGGCATGAACTTCCCAGTCCATGCCATGCTGGAACTGCTTTTGCTTTCCCATTGAAGTGTCTGTTTTTAGGGCACTGCTGTGGGAACGGCAAAAGAAAGGCCCGCCAGACATGAGTTGAGCTCATAATCTGGCGGGCGGACCATGCATGGCTCTGGCGTTGCACCGGTTGCAAAGACATATGCGTGGGAAAAACTTACCAGGTAAGTGTAACCCCAAAATATATATATATAGAGCTCCGAAACGCGTAGGGAATCTTTTTAAGGAAATGTTCAGTGCGCTGCTGGTCTTGCTTAAATAAAGGACTCTTCTGCTACTATTGGGGTCCGCCTGCCTTTGTGTGCGCTTTCACTTTTGGACGAAACTTGCATGAATATATATATATATATATATATATATATATATATATATATATATATATTATCTACTGGCGGTCGCCAGTAGATAGTTATAGTTAAGACCTATTTTCCATAGGAAATCCACAACATTCTATTTGAAATAACTTTGGCGCCGGTTGATGAATCTTCTTGAAATTTTCAAAACTTGTGGCCCGCTCCGGTCCGCTCCTATCCTGAAAGTCATGGGGTGATTCGTCAAGTGGGGGCCAAGAAAAAAGGGGGAGTCCCAAAACGTGTTTTTCCCATGCAATTTTCCATAGGAACCTTTCATCGCAGCTACAGCCCGAACTGCTGAACGGAATTACACCAAATTTGGCAAAAGGTAGCCCTTGGTTCACAGTCATGCCTTTTGCTTAAATGGTGTAAATCCGTTCAGTAGTTCCTGAGAAAATCAAAAGTAAAATCACATATATATCTATGGCCGCGTAGGGTCCGCGCACCCTCCCGATCACGAGCTGCATGCTAATTGGCTGTCAAGTGGCTGTCAACACTCCAAATCAGGAAGTGTTGGCAGCCATTTGTACCTCGGTAGAACCGAGGCACAGAAACAAGTCGCAAATCGCAAAGGGGGCAGGGTAGAAACACCCTGACCCCCTAGGTCTGCTCAGGGGGTCCCACAAGGACCCCTGGGCAGAAAAGCATTTTTTTTTTTTAAATCGGCGGGATGCGCTTAGGGTGCGCGGATCCTGCCGTGATAAAAAAAATCGACGCGGTCTCCCGCGCCGAGGTATTTGCCCCGGGTGGGCCAAGTCCCGGGGGCATGCGGGAGATGGGTTTATATTTTAGGGGGCCTCTAAGGCCCTAAGCCCGAGGACTGCCACCCCGGGGCTTCAAATAAATAATGCTGGCGGGGGGGCACATGGACCCCCACAGCCCCGGGGACCGCCACCCCCTGGGGCTTATTTTTTTATTAAAAAATTACCTGTGTGAGGGGCTCCAGCCCCCACATGCCCCGGGGACCGCCGCCTCCCGGGGCACTAATTAAAGAAATGTGGGGGTCCGTTTCGGACCTCGAAGCTACGGGGACCACCACCTCCCGGGGCTTGGTAGATGTTGGGAGGGGGCCACGCGGCCCCCTCCTGGAGCCTGTGGTGGCCCTGGGGACCGCCACCCCCAGGAGCCGGCTCCTGCAGTGTCCCGGGTGCCTACCCCGGGAGCTGCTGTTTGCAATGACAGGACGGGGCCGCGCGGCTCCGTCCTGTCATTGCAAACTGCTTAGCTTCATTGAAGCGAGAGCAGGAAACCTGCTCTCGCTTCAATGCAGCAAAGCTAATTGCTTTCCATGGGGGCTGCATGTCAGCAGCTCCTTATGGAAAGCATGCCGGCTCCCGCAGGACGCGGGGAGCCGGCAGGACCGTGCGGGGATTGGGGACCCCCACAGTCCCCAACGAGTGGCCAGGTCCCGGGGGATGGGGTCCCCGGGGCCATTAGTGGCCCGGGAGGGGGGCCACTTGAGGTGACATGTGTGCAAACAGGCCCCGTGGCATGTTTTAAGTTGGGGGATTAAGTCCCCTTCAATCCTGAGGGTCCCTGGAGTCCAACTAGCCCACCAGGTATCTTCAGTAAGCACAACAGAGTTGCGTTGCAGAGAGGTGAAAAAGGTGCGTGGCCTCGGAATGCCTCTCTGCAGCTCAGCTCTGTGGTCTAACTGCTTGGGTACCTGGGGGCTAGTTGGGCCCCAGGGACACTCAGGATCAGGGGACTTAATCCTGCAACTAAACGCACCACGGGGCGCGTTTGCACACATGTCACCTCAGGCCCCCTCCTTTCACCACTGTGCAAACGCGCCCTGTAGCGCATTTTAAGAGGTAGTTTTGATCCCCTGCCCTATTATGTACTAGGGACTTACAGAGGAGGTTATGCTAATCACAGGGGTACCCCAACGCATAGTGTTCCCTAGTGTATGTAGGTGTTTTCACTGTATTCTAAGTGTCTTTTAGCATAGCACTGGCTCTGGTTAGTCAGAGTCAGTTACCACCAGTACACGTCGGAAAAAGTTGTGGGCACAGGATGATTTTGGAACAAGGCCTCTTTCTGCTCCTCTGTTGGTTCTTTCTGCACATCTTTTGCTTCTTCCTGCACTTTTCTTCGTCTTTGTGGACTTCTGTTGCTTCTTTCTGCATTTCTTTTGCTTCTTTCTGTGCGTTTTCTTCTTTCTTCACATGTCCTACCTCTGTGGGCATAGTTAAGAAACTAGCATTTAAAAAACCTTTGAAATTCACTTAAAAAACCATAGGTTTCAGGCATGTTATAGTTAGAAATTAGCATTTAAAAAACCTTTGAAATTCACTGAAAAAACCATAGGTTTTAGGGACAGTTATAGTTAGTTGGACATTTCACTCGTACAAAACCCGTGAAATTCCCCGTTATAGTTAGTTCAGCTAACTATAACTCTGCGCCCCATAATGCACTGCTGATGACGTCACATATTACATCACTCATGACATGGTCAGTGACATCACTGATGACATCACTGATGACATCACTGATGACATCACCCATGTGATAATTTGATGCATCTTCTCACACCCTAATATAACTTTTGATACACCCACTGTAAATTACAGACTGCCATTGTCAAAACCATAGACACTCAAACACCAATAACTACATACACACTCACTGATTCTTAAGTCTACACACACATCCACTCACTCACCTGTACAGTCACTCATACTTACGGTCACTCAGTACAGGACTATCATATGCACTCATACACCTACATAGACACTCACACACCACCACTCATCCATAGAGGTACTCACACACCTAGTCAGTCATGCAAATAATTAATCACACTGCCATTTACTCACCTATACAGTTATACACACACCAGCTCACTTACTCATACAAATACTAGCACATTCTTACGCTCTTATACAATCACTGATACAAGTACACACTCATCCATACAGCCACTCTCACAATCACACACTCTCACTTATAGCCATTTATATACTCCAACACACATATATACTGCCTTTTACATATTTAGTTACTCACAAACGTACCACTGAGATATACATTCACTCACTAACACACCCATACACACACTCACCCACCCATACAGTCCATCACAGATGCACTCTTGAAACCATGCACCCAGTGAATCACCCACTCACACATCTATGCAGAGAGTCACACACACCCCACCCACACAAACACTCAGGCACCCATACAGATACTCAGACAACCAATCAATAACTCATATAGACACTCATGTAGCTATTCACAAACCCATGCAGCCACTTACACAGCAACAGACAGACGGATACAGACATTCACACAGTTTAGTCAGTAACCCATGCATTCAGTAAGATACATTTAATCACTCACTTATAGAGTCAGTCACGCACCTACTAGATCATCCATACAGACACTTATACACCCACTCATTCTTCAATACACCTTGGCATATATATAAAACATATTTAAACTTTATAGAAACACACAGTCACTGGATGATGTCATCAGTGATGTCATTTCAGATGTCATCAGTGATGTCATCAGTGATGTCACTGACCATGTCATGAGTGATGTAATATGTGACGTCATCAGCAGTGCATTGCGGGGCGCGAGTTATAGTTAGCTGAACTAACTATAACGGGGGAATATATATATATACATATATACATATACATATATATATTCACTGAAAAAACCATAGGTTTCAGGGACATTATAGTTAGTTGGACATTTCACTCATACAAAACCATAGAAATTCTGCCGTTATAGTTAGTTCAGCTAACTATAATTTGCGCCCATAATGCACTGCTGATGACGTCACATATTACATCATTCATGACATGGTCAGTGACATCACTGATGACATCTCAAATGACATCACTGATGACATCATCCAGTGACAGTGTGTTTCTTTAAAGTTTAAATATGTATTATATATATGCCAAGGTGTATTGAAGAATGAGTGGGTGTATAAGTGTCTGGATGGAGGATTTAGTAGGTGCGTGACTGACTGTTTAAGTGAGTGATTACATGGATCTTCTGAATGCATGGGTTAGTGACTAAACTTTGTGAATGTCTGTATCAGTCTGTCTGTTGTTGTATAAGCTGCTGCATGGGTTGGTCGGTAGCTACATAAGTGTCTATATGGGTTATCGATTGTTTGCCTGAATATTTGTATGGGTGCCTGAGTGTATGTGTGGGTGGGTGGGAGGTGTGTGACTCTGTGCATAGATGTTTGAGTGGTTGATTCACTGGGTGTATGGGTTCAAGGGTACATGTGGAAACAGCTGTATGGGTGGGTGAGTGAGTGTATGGGTGTGTTGGTGAGTGAATGGATGTCTCAGTGGTACATGTCCAAGTAACTACATATGTAAAAGGCAGTGTATGTGAGAGTTGGAGTATATAAATGACTATACGTGAGAGTCAGTGATTGTGAGAGTGGCTGTATGGATGAGTGTGTACTTGTATCAGTGATTGTATAAGAGAGTAAGTATGCGTTTGTTTCTGTTTGAATAGGTGATGTGGTGTGTGTATAACTGTATAGGTCAGTAAATGGAAGTGTGATTGATTCTTTGCATGACTGACTAGGTGTGTGAGTAACTCTGGATGAGTGGTGGTGTGTGGGTGTCTGTATAGGTGTATGAGTGTATATGATAGTGTTGTATTGATGAGTGACTGCATGTATGAGTGATTGTATGGGTGAATGAGTGGATGTGTGTGTAGACCTAGGAATCAGTGAGTGCGTATGTAGTAACTGGTATTGGTGTGTCGATGGTTTCGAAAATGGTAGTCTGTATTTTACAGTGGGTGTATCAAAGGTTATATTAGAGTGTGAGGAGGTGCATCAGATTTTCACGTGGATGA
Source organism: Calotriton arnoldi (assembly GCA_963921515.1). Classification (NCBI taxonomy): domain Eukaryota; kingdom Metazoa; phylum Chordata; class Amphibia; order Caudata; family Salamandridae; genus Calotriton; species Calotriton arnoldi. The sequence goes on from CAWUFW010002304.1 coordinate 1,905,863, forward strand.
TGTCATCAGTGATGTCATTTGAGATGTCATCAGTGATGTCATCAGTGATGTCACTGACCATGTCATGAATGATGTAATATGTGACGTCATCAGCAGTGCATTGCGGGGGCACGAGTTATAGTTAGCTGAACTAACTATAACGGCGGAATTTCTATGGTTTTGTACGAGTGTAATGTCCAACGAACTATAACGTCCCTGAAACCTATGGTTTTTTCAGTGAATTTCAAGGTTTTTAAATGCTAATTTCTAACTATAACGTGCCTGAAACCTATGGTTTTTTCAGTGAATTTCAAAGGTTTTTTAAATGCTAATTTCTAACTATAACATAGCAGTCACGTTTGCAGAGTGGTGGAGAAAGGTGAGCGTGGCCTTTAAACACCTTTTAGCAATCAGCGGAAGTAACAGGAGGGATAGTTAGCCCCCAACGTCAACCTTGGGGGCCAACTACCCCTTTTATTACCTCCAGTAAGTCCCACACAGCAGGATTGCTAACTTGTTATATCAGGCCCAGCCCCCTCCCTGCAGCACTCTGCAAACGCGCCCCCTGGCGTGTTCTAAGTTGGGGGATTAAGTCCCCTTGAATCCTGAGGGTCCCTGGGGGCTAACTAGGCCACCAGGTACCTCCATTAAGCGCCACTGAGCAGCGTTGCAGAGAGGTGTAAAAAGGAGCATGGATTCAGCCCACCTCTCTGCAACGCAGCTCTGTGGCGCTTACTGGAGGTACATGGTGGGCTAGTTGGCCCCCAGGGATCCTCAGGATTGAAGAGGACTTAATCCCCCAATTTACAATGCGCCAGGGGGTGCGTTGGCACACTTGTTATGTCAGGCCCCGCCCCCTCCCTGCACCACTGTGCAAACGCGCCCCCTGGCATGTTGTAAATTGGGGGATTAATTCCCCTTGAGTCCTGAGGGTCCCTGGGGGCCAACTAGCCCATCAGGTACCTCCAGTAAGTGCCACAGAGCTGCGTTGCAGAGAGGTGTAAAAAGGGGCGTGGCCTCAGAACACCTCTCTGCAACGCAGCTCTGTGGCGCATACTGGAGGTACCTGGTGGGCTAGTTGGCCCCCAGGGACCCTCAGTATTCAAGGGGAATTAATTCCCCAACTTACAACGCTCAGGGGCGTGTTTGCTGAGTGCTGCAGGGAGGGGCGGGGCCTCCGGCGCGATGCTGGGTTTTTGGGGGTTTTTTACAAGGGGGACTGTGTGGCCCCCTTCTTTTACATTATTTGGGGCCCTGGGGACCCTATCCCCCGAGGCCTGCTCTTTTTTTTACATTTTAAAAAAAAACGGGGAAGGGGGCCGCGCGGCCCCCTCCTGAGGCCAATTTCAGCCCTGGGGACCCCATCCCCCGGGGCATGGCCACATTTTTTTATTTGTTTGTTTTTTATTTTTTAAGGAGGGGGGCTGCGTGTCCCCCCTCCTTAGGCCTCTATTGGCCCCAGGGACCCCATCCCCCGGGGCTGTGCCTCTTTATTTATTTTAAATTTTAATATTGAAGTGGGGCCGCGTGGCCCCCCTCCTTGGCCACTTCTGGCCCCGGGGACCCCATCCCCTGGGGCCGGCCCTTTGTGTTGGGGACCGTGGGGGGAGCCCCAATGCCGCCACGGTTCCGCCGGCTGCCCGCCTCCTGCGGGAGCCGGCATTGCTTTTGAGCAAGGGGAGCTGCTGACATGCAATCCTGCTTTGCTTCATTGTAGCGAGAGCAGGTTTTCCTCTCTCTCTGTCATTCAGTCAGTATCTCTCTCAGTCAGTCCACGACCCATAAGTTGTTTTATAAGAACTCCCAAGCTAATGATGTTACCCGCCTCATGCGAACTGACCACCGAGTTATAAAAATTAAGGATTCCCCATCTAGTGTCCCCCCTGGTTACTGACAATGCCAGAATTCCCGGATGTGTGGATGGAATCACCTGTAACTTACAGTCAACAGCTACAGAGATTTAAGTGACTAAACCACCCCTTGCTCTTCCACTCGCCGAGGGAATGGCCGGGACAAAAAAAGCCTTATAACCTTCTAGAAGAAAATCACAGTCCACCGACCATGTTTCCTGAAGACTAATTACAGTGTGTTGCTTCATAAAGCATACCCACCAGGGGTCCAAAAACTTGTTAGCCAATCCTGCAATATTCCAAGATAAAAAATTGTTAGACCTCGCAGCTATATGATTCATAGCAACCTCCCCTGAGGACTGAGAAAGTGCAATTGACTGAATTCCAGGGAAAACAGGAGCCTTTAGTCAATCGCAGTTATCCAATCCAGAGAGGGCTGCGAATCTATTATCTAATGCTAATACGTGGGTATTACTTGACTGCCCATCCAACTCAAAGGTCAAGTGGGCAGGGCGGGGAGAGTGTTGCCTGAGATCTGGATTATTTAGCCCTCCTCTTCGTTGTGAGGCCCTATAACTATTTTCAGGCAATTCCCTATTAAGTGCTGACTTGTAAAAATAACCCAGGGGTAAAACCTTAACTGCGGAACCCGTTAACGGGGTAAGGCTAGATTCCCTGGATAAAATACACCCCGCAGTGAAGGGGTTGTCAAAGTTTACAATGACACAGTCTCCATTATCCGTTTTCCGGGAACTCCCTATCCAATTAACCCTACGGGCCATGAGAATGTTGTTAGCTACTCAATGGCCCCAGGAGATAGAGTGTGTAAACCAATGGTTTAATTTGTTTTTCAACTGCACAAAATTTTCCACACCCCCCTTGGGGAGAGGAGGTATATTCCCCAGCACCACTACATAAGGGGTAGATTCTGGTGGAAGATCTATAGTTGGAAAACTCCGTGACTGGAGAACCCTCCCCTCTGACCCCCTATCCAAACGTGATTCTCCTCTGCTAGGTTGCTGGCACGTGATAACCGGGAGTATCGAGACTACTGGGCCTGCTCCCAGTAGGTCTATTTTGTCATGTACCGCTCCATTCACTACAATCCTAGCGGTAGACCCGCCCCCTGCACCTTCCCCCACAGTTTTGAGCTCCTAGCGGCTATAACATCTATATTTGAGGATGAGCTAGCTAACAGCCCGGCTGGGGGGATACAGCCAGTAGACCCCTCTAATTTGGCCAACCTAGCTTCTATCATACTTATTTTTTTAAACATCGGATCTAATAATGTAGATAGCATAGTTTCTAGCCTGCTCCAAAAGTTCCCCTCTGCGGTGCTATCACATAATTGTACTGGCACAGTCTGAGGCGTAGAAGTAGGAATACCCACTTTCGCACCGCTTGTGGGGGACAACTACTACTGACCCTCCTAAGATTTCCTGTGCATTGTTTTTTTTGTATGCACTTGGGCCTTTCTTTTTGTAGAGTGAGATTCGTTATTACAATCCGATTTAAGCTTTGCTTTTTGCCCTCTAGTAATCGCCTTAGATTGCACAGGGATAGGTTCATTCTCTTTAAGAGGGCAGGGGTCAGAGTTTATCAATATGACTGGGGCTACAAATAATGGCGGACTCAACCTAGCTGGGGGGCATCGTGATTCACAGCCGTCAACGAATCAGGGAGTGTAGGAGTTAGGGAAAGTCTCCCTAACGGGGAATGTGGATCAAGGGATAACCTACGTTCTGTCAGTTGTATTTCATGAATGAGGGCAGATTCAGCTCTCAGAATGAAGGCATCTAAAGTGCCAACCACATTTCTTCCCGTACTTACTTTATGCTTACTCATTTTCCAACGACCTATAAACACACTTTTTAATAAATACACCAAGCCCGGGTAAAATACAATCTAAAAATAGTTATCCAAATACTTAAAACAATGTGCAAAATACAATGTGCAAAGTACAATGTGCAGGACACAGCTCACAGACTCCTCGGGGCCTTAACTATAATCCTCAGAAAGGAGCCATTTACAATATAAGCTAATTAACAATGTCATTAAAACCAGTCCAACAATAAAAATAGAACAAAATGCAGGTTCAGTGCAAAATCCAGTCAAAAATAGAGCAGAGTCTTAAATCTTAAGTCCAAAAAAAACTCACAAAGACACGTTTAAAGTGTAACGGGTCAAACACACATTATCCATCAGACGCCGATGCTGCCAACCAAGTAAACTTTGGGAACACAGAAAAGGGACAGCAGTACCTGTGTCAAAAACCTTGATCGCAATTAAAAGTAAAATGGCCAGCCCTGCCTCTTCCTGGCAATGACGGGCAAGGACGGGCCCGCCCTTGGCCCGGGCGCGTCCCGCGCTGCGGGAGGCCACCAGGAGTTTTATCGCGCCTCCGGGCGCCGTTTGCAGCGTCAGAGGCTGGCGCCGCCGCGGGAACTGCCGGGAACCGTAGTCCTGTAAGCCGTTCCCCTCACGGCTGGAAATGCGCTCCACAGGAAAAGCAACTGTTGGGCCGTTCCCCTCACGGCAATGGTAAGTGGCTTGTAGCGTCCCGCGCTGCGGGAGGCCACCAGGAGTTTTATCGCGCCTCCGGGCGCCGTTTGCAGCGTCAGAGGCTGGCGCCGCCGCGGGAGCTGCCGGGAACCGTAGTCCTGTAAGCCGTTCCCCTCACGGCTGGAAATGCGCTCCACAGGAAAAGCAACTGTTGGGCCGTTCCCCTCACGGCAATGGTAAGTGGCTTGTAGCGTCCCCTCTGTCAGTCAGTCTCTCTCTCTCTGTCAGTCTCTCTCTCTGTCAGTCAGTCTCTCTCTGTCAGTCAGTCTCTCTCTCAGTCAGTCTCTCTGTCAGTCAGTCAGTCTCTCTGTCAGTCAGTCAGTCTCTCTCTCTCTCTGTCAGTCAGTCTCTCTGTCAGTCAGTCAGTCACTCTCTCGGTCTGTCAGTCTCTCTCTGTCAGTCAGTCTCTATCTCAGTCAGTCAGTCTCTCTTAGTCAGTCAGTCTCTCTGTCAGTCAGTCTCTCTCTGTCAGTCAGTCTCTCAGTCAGTCTCTCTCAGTCAGTCAGACTCTCTCAGTCAGTCAGTCTCTCTCTCTCTCTGTCAGTCTCTCTCTGTCAGTCTCTCTCTGTCAGTCAGTCTCTCTCTCTCTGTCAGTCTCTCTCTGTCAGTCAGTCTCTCTGTCAGTCAGTCTCTCTCTCTCTGTCAGTCTCTCTCTCTGTCAGTCTCTCTCTCTCTCTCAGTCAGTCTCTCTGTCAGTTAGTCTCTCTCTGTCAGTCAGTCTCTCTCTCAGTCTCTCTCTCTGTGTCAGTCTCTCTCTCTCTCTGTCAGTCACTCTCTCTGTCAGTCAGTCTCTCTCAGTCAGGCAGTCCCTCTCTCTGTCAGTCAGTTTCTCTCTCAGTCAGTCAGTCTCTCTCTCAGTCAGTCAGTCTCTCTCTCTGTCAGTCAGTCTCTCTCTCAGTCAGTCAGTCTCTCAGTCAGTCTCTCTCAGTCAGTCTCTCTCAGTCAGGCAGTCTCTCTTAGTCAGTCAGTCTCTCTCTCTGTCAGTCAGTCTCTCTCTGTCAGTCAGTCTCTCTGAGTCAGTCAGTCTCTCTCAGTCAGTCAGTCTCTCTCTCTGTCAGTCAGTCTCTCTCTCTGTCAGTCAGTCTCTCTGAGTCAGTCAGTCTCTTAGTCAGTCAGTCTCTCTCAGTCAGTCAGTCTCTCTCAGTCAGTCAGTCTCTCTCAGTCAGTCAGTCTCTCTCTCAGTCAGTCTCTCTCTCAGTCAGTCAGTCTCTCTCTCTGTCAGTCTGTCTCTCTCTGTCAGTCAGTCTCTCTCTTAGTCAGTCTCTCTCAGTCAGTCATTCTCTCTCAGTCAGTCTCTCTCAGTCAGTCATTCTCTCTCCCTGTCAGTCAGTCTCTCTCTCAGTCAGTCAGTCTCTCTCTCTGTCAGTCAGTCTCTCTCAGTCAGGCAGTCCCTCTCTCTGTCAGTCAGTCTCTCTCTCAGTCAGTCAGTCTCTCTCTCTGTCAGTCAGTCTCTCTCTCAGTCAGTCTCTCTCTCAGTCAGTCAGTCTCTCCCAGTCAGTCTCTCTCAGTCAGTCAGTCTCTCTCAGTCAGTCAGTCTCTCTTTCAGTCAGTCAGTCTCTCTCTCTGTCAGTCAGTCTCTCTCTCTGTCAGTCAGTCTCTCTCTCTGTCAGTCAGTCTCTCTGAGTCAGTCAGTCTCTCTGAGTCAGTCAGTCTCTCTCTCAGTCAGTCAGTCTCTCTCTCTGTCAGTCAGTCTCTCTCTGAGTCAGTCAGTCTCTGAGTCAGTCAGTCTCTGAGTCAGTCAGTCTCTCTGAGTCAGTCAGTCTCTCTCAGTCAGTCAGTCTCTCTCTCAGTCAGTCAGTCTCTCTCTCAGTCAGTCTCTCTCTCAGTCAGTCAGTCTCTCTCTCTCTGTCAGTCCGTCTCTCTCTGTCAGTCTGTCTCTCTCTTAGTCAGTCTCTTTCAGTCAGTCAGTCTCTCTCAGTCAGTCATTCTCTCTCCCTGTCAGTCAGTCTCTCTCTCTCAGTCAGTCAGTCTCTCTCTCAGTCAGTCAGTCTCTCTCTCTGTCAGTCAGTCTCTCTCTCAGTTAGTCAGTCTCTCTCAGTCAGTCTCTCCTAGTCAGTCAGTCTCTCTCAGTCAGTCAGTCTCTCTCTCTGTCAGTCAGTCTCTCTCTCTGTCAGTCAGTCTCTCTGAGTCAGTCAGTCTCTCTGAGTCAGTCAGTCTATCTTAGTCAATTCAGTCTCTCTCTCTGTCAGTCAGTCTCTCTCTCTGTCAGTCAGTCTCTCTGAGTCAGTCAGTCTCTCAGTCAGTCAGTCTCTCTCAGTCAGTCAGTCTGTCTCTCAGTCATTCAGTCTCTCTCTCTGTCAGTCAGTCTCTCAGTCAGTCAGTCTCTCTGTCAGTCTCTCTCTCTCTCTGTCAGTCAGTCTCTCTCTCAGTCAGTCAGTCTCTCAGTCAGTCTCTCTCTGTCAGTCAGTGTCTCTCTCTCTGTCTCTCTGTCAGTCTCAGTCAGTCAGTGTGAGAAGTTGGCCTGGTATATGCTGTTCACTAATTAAAGTGGACACCTTGCACCAGGGCAAATCGACTCTTATGGTAGATAGGTTTAAGACAACCTTTTAAAGAAAGCTATCCTAGTGGTAGCTGTGGAGAGCAGCCTTCAGGCTAAGTCTCGGAGGAATGTAAAGCAGCTTGTTTTACCATATAATCTCTTGAATCACCAAATGAAAAGACACCACACAGGTATATATATCAAATATATATGTATTTATTTCTAAATAACTCTCTACTAATCTCTTTATGAGATTAGAAGACAAACATATGCACAAATCAACGTTTCACAATAAGTTAAGCACAAAATATGGCTGGGGCCCTAGGGGCGTACCAGACCATATACTAAGTAAGAGACTTAGGGACAACGACTTGCAGGGAGACAAGGCCTAGGGCCTTCAGAAGTGCTGGGGCCTCACGAAACCACCCAAGGCAGGTAAGTAAAGGACCCACGGGGGACGCGTGCAGTGTAGATACACAGGCGCGGATCGCCGTTGACTTCAATGGGGCAAGTCGCGGTTGGAAATAAAGAGTTTTAGGATACTTCTGTAGAACCTACAAGCAAGTCACTTACAGGGTAAGTCGTTCTAGGGCCCACACCCACAGGAGCACCGTAGTGCTGGAGTTACCTCACCCAGGGAAGCCGGGTGCACAGGTGTCCTTTGGTGTCGGGTCGCGGCGTCGTTTTCAATGGCGAACAAAGAAGACTTGCTGCTTGCGGGAGCTGAAGAAGTGTCCGTGGAATCCAAGCCTGGATTCTGAAGAAGGATGACCTGAAAGCAGAGGGGACAGTGTTCAAAGTCACTTGGCAGTGACCCGGGCAAGGAAGATGGATGCCCACCGTCGCCGGTCGCTTCAGGTCAGTTGCGGGTGCCTTGACTCTTCAGCCACGTGGTCCAGGAGGCGTCGACAATGATCAGGAGCTGGATTCGGTGTGACCCTCGACGTCTGCAGCTGACTGCGGTGTCGGCAACTCGATCGGAGCCAACAAGCCTTGGCAGCCGCAAGTCTCGGGGAGATGAAGAAAAGTTGATGGCGCAGACCAGCAAGGTCTGTGGAACTCACCCAGCAAGGGTAAGTCAGGGCAGGCCTGGAGCAACTAGAGGAGCCCTTTGGTTTCGTTAAGAAGTCTTCTGGGGACCCACAAGCCAGCGGGCAAGGGATTGCGAAGACACCTCGGGCGGAATCACTCAACAGGGGCCCACGGTCACTCGGGACGGTGTAGGCCTCTGATCTTCGGAGGGATTCCTGCAGGAGGTCGGGACCACACGTGGTCCAAAGCACAGGTTCGTAGAACGTTGTGAAGGGGTTGCACTCGACAATAGTACACGGTACCCAGGGGTCGCGGTTCCTCGTTACTCGGGGGGTCCACTTGCCTCAGCTTCACTGGGGACTCACGATGGCCTGGGAGAGGTCAGGAAATCCACTTCCTGGGCTGCAGGGACTTCGGACTCCGGCGGGAGCGGCGTAGTTTGCTGACCGTCGTTGTCGTTTTTGGTGCCTGCCAAGCAGGGGAGTCACTCCTGACTCCAAGGGAGATTCTTCTGTCTTCCAAAGGTAGTGGAACGTCGAAGGGCCAGGGATTCTTCTGTAGAGCGTCGTCCAGGGGTTATCTGCTTTGCAATGGCAAGGTTCCCCCTCTTATACTAAAAAGAGGGATGGACTAGCTCTATGACCCCACCTATGGGAGGGTCAAGGGAGGGGTGGCTACACCCACTTCCCTTTGTCCAGTTTCGCGCCAGAGCAGGGGCAGGTAGCCCCTGAGCTGGTTTGAACTGGCATATGCACAGAGGAGCCTTCTGCTCCCCCAGTGCAGGACTTCAAAGCACTCTAAGAGTGCACCCACCCAGCCCCAATACACTAAACCCTGTCTGGGAGGTGGTCACACCTCCCTGTGACAGGATGCCTATTGTTGGGCTTCCTCCACTGTGAGTTTCGGTCATCAGCAGGAGGGCAGCCCAGTGTCTGTGACTGGTGGCATCCATTTTGTGATGCCAGGGCTCTTTAGGATTCTACCGCGTTTCCACAGCAGGTACATGTCTTCTCCTCTAGAAGGGTGGAATGCTACTCCCCACCGCCAAGATTGGCGGGGGTAGTATTCCAAGATGTTTGACACCAAACACGACATGTTTTGATGCAGCCATTCCAAAGTTAGCATTTACCGCGAGGATATAATGCACTTAATAGTATATGGTTTAACCGCATCCACAAACAGCACCAGAGAATAGACTCTGAGAGCTGCAGAGGGGCCCCTGCTCAGGCAGAGGCACCCCCTCACATAGAAGCCAAGCACCCTGCCCTCAGGATTGATAGGGCCTGCCATAGGGGTGACTGATAGGTTTATATGTGTGTGCAGGAGAGATATAGGAAACCTATATCTCAGTGAGGGGTGCTAGCACCACCTCACCCAGGCTGCAGTAGCAGGCCTGTGGTGTCAGATTTAGTCTGCTTCCCAGGGGTGGCATAATACATGCTGCAGCCCCTGGTAGGCCTGTGAAGTACCTATGCCCTTGGCACCTAAGGTACCATATACTAGGGACTCATAAGGCACCACAGTATCCAATCACTAGTGCACCTAGAGTGCACTAGGAGAAGTTGGCCTGGCATATGCTGTCCACTAATTATAGTGGGCACCTTGCACCAGTCCAAATCGACTCTTATGGTAGGTAGGTTAAAGACAACCTTATTGAAAGCTATCCTAGTGGTAGCTGTGGAGAGCAGCCTTCAGGCTAAGTCTTGAAGGAATGTAAAGCAGCTTGTTTTACCAGTCTATAATCTCTTGAGTGACCAAATGAAAGAGCACCACACCAGGTATATATTCAAAATATATGTATTTATTACTAAACACACCCCTCTAGTCTCTTTATGAGGCTAGAGTTCGAAGTACATAGGTTATAAGATCTTAAATCACAGTAATAGCACAAATACACGTTTGGGCCCTAGGGGCGTACCAAACCATATACCAATAAAGTGGTATGCGAACCACGACTGAACTAGACACTAGGCCTAGAGCCTCTAGAAGTGCTTGGACCACAAGGAACCACCCAAGGTAGTGACACAGGGGACCCACGGGAGACGCGTGCAGTGTAAATACACAACCGCGATACGCCGTTAACTTCTATGGAGAAAGTCGGGATCGGGAAAATAGAGGAAAGGGACACTTTAAAGAGGACTAGGACAAAACCCTTTGAGATCTAGGACTTTGAAGAGTCTCTACCCACGGGAGCACCGGAGTACTCGTGTTACCTCACCCAGGGAAGCCGGGTGCATAGGTGCCTTTCGGGGTCGGGTTTCGTCGTCGGTTCTTATGGCGATCTGCTGCAAAGTGCTGCTGGCGACCAGGAGAAAAGTGTCCGGGTGGATCCAAGAGTGGATCGGAGTTCTGAAGAACCTGAAAGCAGAGGGGACAGAGTCTGGGTCACTAGCCAGTGACCAGGGAGGCGATGGACAGATGCCCACCGATGTCGAGTGCTTCAGGTGCGTTGACGGTCGTCTCGTTTCTGCAGCCACGAGGTCCAGGAGGCGTTGTCGGCGACCAGGAGCAGGATTCGGGCTGGTACACGATGTCTGTCGAGTGCTGCGGTGTCGGCGACCAGATTGGACCCAACAAGCCTTGGCAACGGCAAGTCTCGATGTAGCTGAAGATCGTCGATGGTGCAGACCAGCAAGGTCTGGGGAACTCACCCAGCAAGGGTAAGTGAGGGCAGGCCTGGAGCAACCAGACTGCCAAGTAAAGAAAAGATTGGCCTTCGGTAAGGGCTACTAGCCAACGGGCTAGCGACCGCGAAGGAGCCTCGTGACGCCGCACGTGGAGCTGGCTTACAGGACACTCGTGGAGTGGGGGCCAGTGATCTTCGGTGCAGGTGGTGCTGGAGGCTAGGGCTACTCGGAGCCCAAAGCACGACTTCTTGGGAGACCCAGAAGATGGTGCACTTGCAAGTGTGCTCGGTGTCCAGGGGTCACGGTCTCACGTTACCCACGATAGCCACGGGCCTCAGCTTTGCTGGGGACTCAGGGTAGCCTCGGGGAAGTCTGAGAATCCACCTCTGGTGATGCGATGACTTCGGCGTCCGACGGGAGCTTCAGTGATGCGAACCGGACAGATGCTTCTTTGGTGCCTGCCAAGCAGGGGAGTCACTCCTTGACCCCAAGGGAGATTCTTCAGTCCTCTAATCGTGAGTAGAGCGTCGAAGGTCCAGGATTCTGTTTCAGAGTTTCGTCCAGGTATAATCTAAAGTCCTAAGGACTGGGTTCCTACCTTTATTCCAAAAATAGGGGATGGACTACTCTGTGGCCCCACCTATGGGTGGGTCAGGGCAGAGGGGTGGCTACACCCCTTTCCCTTTGTCCAGTTCGCGCCAAAGCAGGGGCTGCAAGCCCCTGATCCGGTTTGAACTGGGGTATGCACAGGGACACCAAATGTGCCCCCAGTGCAGGACTTCAAAGCACCCGAAAGTGCTCCCGCCCAGCCCCAATACACATTGTCCTGTCTGGGGAGGTGGTCACACCTCCCTGGGACAGGAAACCTATTGTCCAGGCCTCCCCTGCCGGAGTTTCGTCCAGCAGCAGGAGGCCAGACTCGTGTCTGTGGCAGCAGCATCCATTTTGTGATGCCAGGGCTCTGGAAAGAAGTTACCGGACTCGTCAGAGTTAACATGCCTTTCCCTCTAGAAGGGTGGAATGCTACCCCCGCCGCCAGAATTGGCGGGGGGGTAGTATTCCAAGATGTTTGACACCAAACACGACATGTTTCGGTGCAGCCATTCCATAGTTAGCATTTTACCGCGAGGATATAATGCGTTTAAGAGTATATGGTCAGGCTGCACTACAAACAGCATCAGAGATGGTCTCCGAACGCTGCAGAGGGGCCCTGCTCATGCAGGGGCACCCTCTCACATAGGAACCATGCACTCTGCCTTTAGGATTGATAAGGCCTGCCTTAGGAGTGACTTATAGGTTTATATGTGTGTATGCATTTAGTGATATAGGTAACCTATACCACAGCAAGGGGTGCATGCACCACCTTACCCAGGCTGCAGTAGCAGACCTGTGGTGTCAGTTTGGATGGCCTACCAGGGGTGGCATAATATATGCTGCAGCCCCTGGCAGGCCTCTGAGGTACCTATGCCCTTGGTACATAGTATACCATATACTAGGGACTTACAAGGGCACTCCAGATCCCAATCAGAGATGTGCCTAAGGCACATGGAGACCCTTTTAAAGAGGAAACAGCTAGGCTGGGGTTCTGAATAGCAGGGCCCCAGCCAGACTAATGTCGAAAACCAGTGAAGTATCAGCAAAAAGTGGGGGTACCCCTGTGAAGCAGATCCTACTCTCCTACACAACCCCCCCCAAACGTAGGGACATTAAACTAACCTTGCCCAGTTAAGTCTTCATGTTCTAAGTGGAAATACCTAGAGAGTCCATCTGCATTCGCATGGTTACTCCCAGGCCTATGTTCCACTGTAAAGTCCATCCCCTGTAGGGAAATGGACCACCTAAGCAGTTTGGGGTTTTCACCCTTCATTTGTTTTAGCCATAAGAGGGGCTTATGGTCTGTCTGAACCAGGAAGTGTGTACCAAACAAGTATGGCCTCAACTTCTTCAGAGCCCAGACCACAGCAAAGGCCTCCTCTCTATGGCTGACCAACGTTTCTCTCTAGGGGTCAGCCTTCTGCTAATAAAAGCTACTGGCTGATCCTGACCTTCTTCATTCAATTGTGACAGTACAGCCCCTACCCCCAATTCAGATGCATCAGTTTGAACAATGAACTTCTTGGAGTAATCAGGACTCTGCAGAATTGGAGCAGTGCACATGGCCTGCTTGAGGTCATCAAATGCCTTTTGACAGCTAACTGTCCACTGAACCTTTTTGGGCATTTTCTTAGAAGTTAAGTCATTCAAGGGTGTCACTATTGATCCATACCCCTTGACAAATCTCCTATAGTACCCAGTCAGGCCTAAGAAGGCTCTCACCTGAGTCTGGGTAGTGGGAGCAGTCCAGTCCATGATGGTCTGGATCTTGCTCTGCAAAGGTTGAACCTGGCCTCCACCCACAAGGTGGCCCAGGTACACAACCTGACTCTGCCCTATCTGGCACTTAGTGGCCTTGATAGTCAGGCCTGCCTTTGCAGGGCCTGTAAAACATTCCTGAGGTGGACCAGGTGATCCTCCCAGGTGGAGCTAAAGACAGCAATATCATCTAGATAAGCTGCACTATAGGCCTCCAGTCCTGTGAGAACTGTGTTCACCAACCTCTGGAAAGTGGCAGGTGCATTTTTCAGACCAAAGGGCATCACCACAAATTGATAATGCCCACTAGGGGTTGAAAATGCTGTTTTGGGCTTTGCAGCATCAGCTAGTCTGATCTGCCAGTAGCCAGCTGTTAGGTCAAATGTGCTGAGATATTTGGCAGAGGCCAAAGTATCTATGAGCTCATCTGCCCTGGGTATTGGATGGGCATCAGTCCTAGTGACTGCATTGAGGCCCCTGTAGTCTACACAAAACCTCATCTCTCTTTTCCCACCACTGGTGTGAGGTTTAGGTACTAGGACTACTGGACTAGCCCAAGGGCTATCTGAGGGCTCAATCACTCCCAATTCCAACATCTTCTGGACTTCAGTCCTGATACAGTCCCTGACATGGTCAGGTTGCCTATAAATCTTGTTTTTAATAGGCAGACTGTCCCCAGTGTCCACTTCATGAGTGCACCAGGTGGTCTGACTGGGTGTCAGAGAAAACATGTGTCTAAACTGATTGAGGACTTGCCTGCAATCAGTTTGTTGCTGGGTAGTGAGGCTGCCTGCCAAGGCTACACCATCAACTGACCCATCGTCAGGGTTCTGTGAGAGCAGGTCAGGGAGTGGGTCACTCTCTTCCTCCTGCCCTTCATCAGTAGCCATGAGCAAGCCCATGTCTGCCCTGTCCACATATGGCTTAAGTCTGTTGACATGGAGAACCCTGTGGGGACTCCTGGGTGTTCCCAGGTCTACTAAGTAAGTGACCTCACCCTTCTGCTCAACAATAGTGTGGGGTCCACTCCATTTGTCTTGGAGAGCTGCTGGGGCCACTGGCTCCAACACCCACACCTTCTGTCCTGGCTGGTAAACAGTTAGGACAGCTCTTTGGTCATGCCAGGCCTTTTGAAGTTCCTGGCTAGCCTCAAGGTTTTTGGTTGCCTTTTTCATGTACTCAGCCATCCTGGAGCGGAGACCAAGTACATAGTCCACTATATCTTGCTTTGGGGGCTTGAGAGGTAACTCCCATCCTTCCTTCACCAAGCACAGTGGACCCCTCACAGGGTGGCCAAACAGAAGTTCAAAAGGGCTGTAACCAACCCCCTTCTGAGGCACCTCCCTATATGCGAATAAAAGGCAGGGCAAGAGTATGTCCCATCTACGCCTAAGCTTTTCTGGGAGCCCTTTAATCATGCCCTTCAAGGTTTTGTTGAATCTCTCAACTAAACCATTGCATTGTGGGTGATAGGGTGTGGTGAACTTATAAGTAACTCCACACTCCTTCCACATTGCCTTTAAGTACCCAGACATGAAGTTTGCACCCCTGTCTGATACCACCTCCTTAGGAAAGCCCACTCTTGAGAAAATTCCCAGGAGGGCCCTTGCCACCACAGGTGCTGTAGTGGTCCTAAGGGGTATAGCCTCTGGATACCTGGTGGCATGATCCACTACCACCAGTATAAATCTGTGCCCAGATGCTGTTTGGGGATCCATGGGACCAACAATGTCAATCCCTACCCTCTCAAAGGGCACCCCCACCACAGGTAGTGGTATCAGGGGGCCTTTGTAGTGCCACCTGCTTTGCCACTGGCTTGGCAGGTTACACAGGAGCGACAAAACTCCTTACTGTCTTCAGACATGTGGGGCCAGTGAAAGTGAGGGACAATTCTGTCCCAAGTCTTGTTCTGGCCCAGGTGTCCTGCTAAGGGAATATCATGGGCTAGGGTCAATAGGAAGCCCCTGAACTTCAAAGGTATTACCAACCTCCTGGTAGCACCAGGCTTGGGGTCTCTACTCTCTGAGTACAGGAGTCCATCATCCCAATACACTGTATGGGGACCACTAGCTTTCCCAGCAGCCTCAGCAGCAGCTTGCTGTCTGAGGGGTTCAAGGGAGGGGCAGCTCTGCTGCTCCTGGCTCAGATCTGCCCTAGAAGGTCCCCCTGTCCCCAAGAACTCAACCTGGTCAGGCTCAAGTTCCTCTGGGACAGTTCCTTCTTCAGGGCTGAGATCATCCCCCTCAAGGGACTGATCTTCCTCCTGAGCCAAGGGGGAAGGCACTGCCTTAACCCTACTACTCCTCCTCTTGGAAGGCACTTGGTCCATTCTTCCAGAATCCAAGGCCTGTTCAGTTTTAGACAGTTTAGCTTGTGACCTGGTCACAGCAAACACATCTGCAGGGATCCCCAGCATTTCTGCATGGGTCCTGAGCTCCACTTCTGCCCAAGCAGAAGTCTCTAAGTCATTGCCAAGCAAGCATTCGACTGGTAGGTTTGCACTTACCACAACCTTCTTAAGGCCAGTTACCCCTCCCCAGGAGAAGTTAACAACTGCCAGAGTATGGTCTGTTCTGACATTGCTAGCATTGGTCACTTGGTACATTTCACCAAGTATAACTTGTCCAGGTAGCACAAGGTCTTGTGTCACCATTGTGACACTTGCCCCTGTGTCCCTAAATGCCAAAGCCTCTCGTCCATTGATTAAAGGCTGTTGTCTGTACTTGCCCAGATTACTGGGACTCACAGTGGAGGTCACATCCATGCCTCCATCACAGACTAACACAGCCTGAGTCAGTTCCCTGACTAAGTCAGAGCCCAACTCAGTTCCCAGGGTGAACCCTACTAAACCCTTGGCTGGAGCACTTCCACCAACTGTACTAGGGGGAACAGGTGCCTTAGGGGCATTGGTGGAGGCTGGACTGGAGTCTTTGGACTTGGTGCAATCACTGGTCCAGTGGGTCTTTTGCTTACAGACCTTGCACCATGGTTTTCTTTGGCCTTTACCCTTGGTAGACTGGGAATCCCCACCAGAAGAAGATTTTTGGGGGCCTGATGAAGACTTTTGATCTTTACCCTTCTCCCCACCCTTGTCAGAGTTCTTAGCATCTTGCTTCTTGGTTTCCCCACCTTGGTTCTGTACCTTCTGCTTCACCCTGGTTCTGACCCATTTGTCTGCCTTCTTTCCCAATTCTTGGGGAGAGGTCAGATCAGAGTCAACCAGGTACTGATGCAACAGCTGGTTTTGACAGTTATTAAGAATCTGCTCCCTCATTATCAGATTATACAATCCTGAGAAGTCACACACCTTGCTGCCCATCAACCAGCCTTCCAGAGCCTTGGCAGAACAATCCACATAGTCTACCCAGTCTTGAGTCTGTGCTTTTTGGGTGTCTCTGAACTTCAACCTGTACTGTTCAGTGGTTAGGCCAAACCCATCAATAAGAGCACTCTTCAAGACCTTGTAATTGTCAGCATCCTCCTCTCTAACAGTGAGGAGCTTGTCTCTACCTTTGTCAGCAAAGGAGAGCCACAAGATTGCTGCCCACTGCTCCTGAGGGACCTTCTGTACTTTACAGGCCCTCTCTAAAGCAGTTATCCATTTGTGGATATCATCCCCACTCTGGTAGGGAGGGACAATCTTGCTCAGGTTCCTATGGTCATAGGACCTTTCCCTATCTCTAGGGATATGGTTGCCACCATGGGACTCTAGTCCCAACTTTCTTCTCTCTTAAGGAGATCTAGGGATTCTCTATCTAAAGCCAATTGCTTCTTCCTGATCTCCAGTTGAGTTTCCTCATACTGGACCAGTCTCTTTCTTCTCTCATGAGAGGATTCCCTCCTGTGAGAAGAAACAGAGCTCCCTATTGAGGTGCCAGAGTGGTTAGACTCCTGAGAAGGAGACCTAGACTTTCTGAGCACACTCATAATCCTTCCTGGGGGACAAAGGTGTGGTTCTCCAGATCCTCATCTTCATCTTCCCCAGAAGGGATTGGGTTTTCCAGGTCAGGGTCATTGTCACCCTCCTGGTCAGTTTCAGAGGGGGGCTGGGGGTAGTAGTACCCCTGGTCCCTTCCTCATCTGCTGGCCCACCCTCTGCTCCTACCCCTTCAGTCTCTGAGGACTTACTAAGATCATAAGCCACCAACAACTCCTGGAGGTGTTGGGTGGTGGGACTTTGGCCTGTCCTTAATTTCCTCACGTTACACAAAGCTCTCAGTTCCAAGAATGGGAGTGTGTCATACTTGGAGGGGGAAGCTCAATGGCTTCCTGCAGGGCATCTTTGGATCCTGCTTTTAAAGACATTACTAGTGTGGTGTGGTGTATGCACTACCTACTCTAGTGTGGCCTACTAAACTCTCTTGAGTTGTAGAAAGGGTTGTGCTATCCCTTAACACACAACTCTAAGTTCAGTAGAACTTACTGATATTCTAAGCTTAAATTATATGTACCTTAGGTACCTTTAGTGGTTTTCAGTTGATCAATTCAATTGAGATTATCTGGTAAAACAATAGCAAGCTGGAATCCCACACGCTGCACACCAATGTGAGAAGTTGGCCTGGCATATGCTGTCCACTAATTATAGTGGGCACCTTGCACCAGTCCAAATCGACTCTTATGGTAGGTAGGTTAAAGACAACCTTATTCAATCAATCAATCAATCACGGCATTTATAGAGCGCGCTACTCACCCGGGAGGGTCTCAAGGCGCTGGGGGAGGGGGTAAGTTACTGCTCGAACAGCCAGGTCTTGAGCTGCTTCCTGAAGGCGAGATGGTCCTGGGTTCGCCGAAGGTGAGTGGGGAGGGAGTTCCAGGTCTTGGCCGCCAGGTAGGAGAAGGATCTTCCTCCGGCGGTGGTTCTGCGGATGCGTGGTACGGTGGCGAGGGCGTGGCTGGTTGATCGTAGCTGGCGTGTGGGCGTGTAGAAGGACATGCGGTCGTTGAGGTACTTTGGGCCCAGGTCGTGGAGGGCCTTGTGTGCGTGGGTGAGGAGTCTGAACGTGATTCTCTTGCTGACGGGGAGCCAGTGCAGGTCTTTCAGGTGTACGGTGATGTGGCTGTGTCGGGGGATGTCCAGGATGAGTCGTGCGGAGGCGTTCTGGATGCGCTGGAGTCTCTTTGAAGTTTGGCTGTGGTTCCGGCGCAGAGGGTGTTCCCATAGTCCAGTCGGCTGGTGACGAGTGCCTGGGTGACGGTCTTCCTGGTTTCAGTGGGGATCCATCTGAAGATCTTGCGGAGCATGCGCAGGGTGTTGAAGCATGAAGATGAGACGGCGTTGACTTGTTTGGTCATTGATAGGGAGGAGTCCAGGATGAAGCCCAGGTTGCGTGCGTGGTCCGTTGGCTTGGGTGCGGTGCCCAGGGCCGGGGGCCACCAGGAGTCGTCCCAGGCGGAGGGTGATGAGCCCAGGATGAGGACTTCCGTCTTGTCTGAGTTCAGTTTAAGGCGGCTGTTCCTCATCCAGTCGGCGACGTCTCTCATCCCGTCGTGCAGGTTGGCTCTGGCGGTAGTGGGGTCGTTGGTGAGGGAGAGGATCAGCTGGGTGTCGTCGGCGTAGGAGATGATGTTGAGGTTGTGTCGGCGTGCGATGGCTGCGAGGGGGCTCATGTAGACGTTGAAGAGGGTCGGGCTGAGTGAGGATCCTTGTGGAACGCCGCAGATGACTTCGGTGGCTTCGGATCTGAACGGGGAGAGGCGGACTCTCTGGGTTCTTCCGGCGAGGAACGAGATGATCCATTCCAGTGCTTTCTCTCGGATTCCGATGTTGCTGAGGCGCTTCACTAGGGTGCGGTGGCAGACGGTGTCGAACGCCGCGGAGAGGTCCAGGAGGATGAGGGCAGCTGTTTCCCCGTTGTCGGTTAGGGTTCTGATGTCGTCGGTGGCTGCGATAAGGGCGGTCTCGGTGCTGTGGTTGGCCCGAAACCCGGACTGCGAGGGGTCGAGGGATCCATTCGTCTCGAGGAAGGCGGCAAGCTGTCTGTTGACGGTCTTCTCGATGACTTTGGCCGGAAACGGAAGGAGCGAGATGGGGCGGTAGTTCTTGAGGTCGGTGGGGTCCGCCGTTGGTTTCTTCAGGAGGGCGGTAAGCTCGGCGTGCTTCCAGCTCTCCGGGAAGGTGGCGGTGCGGAAGGAGGAGTTGATGATGTCCCGGAGATGGGGTGCGATGGTGGCGTCGGCTTTGTTGAAGACGTGGTGTGGGCAGGGGTCGGTTGGTGATCCGGAGTGGATGGAGTTCATCGTGCGGGTGGTGTCTTCGGTGTTGATCGGGGTCCAGTTGCAGAGGGTGGTGGTGGCGGGCATTGGTTCGGCGGTAGGGTGCGTTGTTTGTGCGTTATTGAAAGCTATCCTAGTGGTAGCTGTGGAGAGCAGCCTTCAGGCTAAGTCTTGAAGGAATGTAAAGCAGCTTGTTTTACCAGTCTATAATCTCTTGAGTGACCAAATGAAAGAGCACCACACCAGGTATATATTCAAAATATATGTATTTATTACTAAACACACCCCTCTAGTCTCTTTATGAGGCTAGAGTTCGAAGTACATAGGTTATAAGATCTTAAATCACAGTAATAGCACAAATACACGTTTGGGCCCTAGGGGCGTACCAAACCATATACCAATAAAGTGGTATGCGAACCACGACTGAACTAGACACTAGGCCTAGAGCCTCTAGAAGTGCTTGGACCACAAGGAACCACCCAAGGTAGTGACACAGGGGACCCACGGGAGACGCGTGCAGTGTAAATACACAACCGCGATACGCCGTTAACTTCTATGGAGAAAGTCGGGATCGGGAAAATAGAGGAAAGGGACACTTTAAAGAGGACTAGGACAAAACCCTTTGAGATCTAGGACTTTGAAGAGTCTCTACCCACGGGAGCACCGGAGTACTCGTGTTACCTCACCCAGGGAAGCCGGGTGCATAGGTGCCTTTCGGGGTCGGGTTTCGTCGTCGGTTCTTATGGCGATCTGCTGCAAAGTGCTGCTGGCGACCAGGAGAAAAGTGTCCGGGTGGATCCAAGAGTGGATCGGAGTTCTGAAGAACCTGAAAGCAGAGGGGACAGAGTCTGGGTCACTAGCCAGTGACCAGGGAGGCGATGGACAGATGCCCACCGATGTCGAGTGCTTCAGGTGCGTTGACGGTCGTCTTGTTTCTGCAGCCACGAGGTCCAGGAGGCGTTGTCGACGACCAGGAGCAGGATTCGGGCTGGTACACGATGTCTGTCGAGTGCTGCGTGTGTCGGCGACCAGATTGGACCCAACAAGCCTTGGCAACGGCAAGTCTCGATGTAGCTGATGATCGTCGATGGTGCAGACCAGCAAGGTCTGGGGAACTCACCCAGCAAGGGTAAGTGAGGGCAGGCCTGGAGCAACCAGACTGCCAAGTAAAGAAAAGATTGGCCTTCGGTAAGGGCTACTAGCCAACGGGCTAGCGACCGCGAAGGAGCCTCGTGACACCGCACGTGGAGCTGGCTTACAGGACACTCGTGGAGTGGGGGCCAGTGATCTTCGGTGCAGGTGGTGCTGGAGGCTAGGGCTACTCGGAGCCCAAAGCACGACTTCTTGGGAGACCCAGAAGATGGATGCACTTGCAAGTGTGCTCGGTGTCCAGGGGTCACGGTCTCACGTTACCCACGATAGCCACGGGCCTCAGCTTTGCTGGGGACTCAGGGCAGCCTCGGGAAGTCTGAGAATCCACCTCTGGTGATGCGATGACTTCGGCGTCCGACGGGAGCTTCAGTGATGCGGACCGGACAGATGCTTCTTTGGTGCCTGCCAAGCAGGGGAGTCACTCCTTGACCCCAAGGGAGATTCTTCAGTCCTCTAATCATGAGTAGAGCGTCGAAGGTCCAGGATTCTGTTTCAGAGTTTCGTCCAGGTATAATCTAAAGTCCTAAGGACTGGGTTCCTACCTTTATTCCAAAAATAGGGGATGGACTACTCTGTGGCCCCACCTATGGGTGGGTCAGGGCAGAGGGGTGGCTACACCCTTTCCCTTTGTCCAGTTCACGCCAAAGCAGGGGCTGCAAGCCCCTGATCCGGTTTGAACTGGGTATGCACAGGGACACCAAATGTGCCCCCAGTGCAGGACTTCAAAGCACCCGAAAGTGCTCCCGCCCAGCCCCAATACACATTGTCCTGTCTGGGGAGGTGGTCACACCTCCCTGGGACAGGAAACCTATTGTCCAGGCCTCCCCTGCCGGAGTTTCGTCCAGCAGCAGGAGGCCAGACTCGTGTCTGTGGCAGCAGCATCCATTTTGTGATGCCAGGGCTCTGGAAAGAAGTTACCGGACTCGCCAGAGTTAACATGCCTTTCCCTCTAGAAGGGTGGAATGCTACCCCCGCCGCCAGAATTGGCGGGGGGTAGTATTCCAAGATGTTTGACACCAAACACGACATGTTTCCGTGCAGCCATCCCAAAGTTAGCATTTAACGCGAGGTTATAATGCGCTTAAGAGTATATGGTCAGGCTGCACTACAAACAGCATCAGAGAAGGGTCTCCGAACGCTGCAGAGGGGCCCTGCTCATTCAGGGGCACCCTCTCACATAGGAACCAAGCACTCTGCCTTCAGGATTGATAAGGCCTGCCATAGGAGTGACTTATAGGTTTATATGTGTGTATGCTATGTAGTGATATAGGTAGCCTATATCACAGTAAGGGGTGCATGCACCACCTTACCCAGGCTGCAGTAGCAGACCTGTGGTGTCATTTTGGATGGCCTTCCAGGGTGGCACAATACATGCTGCAGCCCCTGGTAGGCCTCTGAGGCACCTATGCCCTGGGTACATAGTATACCATATACTAGGGACTTATAAGGGCACTCCAGATTCCAATCAGAGATGTGCCTAAGGCACATGGAAACCATTTTATAGAGGAAGCAGATAGGTTGGGGCCCTGAATGGCAGGATCCCAGCCCAACTAAGTCATAAACCAGCAAAACACCAGGAAAAAAGTGGGGGCAACCATATAGTCAGATTCCACCTTCCTACATAACCCCCCAAACGAAAGGAGATAAGGCTAACCTTGGCCAGTTGAGCCTTTATTGACTAAGTGGCCATATAAGGAAGCACCTGCTACTAGCATGGTTGCCCCCTGTCTTATGGTCCACTAAGCAATCCCTCACCCTAAGGGTATGAGAGGGTCTCCACCATGGGGAATTACTACCTGTGGTGTGCTTTGGTAAAGTACAAGGCTGGTGAGGTGTCTGAGTAGGGAAGTGAGGCCCTAGGAAGGTTGGTCTCAGCTTCCTCAGATCACTGGTCACCATGTATGCCTGTCTTTCCATGACTGAGTTGCACTTTGCTCTAAGGGTCAACCTTTGGCTGCCTACAGCTGGGGGTTGGGTCCCTTTGGATGGACCACTGGAGGGACATGGCAGGTTTGGAACCTTTTGGTCCCAGGTTTGCCCTTGCCTAACAGAGTCCTTCTGGGGGAGGTCCCTACACAAAGGTATGGGGGATCCCTCAGTGTGTTGAGGAATTTTCACCTGGCTAGGGCTACTAGACTGGGTGCCCCTAATCTGCTGATGGGGGGTTCCTCTGGACAGGGGGCCCTGGGGGTCCACTGACCTCCCTGACCTCTGCAGCCCTGGGCTGACTGAGGCAGGGTAGAGAGGGGCAGGTTACCTGCTCCAGACTGGGTACCACCTTGGAAGGGTCCTCTGCCATCAGGGGGTGGCCAGGCCAGGCCTGACTACCTCTGGGGCAGTTCCTTCACTAGGGGTAGGGTCAGTTCCCTGAGGAGGCTGACCCTTACCTACTGTCTGGAGGGAAGAAGACTTTTCTTCAACCCTTGTGCTCTCTTTTGGGGGAGAGTAGGCCATTCTTCCAGGCTCCATCTCTCCAAAATTTCCTGGGCTTGGGCTGTGGCCATCACAGCCCCACTAACTCTTTCAGGGACGCCCAGCATTCTCAGATGGGCTTGGTGTTCAACTTCAGCCCAGGCTGAAAGTTCCAAATCATTGCCCATCAGGCAATCTACAGGCAAGTTGGGGGACACTGCCACTCTTTTGGGCCTGTGACCCCTTCCCAGCTGAGGTTGACTATGGCCATGGGGTGATCTGTTCTGACACCATCTATGTTGGTCACCTGGTATTTAAACTCAGGTAAAAGCTGGTGAGGGGGACTAGTTTCCTGCCACCATGGTGACACTAGCCCCTGTGTCCCTGAATGCCACAGCTTTCTGACCATTAATCATTGGCTCCAGTCTGTACCTGCCCAATGCATTGGGACCCATGGTAAAGGTGGCAAATCCTATACCACCATCAGAGTCAGAGGAGTCTGTTGAGGGGGTCCTGTCTAAACTAGGGCCCACCTCTGTTCCTCTTGCAAAAGCACCTAACTTTTGGGTGCACTACTCCCAACTGGAGGATTACTACTGGTAGTACCAGGAGGGGTGGTAGTAGTTGTTGGAGGAACATTTTCTTTATTGCCAATCCTGGGGCAACTGGGATCAGTTTTCCAGTGTCCAGGCTTTTTACAGACATGGCAATATGGTTTCTTTTCAGGAGAGGAAGGAGTTTGGGACCCACCCCAGAAGAGGACTTTGGGGCCCTGTAGTGGATTTATCCTTAGATTTATCCCCACCTTTCTCTTGGGACTTGGTAGAATCTTTCTTCTGGTCACCACCCTGATTCTTAGTCTTTACTCTGGTTCTGACCCATTTGTCTGCCTTCTTTCCCAATTCTTGGGGAGAGGTCAGATCAGAGTCCACCAGGTACTGGTGTAAAAGCTGGTTTTGACAATTATTAAGGATCTGCTCCCTCATAATCAAATTGTACAATCCTAAAAAGTCATGCACCTTGTTGCCATGTATCCAACCTTCCAGAGCCTTAGTAGCACAATCTACAAAGTCAACCCAGTCTTGAGTCTGTGCTTTTTGGGTATCTCTGAACTTTAACCTGTATTGTTCAGTTGTTAGGCCAAACCCATCAATCAGAGCACTCTTCAAGACTTTGTAATTGTCAGCATCCTCCTCTCTAACAGTGAGGAGCTTATCTCTACCTTTGTCTGCAAAGGAGAGCCACAAGATTGCTGCCCACTGCTCCTGAGGGACCCTCTGTACTTTACAGGCCCTCTCCAGTGCAGTTATCCATTTGTGGATGTCATCCCCACTCTGGTAGGGAGGGACAATCTTGCTCAGGTTTCTATGGTCATAAGACCTTTCCCTATCTCTGGGGAAATTGCTGCCACCATGGGACTCTAGTCCCATCTTTTTTCTCTCTCTTTAGAGATCTAGGGACTCCCTGTCTATAGCCAATTGCTGCTTTCTGAGCTCAAGCTGGGCTTGTTCATACTGAAGCAATCTCTTTCTCCTTTCATGAGAGGATTCCCTCCTATGAGAGGAGACAGAGGTCCCTATTGAGGTGTCAGAGTGGTTAGACTCCTGAGAAGGAGATCTAGACCTTCTTGGCACACTCTCAACTCTTCCTGGGGGACAAAGGGGAGGTCATTCTGATCCTCCTCTTCATCCACAGGAATAGCTGGGTTTTCCAGGTCAAGGTCATTGTCACCTTCCTGGCCAGTTTCAGAGGGGGGCCTGGGTTTCTTCACCCCTGACCCCTTCCTCATCTTCTGCCCCACCCTCTCTGCCTACCCCTTCAGACCCTAGGGGCCTGCTGAGATCATCAGCCAGTAACACCTCCCTGAGGTGTTGGGTGCTGGCACTTTTGCCTGCCTTCAGCTTCCTAGTATTGCATAATGCTCTCAATTCCAAGAATGGGAGTTTATCATACTTGGAGGGAAGAAGCCCACTGGCTTCTGGCAAGGACTCACTGGGTCCTGGCTTTGAAGACATTACTAGTGAGGTGTGGTGTATGCACTACCTACTCTAGTGTGGCCTACTAAACTCTCTTGAGTTGTAGAAAGGGTGTGCTATCCCTTAACACACAACTCTAAGTTCAGTAGAACTTACTGTATACTAAGCTTGATTTATATGTACCTTAGGTACCCTTAGTGGTTTTCAGTTGATCAATTCAATTGAGATTATCTGGTAAAACAATAGCAAGCTGGAATCCCACACGCTGCACACCAATGTGAGAAGTTGGCCTGATATATGCTGTCCACTAATTATAGTGGGCACCTTGCACCAGTCCAAACAACCCCTTATTGGAGATAGGTTAAAGACAACCTTTATTGAAAGCTATCCTAGTGGTAGCTATGGAGAGCAGCCTTCAGGCTAAGTCTTGAAGGAATGTAAAGCAGCTTGTTTTACCAGTCTATAATCTCTTGAGTGACCAAATGAAAGAGGACCACACCAGGTATATATTCAAAATATATGTATTTATTGCTAAACACACCCCTCTAGTCTCTTTATGAGGCTAGAGTTCGAAGTACATAAGTTATAAGTTAGTTATCTACAGTAATAGCACAAATACACGTTTGAGCCCTAGGGCGTACTCAAACCATATACCAATAAAGTGGTATAAGAACCACGACTGAGCTAGACACAGGGCCTAGAGCCTGTAGAAGTGCTTGGACCACAAGGAACCACCCAAGGTAGTGACACAGGGGACCCACGGGGACGCGTGCAGTGTGAGAACACAGCCGCGAATCGCCGTTGACTTCTATGGGGAAAGTCGCGGTTGGAATTTTAAAGAAAAGGGACACTTAGAGGAGGACTTGGAGCAAACCCTTTGAGAACTAGGCTGTTCTAGTGTCAATACCCACGGGAGCACCGGAGTACTCGAGTTACCTCACCCAGGGGAGCCGGGTGCATAGGTGTCTTTCGGGGTCGGGTTTCGTCGTCGTTTTCAATGGCGATCTGCTGCAAAGTGCTGCTGGCGGCCAAGTCGAAAGTGTTCGGGTGGATCCAAAGGTGGATCGAAGATCTGAAGAACCTGAAAGCAGAGGGGACAGAGTCTGGGTCACTAGCCAGTGACCAGGAAGGCGATGAGCAGATGCCCACCGATGTCGAGTGCTTCAGGTAGGTTGACGGTCGTCTTGACTCTTCAGCCATGAGGTCCAGGAGGTGTCGACGACAACCAGGAGCTGGATTCGAGCTGTTCCACGACGTCTGTCGATTGCAGGGGTGTCGGCAACCGGATTGGACCCAACAAGCCTTGGCAACGGCAAGTCTTGTGGAATTGGAAGAAGGACGATGGTGCAGACCAGCAAGGTCTGTGGGACTCACCCAGCAAGGGTAAGTCAGGGCACGCCAGGAGCAACCAGGGAGCCCAAGCAGAAGAAGATTGGCCTTCGGGAGGGCCTACTAGCCAACGGACTAGCAACTGCAAAGGAGCCTCAAGTGGACGCACGTGGAGCTGGCTCACAGGACACTCGTGGAGTGGAGGCCAGTGATCTTTGGTGCAGTCGGTGCTGGAGGCTGTGGCTACTCGGAGCCCAAAGCACAACTTTATGAGAGACCTAGAAGAGGATGCACTTGCAAATGCGATCGGTGTCCAGGGGTCACGGTTCCACGTTACCCACGACAGCTACGGGCCTCAGCTTTGCTGGGGACTCAGGGCAGCCTCGGGGAAGTCTGGAAATCCACCTCTGGTGATGCAAAGACTTCAGCGTCCGGCGGGAGCTTCAGCGATGCAGACCGGACAATTGCTTCTTTGGTGCCTGCCAAGCAGGGGAGTCACTCCTTGACCCCAAGGGAGATTCTTCAGTCCTCTAATCTTGAAGTAGAGCGTCGAAGGTCCAGGATTCTGTGTCAGAGTTTCGTCCAGGTAAATCTAAAGTCCTAAGGACTGGGGTCCCATACTTATACTAAGATAGGGGTTGGACATACTCTGGGGACCCACCTATGGGAGGGTCAGGGCAGAGGGGTGGTTACACCCCTTTCCCTTTGTCCAGTTTCACGCCAGAGCAGGGGCTGGAAGCCCCTGAGCCGGTTTGAACTGGGGTATGCACAGGGACACCAAATGTGCCCTCAGTGCAGGACTTCAAAGCACCAGAGAGTGCTCCCGCCCAGCCCCAATACACACTATCCTGTCTGGGGAGGTGGTTACACCTCCCTGGGACAGGAAACCTATTGTCCAGGCCTCCCTGCCGGAGTTTCGGTCAGCAGCAGGAGGCCAGACTCGTGTCTGTGGCAGCGGCATCCATTTTGTGATGCCAGGGCTTGGAAAGAAGTTACCGGGCAGGCCGGTGTGTACATGTCTCTCCCTCTAGAAGGGTGGAATGCTACCCCGCCGCCAGAACTGGCGGGGGGTAGTATTCCAAGATGTTTGACACCAAACACGACATGTTTTCGTGCAGCCATCCCAAAGTTAGCATTTAACGCGAGGTTATAATGCGCTTAAGAGTATATGGTCAGGCTGCACTACAAACAGCATCAGAGAAGGGTCTCCGAATGCTGCAGAGGGGCCCTGCTCATGCAGGGGCACCCTCTCACATAGGAACCAAGCACTCTGCCTTCAGGATTGATAAGGCCTGCCATAGGAGTGACTTATAGGTTTATATGTGTGTATCTATGTAGTGATATAGGTAGCCTATATCACAGTAAGGGGTGCATGCACCACCTTACCCAGGCTGCAGTAGCAGACCTGGTGGTGTCATTTTGGATGGCCTTCCAGGGGTGGCACAATACATGCTGCAGCCCCTGGTAGGCCTCTGAGGTACCTATGCCCTGGGTACATAGTATACCATATACTAGGGACTTATAAGGGCACTCCAGATTCCAATCAGAGATGTGCCTAAGGCACATGGAAACCATTTTATAGAGGAAGCAGATAGACTGGGGCCCTGAATAGCAGGATCCCAGTCCAACTAAGTCATAAACCAGCAAAACACCAGGAAAAAAGTGAGGGCAACCATATAGTCAGATTCCACCTTCCTACCATGCCCACGTACCACACATGACAGCACAACTTACTGTGTTAACCTGGGCCAGCCATGTACACAAGCCATCAACGGCATGGCACCTCAGCCACACAATAGCAGAATGTGGGGAGAGGTGGGAACCAGGCAGGTGCGAAGGAGGCAAGTGACCCATGAATGAGAATGTACACAATGCCAAGTGTGGCGTGGATGTGCTGGCCAGACTACAGTCAGCAGACCACAGACATGTCCATGTCGACATATACTGCTGGTGTCTGAAGTGTAGTGGACAGTGGACGCAACCATGTTACCCCAGGCAGTGGGGAAGATCGCGGAAATGTAGCTCGTTACGTCCCCCTGTAAGTGTGAGCGAAGTGGGCTGGCCAGGCATACGCCAGGCCAGCGTAGGGGTGTGAAGAAAAAGCACGTTGCGCCGGGCGTGGTTCTCTTCCGGAATGGCCAACGTGTCTGCCAGGGCAGCGCCTCTCAGCCCACCATGAGGCCGACGCCGTGAGCGGCGGTGCCTGCTATACTGTGAGCCTGCTGCACCCCAGGCCTCTGGTCCCCAGAGCCCCTCTTGGCCGCCCCAGCGCAACCAGGCCTCACTGCTCACCTGCCGACACCGGTGTGTAACAAAGAGGGCCCACCACGTGCCAGTGCAAGCTCCAAGCCCAAGGCCCGCTACCTTGGCAGCCTCCTCAGACCATCACGGCCTCCGCGACACAGGCCCCCAGCACTCCTCTCTCGTTGACGTACTCCACCGCTGCCCTCCGGCCTACACTGCGGTCCAGTAGGTCACACATTTGGAACTGAGTCTTGATTATTCAATGGCCGAGTTCATATCATTGTACGCAAGGAGAGGAGTAAAGAGGAAGACGCTGTTCAGTCCGGAGGGAAAAAGGATCATCGTCATGGAGGTGATCGAACAGTACCAACAACTGCTCTGGTGCCACTAATTCCTGTGCATCGCAAGCCAAGGACACGTGGCTGTGGGCCCCTGCTGACCGCTGCCCCTCCGGCCTACACTGCGGTCAAGTAGGTCCACACATTTGGAACTGAGTCTTGATTTATTTATGGCAGAGTTTATACCCATTGTACAGGCCCCATCGCAGACTGCATCCCCTTTTCAGCTCTGGTGCCACTAACTCTGTGACACGAAATTCATGGACACTCTCTCTGGTTGAACTTTGGTGGCGTCTCAGTCAATGGCCTGGGGGTTGTCTTCATCATCATGTGGCTGGTACTGACTTGGTGTTAAACATGAGTCTGTAGCATTCATCTCCTCCATATTGCCTGTTTCTGCTTGGTTCTGCCCTCTGCATCATGCCCTGGAAGAACACCTTCCACTGTCCCCCGAAACACTCCGCGACATTCACCTTCGACATTGACGAGAACCCGCTCAGCTCTCGTGGCCCTACCTCAGTGCACCGCAAGTCACCGTCCCGTGGCTGTGTGCCTGTGCCGGCCGCACTGCATCCGGGGCCACTAACTCTTGTGCAGCTCAAGTCATGGACCCTGTCTGATTTAATATTGGATGGCCTCTGAGTCGATGGCCTGGGGTCATCAACGCCATGTGTCTGTGGCCCTGCGCTGACCTCTGCTTCCGGCCTCAACTGCGGTCCACCAGGGCTCACACATCAAATGGAGTCCTGACCTGCCCGGACGACGCATCACCGCTGGCTGCACATGCCACCACCGCCAGGACCACCTCCAACCAACAACTGCCAGAGTCGGAAGAGTCTTACAGCCAGAATACCAGAGTTGCTCACACCTGTCTTGGATGCCATCATCAGCTTGATACCCTGCTCAGCTCTTCAGGTGCCACTAACTCAGTGCACCACAACTCATGGACCCTGTCTGATTGAGTCTTGTGCTGTGTACAGCGGACGCAACCATGTCACCACAGGCAGTGGGTAAGACCTTGGACATGTAGCTTTGTCGTCCCCCTTAATACGCAAGAGGGGTGGACTGGGCCGGGCGTACGCAAGTACAGCGTAGGGGTGTGAATTATTATCCCTGGGCTCTGGGCGTGGTTCATTTCTGGGCTGGGCAGGAAACCAACTGATGTGTGTGTCTCTGTTGCAGTGTCTGCGCCACACGGCCCGCAATCGACAAATGTTGCAATGTTGCATGCACCCGGAGGGCGGCCGCGCACGAAGGGATTGTGTACAAGGAGCACAAGGCTGCTCGGGCTCTTGGCTCATGCATGCCAACCGTTGTTGGGTGTGTATCACCATTGGTGCACCATAAGCCTAAGGCCTAGCCTCAATTGCAGCGCTGAAAGCCACATCACATTCCAAGAATGCAAGCAGTAGTCAGACTAACATTAGGGATGAAAGCTCCTTTGTCTCAATACATATAGGCGGAAGGACATCTGCACCTCCGACCTTGGTCTTGTATGCAGCAGGCTCCCCTGAGAGAGATACCATGGCAGATGATGACGTCTCCCACACTACGCACAGTGCTAATGAAAGACCAACATATCCACACCCCACACACAGAAGTTCTTGCTCGAGGCACTCTTGCATGGAATGCCCTTGACACTTACGTACATAACAACCCATACGTCCGAAACGTTGCACACACATACGACTCATTGCTCCGAGCTGTGGGATATCATCCACATAACTGCCGCGAGGTCAGAAGAGTGCCGGTTCTACGTGAGCCACCAACGCAATGGCAGAATATCCCGAGCGCATGCACAACGCCTGTCACGTGGAACTGTACCGTGACCGAATGCTGCCTGTTAGTGTCTGATGCATTGTTCTTGCATGTTGTGGCCCTTGTCTTGCCCGTACTGACACGCACATGCTAATAAAGTCTACGCAACTCCACTAGTGTTCAACTGTGATGTGTGTTGATTAGAATGACAAATCGTGTGCCTCAATGAGCATTGTCCGTACACAGGGAGGGACTGACTGAAGCATTTCACTTAGGGGTGAGTCCCTATTGCCAGCTCCACCTCTGTGAGCCAGACATAGTGGTTGGGATAGTTGCTGATAGACCTGTGCTCTTTACGTGTCTTCAGCAATGTGAGTATGGTGTCCATATTCTTGCCATGTGGATCAATGTGATCCATCACTACAGGCTGTGTCCACCCAGTTGAGTGTGAGTAGGCATGCGAAGAGATGTTCTGTTTTCAAATGTGATGGTGGACACTACTTTGGGCCTGCCAACGACTTTGACATCTCATACCCAGCCCTATTTCTAACATTGCGTGGGGCAAAGCTGAGAAATTGCGCAATTGTTGTTTCAGAGCAATGAGGCCACAGCTAGTGCACACATTCCCAGTCATCTCACTTCCTATGCGTGTCATGGTCACACATGCACATTGCTTTCATTTCCCAGGGTGTACCTTTTTGGGCAATCAATGTCCTTACATTCATCCATACTTTCATATTTGATCGATTATGGATATGACACATCTGTGTGAATTTGAATGATTTATTAACATTCAGTGGAGTGTCGGAGCTGAGCAGTACATGGCCATGCAAACCCCACATTACATTGTAGCCCAGTGGAGGGCCAGCCAGAGTCATTTAGGGATTGACAAGTACATCGGAGGAGGAAGAGTACAGTCGGCAGTCTGATTGCTGTGTCATTGGTAAGCAAACAAGATGTGGCAGTCCATGTCGAGGTCCAAGGTGAGTGTCACAGAGTGTTTCGGGGGACAGTGGGAGGTGTTGTTACAGGGCATGATGCAGAGGGCAGAACCAAGCTGAAACAGGGCATATGGCGGAGAAGAATGCTACTGGCTCCTTCTTACTACAAAGGTGGATTCACCCGCATCTTCTGTCCTCTATGTCATCTGTCTGACATGTGGGTGCTGATGTTTGGTCTGCAGCATTTTGTGCCACTGACACATCAGGGGCCAGAGATGTGTGTGTAGAAGTACCAGCAGCATTCATCAGCGACTGCCTTAGTGGCAGCAATGCAATGATGAGGATCTGCAGGACATGGAAGATCCCAACAACTTTTCGCTGGTGTGTGTAGGAAGGTGGAATCTGACTATATGGTTGCCCCCACTTTTTTATGGTGTTTTGCTGGTTTATGACTTAGTTGGACTGGGATCCTGCTATTCAGGGCCCCAGTCTATCTGCTTTCTCTGTAAAATGGATTCCATGTGCCTTAGGCACATCTCTGATTGGGATCTGGAGTGCCCTTATAAGTCCCTAGTATATGGTATACTATGTACCAAGGGCATAGGTACCTCAGAGGCCTGCCAGGGGCTGCAGCATGTATTATGCCACCCCTGGAAGGCCATCCAAACTGACACCACAGGTCTGCTACTGCAGCCTGGGTAAGGTGGTGCATGCACTCTTACTGTGATATAGGTTACCTATATCACTAAATACATACACACATATAAACCTATAAGTCACTCCTAAGGCAGGCCTTATCAATCCTAAAGGCAGAGTGCATGGTTCCTATGTGAGAGGGTGCCCCTGCATGAGCAGGGCCCCTCTGCAGCGTTCGGAGACCATCTCTGATGCTGTTTGTAGTGCAGCCTGACCATATACTCTAAGCGCATTATATCCTCGCGGTAAAATGCTAACTTTGGAATGGCTGCACCTAAACATGTCGTGTTTGGTGTCAAACATCTTGAATACTACTCCCCGCCAATCCTGGCGGCGGGGGTAGCATTCCACCCTTCTAGAGGGAAAGACATGTTAACTCTGGCTTACCCGGTAACTTCTTTCTGAAGCCCTGGCATCACAAAATGGATGCTGCTGCCACAGACACAAGTCTGGCCTCCTGCTGCTGGACGAAACTCCGGCAGGGGAGGCCTGGACAATAGGTTTCTGTTGCAGGGAGGTGTGACCACCTCCCCAGACAGGATAATGTGTATTGGGGCTGGGTGGGTGCACTCTTAGAGTGCTTTGAAGTCCTGCACTGGGGAGCAAAAGGCTCCTCTGTGCATATGCCAGTTCAAACCAGCTCAGGGGCTACCTGCCCCTGCTCTGGCGCGAACTGGACAAAGGGAAGTGGGTGTAGCCACCCCTCCCTTGACCCTCCCATAGGTGGGGTCATAGAGTTAGTCCCTCCCTGTTTTACTGGTTAAAATGGGGAACCCTTGCCACAGCAAGATTAGATTATCCCTGGACTAAACTTTGAAACTGAATCCTGGACCTTCGACGCTCTACATCACGATTAGAGGACTGAAGAATCTCCCTTGGGGTCAAGGAGTGACTCCCTGCTTGGCAGGCACCAAAGACGATAACGACGGTCGCAAACTACGCCGCTCCCGCCGGAGTCCGAAGTCCCTGCAGCCCAAGAAGTGGATTTCCTGACTTCTCCAAGGCCATCGTGAGTCCCCAGCGAAGCTGAGGCAAGTGGACCCCACGAGTGACGAGGAACCGCGACCCCTGGGTACCGTGCACTATTGTCGAGTGCAACCTCTTCACAACGTTCTACGAATCCTGTGCTTTGGACCACGTGTGGTCCCAACCTCCAGCAGGAATCCTCCGAAGATCAGAGGCCTACACCGTCCCGAGTGACCGTGGGCCCCTGCTGAGTGATTCCGCCCGAGGTGTCTTCGCGATCCCTTGCCAGCCGGCTCGTGGGTCCCCAGAAGACTTTCTAAAGAAACCAAAGGCTCTCTGGTTGCTCCAGGCCTGCCCTGACTTACCCTCGCTGGGTGAGTTCCCCAGACCTTGCTGGTCTGCACCATCGACGATCTTCAGCTACATCGAGACTTGCCGCTGCCAAGGCTTGTTGGGTCCAATCCGGTCGCCGACACCGCAGCACTCGACAGACATCGTGTACCAGCCCGAATCCTGCTCCTGGTCGCCGACAACGCCTCCTGGACCTCGTGGCTGCAGAAACGAGACGACCGTCAACGCACCTGAAGCACTCGACATCGGTGGGCATCTGTCCATCGCCTTCCTGGTCACTGGCTAGTGACCCAGACTCTGTCCCCTCTGCTTTCAGGTTCTTCAGAACTCCGATCCACTCTTGGATCCACCCGGACACTTTTCTCCTGGTCGCCAGCAGCACTTTGCAGCAGATCGCCATAAGAAACGACGACGAAACCCGACCCCGAAAGGCACCTATGCACCCGGCTTCCCTGGGTGAGGTAACACGAGTACTCCGGTGCTCCCGTGGGTAGAGACTCTTCAAAGTCCTAGATCTCAAAGGGTTTTGTCCTAGTCCTCTTTAAGTGTCCCTTTCCTCTATTTTCCCGATCCCGACTTTCTCCATAGAAGTTAACGGCGTATCGCGGTTGTGTATTTACACTGCACGCGTCTCCCGTGGGTCCCCTGTGTCACTACCTTGGGTGGTTCCTTGTGGTCCAAGCACTTCTAGAGGCTCTAGGCCTAGTGTCTAGTTCAGTCGTGGTTCGCATACCACTTTATTGGTATATGGTTTGGTACGCCTCTAGGGCCCAAACGTGTATTTGTGCTATTACTGTGATTTAAGATCTTATAACCTATGTAGTTTGAACTCTAGCCTCATAAAGAGACTAGAGGGTGTGTTTAGTAATAAATACATATATTTTGAATATATACCTGTGTGGTGCTCTTTCATTTGGTCACTCAAGAGATTATAGACTGGTAAAACAAGCTGCTTTACATTCCTTCAAGACTTAGCCTGAAGGCTGCTCTCCACAGCTACCACTAGGATAGCTTTCAATAAGGTTGTCTTTAACCTACCTACCATAAGAGTCGATTTGGACTGGTGCAAGGTGCCCACTATAATTAGTGGACAGCATATGCCAGGCCAACTTCTCACATTGGTGTGCAGCGTGTGGGATTCCAGCTTGCTATTGTTTTACCAGATAATCTCAATTGAATTGATCAACTGAAAACCACTAAAGGTACCTAAGGTACATATAATTTAAGCTTAGAATATCAGTAAGTTCTACTGAACTTAGAGTTGTGTGTTAAGGGATAGCACAACCCTTTCTACAACTCAAGAGAGTTTAGTAGGCCACACTAGAGTAGGTAGTGCATACACCACACCACACTAGTAATGTCTTTAAAAGCAGGATCCAAAGATGCCCTGCAGGAAGCCATTGAGCTTCCCTCCAAGTATGACACACTCCCATTCTTGGAACTGAGAGCTTTGTGTAACGTGAGGAAATTAAGGACAGGCCAAAGTCCCACCACCCAACACCTCCAGGAGTTGTTGGTGGCTTATGATCTTAGTAAGTCCTCAGAGACTGAAGGGGTAGGAGCAGAGGGTGGGCCAGCAGATGAGGAAGGGACCAGGGGTACTACTACCCCCAGCCCCCTCTGAAACTGACCAGGAGGGTGACAATGACCCTGACCTGAAAACCCAATCCCTTCTGGGGAAGATGAAGATGAGGATCTAGAGAACCACACCTTTGTCCCCCAGGAAGGATTATGAGTGTGCTCAGAAAGTCTAGGTCTCCTTCTCAGGAGTCTAACCACTCTGGCACCTCAATAGGGAGCTCTGTTTCTTCTCACAGGAGGGAATCCTCTCATGAGAGAAGAAAGAGACTGGTCCAGTATGAGGAAACTCAACTAGAGATCAGGAAGAAGCAATTGGCTTTAGATAGAGAATCCCTAGATCTCCTTAGAGAGAGAAGAAAGTTGGGACTAGAGTCCCATGGTGGCAGCAATATCCCTAGAGATAGGGACAGGTCTTATGACCATAGAAACCTAAACAAGATTGTCCCTCCCTACCAGAGTGGGGATGACATCCACAAATGGATAACTGCACTGGAGAGGGCCTGTAAAGTTCAGAAGGTCCCCCAGAGGCAGTGGGCAGCAATCTTGTGGCTCTCCTTTGCAGACAAAGGTAGAGACAAGCTCCTCACTGTAAGAGAAGAGGATGCTGACAATTACACAGTCTTGAAGAGTGCTCTGATAGATGGGTTTGGCCTAACCACTGAACAGTATAGGTTGAAGTTCAGAGACACCCAAAAAGCTCAGACTCAAGACTGGGTTGATTTTGTAGATTGTGCTACAAAGGCTCTGGAAGGTTGGATACATGGCAACAAAGTGCATGACTTTTAGGATTGTACAATTTGATTATGAGGGAGCAGATCCTTAATAATTGTCAAAACCAGCTTTTGCACCAGTATCTGGTGGACTCTGATCTGACCTCTCCCCAAGAATTGGGAAAGAAGGCAGACAAATGGGTCAGAACCAGAGTAAAAACTAGAAATCAGGGTGGTGACCAGAAGAAAGATTCTACTAAGTCCCAAGAGAAAGGTGGGGATAAATCTAAGGATAAGTCCACTACAGGGCCCCAAAATTCCTCTTCTGGGGGTGGGTCCCAAACTCCTTCCTCTCCTGAAAAGAAACCATATTGCCATGTCTGTAAGAAGCCTGGGCACTGGAAAACTGATCCCAGTTGCCCCAGGATTGGCAATAAAGAAAATGTTCCTCCCACAACTACTACCACCCTCCTGGTACTACCAGTAGTAATCCTCCAGTTGGGAGTAGTGCACCCAAAAAGTTAGGTGCTTTTGCAAGAGGAACAGAGGTGGGCCCTAGTTTAGACAGGGACCCCTCAACAGACTCCTCTGACTCTGATGGTGGTATAGGATTTGCCACCTTTACCATGGGTCCCATAGCATTGGGCAGGTACAGATTGGAGCCAATAATTAATGGTCAGAAAGCTGTGGCATTTAGGGACACAGGGGCTAGTGTCACCATGGTGGCAGGGAAACTAGTCCCCCTCACCAGCTTTTACCTGAGTTTAAATACCAGGTGACCAACATTGATGGTGTCAGAACAGATCACCCCATGGCCATAGTCAATGACTTTTCCTCCTACATTAAGCTGCTACGGAGCGTTAGTCGGCCCTTGAATCACTTGCTCCTCTAGGAGGTATTTTAAGCTTTTAACTACAACTGGGGAATTGAGCGGGGGCTTCCAGAATTTTAGAATTTTAACATTGAGAAACTTGAGTAATCCGAAAGTTGTTGGGTACTGTTTGTTTTATTTATGTGCTGCTATCGAGCTGTGTTATAGCTCGGGGGACACGCTGCTTATTTTGCATTTTGCACACTTCTGTGCCGATACGCATTCGGGTCAGCGCTCTAGTTGCTGGATCCCGGCCAGGCTATTTAGGAGCCTGATGACGCGACCCGCGCAGCGGACATTAAGCTGCTACGGAGCGTTAGTCGGCCCTTGAATCACTTGCTCCTCTAGGAGGTATTTTAAGCTTTTAACTACAACTGGGGAATTGAGCGGGGGGCTTCCAGAATTTTAGAATTTTAACATTGAGAAACTCGAGTAATCCGAAAGTTGTTGGGTACTGTTTGTTTTATTTATGTGCTGCTATCGAGCTGTGTTATAGCTCGGGGGACACGCTGCTTATTTTGCATTTTGCACACTTCTGTGCCGATACGCATTCGGGTCAGCGCTCTAGTTGCTGGATCCCGGCCAGGCTATTTAGGAGCCTGATGACGCGACCGCGCAGCGGACATTAAGCTGCTACGGAGCGTTAGTCGGCCCTTGAATCACTTGCTCCTCTAGGAGGTATTTTAAGCTTTTAACTACAACTGGGGAATTGAGCGGGGGGCTTCCAGAATTTTAGAATTTTAACATTGAGAAACTCGAGTAATCCGAAAGTTGTTGGGTACTGTTTGTTTTATTTATGTGCTGCTATCGAGCTGTGTTATAGCTCGGGGGACACGCTGCTTATTTTGCATTTTGCACACTTCTGTGCCGATACGCATTCGGGTCAGCGCTCTAGTTGCTGGATCCCGGCCAGGCTATTTAGGAGCCTGATGACGCGACCGCGCAGCGGACGCGCGCAGCGGGCGCGCCGCTGGTGCGCCGAAGGCGCGCCTAAGGCAAGCCCGTCTGCGCCCGTCCGCGGCCGACCGGGACCAGGGGCCATGACCCCTGCCTCCCTGCTGCAAATAAGGTACTGTTACAGCGCGCAGCAACTTAAATCCATAAATTGTGGCCTTAGTACGAATTGTAATCATCTCATGGACATGGAGAACCTGAAACAGGGTTGCGAGGATTGTTCTTTTAGATTTGACCTATGCCCCCTCTCTCCCTCACTAGCTGAGCTTCCGGTCAAAATTCTCAAAATCTTTTCAATTAATTGTCGGTCTCTTCCTAAACATACTATAGAACTGTCTATCCTACTAACCGACGACAGTCCGGATGTTTTGTTTCTTACCGAAACTTGGACTCAGTCTGGTTCCGATCCGGACTTTGTCCAAGTTCTCCCCCGACTATTTAGTACAAAGGCTAGACAGAATGTCTGGAAGAGGTGGCGGAATTGCTATTATTTACAAGAACCACCTTTCCTGTCGAATATTTGGCAGTCCTCTGTCTGACTGCGAGAATTTGCACTTTTCAATTGGAGTGTCGGCCACTCTTTCCCTTTCAGGTATTCTGATCTATCGACCTCCAGGGCCCATGGGTCAATTCCTTGAATCTTTACTTGAAATCACAACAGGTTTAGCAGGAACAGCCCCCAATTTTACAATCTTGGGGGATTTAAACATCCACTTGGATAATCTGGCATCGAGGGTTGTCTCAGATCTTATCCACGACCTTGCTGCCATACAATTGACTCAGTTGGTATCTTCTCCTACTCACTGTAAAGGTCATCTTCTTGATCCTGTATTTTCTAACCTAAAGGAGCTGACCTGTTTGGAACCCTATCCCGTACCGTGGTCAGACCATTTTTTGATTTCCCTTCTATGGTCTCCTAGGTCTACCCCCCTGTCCACTCGTTCGGCAAAAAATTCAGTCGCTGTTGGTCTAAACTTTCTGTGGAACAGTGGGCACTTGTATTGGATACTACGACACCTTCTCTTGATCTTGATCCTGTAGTAGCCAACGATCAATTTAATAAATGGATTGAGAATTCTTTAGACGTGATTCTCCTAAAGAAGATCACTGATATTAAAACTGGACTTAATAGGACAGCCTGGTATACACCTAAACTCCGGGTGTTAAAACAGACCTGTAAAAGAGCTGAGAGATCTTGGAGGAAAGATTTTACTTCCCAAAGAAAAAGGAGTATAGGGAAACTATTAAGGTGTACAAGAGTGAGGTCAGAAAGGCTCAAGCCCACTATTTTGAAGAGAAAATTACATTGGCAGCAAACTCCCCCGCGAAACGTTTCGCATTGCAAAAAAACTCCTAAAAATTCCTGCCCCCCTGATTTGTCTGAAGGAACACCCCATCGTTGTAACGAGCGGGCAGAATTTTTCTTCAATAAAGTCCAAACCATCAGTAGTACATTTCCCACGACTGATCCCGAAACTGATCTGCTTTGTAAGGACTGCATCGTTCAGAGTCATGAATGTGTGTTAGGAGTATTTCCTCCTCTAAATGAGGAACATTTTCGGACCATTTCTGCACTTGTCAGGAGTGGTTCACCCACTGATCCGGCCCCCCCTAAAATGCTGCAATCAGTGGTGGATTCAGTCGGTCCTGTGATGGTGGACCTGATTAACTCCTCACTTTCTCTCGGGGTGGTGCCCTCTTTATGGAAGAATGCGATGGTGAAAACTCTATTGAAAAAGCCGAGTTTAGACCCCAGCTGCCTTGAGAACTTTCGACCCATCTCTCTTCTTCCATGGGCCAGTAAAGTGACAGATAAGTATGTGAATTCATTGTTATCTAGGCATTTGGAGGATGGCAACCTCCTCCACCCGTCTCAGACGGGTTTCCGCCCTCATCAAGGAACCGAGACAGCATTATTAGCTGTCGTCGAAGAATCTAGGAAAATCCTTGACGCAGGAGGATCGGTGGCCGTGATACTTTTAGATCTCAGTGCGGCCTTCGATACGGTGAATCACCGTATCTTGGTCCAGCGACTTTACAAAATGGGGGTATCCGGAGTGGCCTTGAAATGGCTGAGCTCGTTTTTAGAGGAAAGATCTTTCCAAATTTTTGAGGGAGAAGACATCTCAGACCCCCGTCCTTTGCACTGTGGAGTGCCCCAGGGCTCGTCCCTGAGCCCCTCCCTTTTCAACGTGTACATGGCCCCTTTAGCTGATAGTGTCCTTCCCTTTGAGTGCAACTCGTCACTTACGCTGACGATACGCAATTAGTGATTTCACTGAACCACGCAGACGGAGCCTCCTCCTGTCTGCTGTCGTGCCTCGAAGAAGTGGCCAGATGGATGACGTCGTCTCATCTTAAATTGAATGGCGACAAAACAGAGCTTATGCTCCTTGGCAATAAATCCCCCAAGGAAATAGATTCCTTCTGGCCAGCCTGTATGGGTCCTAAGCCCATCCCAAAAAGGAAATAAAGAGCTTAGGCTTCTGGCTCGATGAGGAGCTAAGCTTCAAAATTCAAGCCAGAAAAGTGGTCTCCATCTGTTTTGGCATTTTGAGGCTGCTTCGCAAGGTGCTACCACTGCTCCCCTTTCGAGCAAGAAAACTGATGGTTCAGGCTCTAGTATTGTCCCGATTGGACTATGGAAATGCCCTTTACTTGGCTGCTCCTAGCTCGGTTCTGGCGAAGCTCCAAGTCGTACAGAATTGTGCTGCTAGAACTTTGGTAGGGCTCTCTGGCCGTCAATCAGCCAGATCGGCTTTAAAAGCCCTCCATTGGCTTCCGATTAAGGAAAGGGTCCACTTCAAAGCCCTGTGCATTTTTCACAGGTTGTTGAAAGGGAGGGGACCAGCCATTATCTCTTCTTTAGCTCATCCTTATCGAGCCAATAGGTGTCTTCGTTCTGATGATCTTTATTTAGCTTCAGTCCCCAGAATCCGCAGGACCAGAAGTGGTGGCCGACTGTTCTCATACAGTGCGGCCAAACTCTGGAATGCCCTTCCTTTGCGGCTTCGTGGGCAATCCAGTCACAATACCTTTAGGAAGGACCTGAAGACCTGGCTTTTTCCCATCTAACCTGCTGTAATCAATTTGGTGTCCGTCAGCGCTGGGATGCCTTCGGGTAGCTATGCGCTTTATAAATATTATTTCATTCATTCATTCATACTCAGAAGCTTCTATTTTGACTGATTTCAGGCAGGAAAATTACTCTAAACACACTTATTTTAGTTCCAAAAGTGATAATTCACATGCAATAGCTATTTACAGTCAAAATATTAAACATTAAAAATCAATATTCCTGACCATCTGGAGAAGGTTCGACAGGTCCGGGGTCATCGTTTTTCATCAGAAAATTGATTTTTTGGACTGTACAAAAAATGATTCAAAATGTCAATTGGATCGTGCCTCATGTTGAATAACCACTTTTTAAACCCTCACAGTGACCAAAATTGCCATTTTTACAGACTTTTCCTCCTACTCAGAAGCTTCTATTTTGACTGATTTCAGGCAGGAAAATTACTCTAAACACACTTATTTTAGTTCCAAAAGTGATAATTCACATGCAATAGCTATTTACAGTCAAAATATTAAACATTAAAAAATCACCATTCCTGACCATCTGGAGAAAGTTCGACAGGTCCGGGGTCATCGTTTTTCATCAGAAAATTGATTTTTTGGACTGTACAAAAAATGATTCAAAATGTCAATTGGATCGTGCCTCATGTTGAATAACCACTTTTTAAACACTCACAGTGACCAAAATTGCCATTTTTACAGACTTTTCCTCCTACTCAGAAGCTTCTATTTTGACTGATTTCGGGCAGGAAAATTACTCTAAACACACTTATTTTAGTTCCAAAAGTGATAATTCACATGCAATAGCTATTTACAGTCAAAATATTAAACATTAAAAAATCAATATTCCTGACCATCTGGAGAAGGTTTGACAGGTCCGGGGTCATCGTTTTTCATCAGAAAAGTGATTTTTTGGACTGTACAAAAAATGATTCAAAATGTCAATTGGATCGTGCCTCATGTTGAATAACCACTTTTTAAACCCTCACAGTGACCAAAATTGCCATTTTTACAGACTTTTCCTCCTACTCAGAAGCTTCTATTTTGACTGATTTCAGGCAGGAAAATTACTCTAAACACACTTATTTTAGTTCCAAAAGTGATAATTCACATGCAATAGCTATTTACAGTCAACATATTAAACATTAAAAAATCACCATTCCTGATTATCTGGAGAAAGTTCGACAGGTCCGGGGTCATCGTTTTTCATCAGAAAATTGATTTTTTGGACTGTACAAAAAATGATTCAAAATGTCAATTGGATCGTGCCTCATGTTGAATAACCACTTTTTAAACCCTCACAGTGACCAAAATTGCCATTTTTACAGACTTTTCCTCCTACTCAGAAGCTTCTATTTTGACTGATTTCGGGCAGGAAAATTACTCTAAACACACTTATTTTAGTTCCAAAAGTGATAATTCACATGCAATAGCTATTTACAGTCAAAAGATTAAACATTAAAAAATCACCATTCCTGACCATCTGGAGAAGGTTCGACAGGTCCGGGGTCATCATTTTTCATCAGAAAATTGATTTTTTGGACTGTACAAAAAATGATTCAAAATGTCAATTGGATCGTGCCTCATGTTGAATAACCACTTTTTAAACCCTCACAGTGACCAAAATTGCCATTTTTACAGACTTTTCCTCCTACTCAGAAGCTTCTATTTTGACTGATTTCGGGCAGGAAAATTACTCTAAACACACTTATTTTAGTTCCAAAAGTGATAATTCACATGCAATAGCTATTTACAATCAAAATATTAAACATTAAAAAATCACCATTCCTGGCCATCTGGAGAAAGTTTGACAGGTCCGGGGTCATCGTTTTTCATCAGAAAATTGATTTTTTGGACTGTACAAAAAATGATTCAAAATATCAATTGGATCGTGCGTCGTGTTGAATAACCACTTTTTAATTCCTCACAGTGACCAAAATTGCCATTTTTACAGACTTTATCTCCTACTCAGAAGCTTCTATTTTGACTGATTTTGGGCAGGAAAATTACTCTAAACACACTTATTTTAGTTCCAAAAGTGATAATTCATATGCAATATCTATTTACAGTCAAAATATTAAACATTAAAAAATCAATATTCCTGACCATCTGGAGAAGGTTCGACAGGTCCGGGGTCATCGATTTTCATCAGAAAATTGATTTTTTGGACTGTACAAAAAATGATTCAAAATGTCAATTGGATCGTGCCTCATGTTGAATAACCACTTTTTAAACCCTCACAGTGAGCAAAATTGCCATTTTTACAGACTTTTCCTCCTACTCAGAAGCTTCTATTTTGACTGATTTCGGGCAGGAAAATTACTCTAAACACACTTATTTTATTTTCAAAAGTGATAATTCACATGCAATAGCTATTTACAGTCAAAATATTAAACATTAAAAAATCACCATTCCTGACCATCTGGAGAAAGTTCGACAGGTCGTTTTTCATCAGAAAATTGATTTTTTGGACTGTACAAAAAATGATTCAAAATGTCAATTGGATCGGGCCTCATGTGAATAACCACTTTTTAAACCCTCACAGTGACCAAAATTGCCATTTTTACAGACTTTTCCTCCTACTCAGAAGCTTCTATTTTGACTGATTTTGGGCAGGAACATTTCTCTCCCCCCTTCCAAAAAAAATAATTTAAAAAAAACGCGATTGTGCCGGAGGCCCTGCCCCCTCCCAGCAACACTCTGCAAACGCGCCCTGTGGCACGTTTTAAGTTGGGGAATTAATTCCCCTTCAATACTGGGGGTCCCTGTGGGCCAACTAGCCCACCAGGTACCTCCAGTAAGCGCCACAGGGCTGCGTTGCAGAGAGTTGGTCCAGGCCACGCCCCTTTTTACACCTCTCTGCAACTCAGCTCTGTGGCGCTTACTGGAGGTACCTGGTTGGCTAGTTGGTCCCCAGGGACCCTCAGGATTCAAGGGGACTTTATCCCCAACTTAAAACGCACCACGGGGCGCGTTTGCACAGTGGTGAAGGGAGGGGGCGGGGCCTGAGGTGATATGTGTGCAAACACGCCCCATGGCGCATTTTAAGTTGGGGAATTAATTCCCCTTCAATCCTGAGGGCCCCTGGGGGCAAACTAGCCCACCAGGTACCTCCAGTAAGCGCCACAGGCCTGCGTTGTAGAGAGGTGGTCCAGGCCACGCCCCTTTTTACACCTCTCTGCAACACAGCTCTGTGGCGCTTACTGGAGGTACCTCGTGGGCTAGTTGGACCCCTGGGACCCTCAGGATTCAAGGGGACTTTATCCCCCAACTTAAAACGCACCACGGGCGCGTTTGCACAGTGGTGAAGGGAGGGGACAGGACCTGAGGTGACATGTGTGCAAACACGTCCTGTGGCGCGTTTTAAGTTGGAGAAACAATTCCCCTTCAATCCTGAGGGTCCCTGGGGACCAACTAGCCCACCAGGTACCTCCAGTAAGCGCCACAGGGCTGCGTTGCAGAGAGGTGGTCCAGGCCACGCCCCTTTTTACACCTCTCTGCAATCCAGCTCTGTGGCGCTTACTGGGGGTACCTGGTGGGCTAGTTGGACCCCAGGGACCCTCAGGATTCAAGGGGACTTTATCCCGCAACTTAAAACATGCCACGGGGCGTGTTT
Organism: Calotriton arnoldi; assembly: GCA_963921515.1. NCBI lineage: Eukaryota > Metazoa > Chordata > Amphibia > Caudata > Salamandridae > Calotriton > Calotriton arnoldi. The sequence continues at coordinate 1,949,927 of CAWUFW010002304.1, forward strand.
GCACAGTGGTGAAGGGAGGGGGCAGGGCCTGAGGTGACATGTGTGCAAACACACCCTGTGGTGCCTTTTAAGTTGGGGAATTAATTCCCTTTCAATCCTGAGGGCCCCTGGGGGCCAACTAGCCCACCAGGTGCTTCCAGTAAGCGCCACTGCGCTGCGTTGCAGAGAGGTGGCCCAGGTCACGCCCCTTTTTACACCTCTCTGCAATGCAGCTCTGTGGCGCTTACTGGAGGTACCTGGTGGGCTAGCTGGACCCCAGGGACACTCAGGATTCAAGGGGACTTAATCCCCCAACTTACAACGCACCAGGGGGAGCGTTTGCAGAGTGGTGGAGAAAAGGGGCATGGCCTTTGTCTACCTCTCACCAATCCCACTGTGTGGGGCTTACTGGAGGTAAAAGGTAGGCTAGTTGGTGCCTAAAGGACCCCCAGCAGTGAAGGGGACTTCAATCCCCATCCAAGAGCGCGCCAGGGAGCGTGTTTGTAGAGTGGTGGGCAAAGTGGGCGTGGCCTGGTATGAGTACTTACCAGTGCTGCTGTGTGGGACTGACTGGAGGTAATAGTTTGGGAAGTTGGCCCCCAAGGATGTCCTTGGGGGCCAACTACCCCTCTTGTTACCTCCAGTAAGTCCCACACAGTGGGATTGCTAAGACGTCTCCAGAGGCCATGGCCCCCTTTCTCTACCACTCTGCAAACGTGCCTCGTGGCAGACTACAGGATGGGGGATGAAGTCCAATTTTGTCCTGTGGGAGTTTGGGGGCCAAAAATCCCTCCTGGTACCTCCTGTAAGTCCTACGCAGCGGAATTCCTGAGCGTTGGTTGGACGCCCAGCACCCTTTCTCCACCACTCTGCAATCGCGACTACTAGTTAAAGTAGCATATTTCTGCACCTCTGACTTAGAGGTAGTTTTAATCCCCCTGCCCTATTATGTACTAGGGCCTTACAGAGGAGGTCATGCTAATCACAGGGGTACCCCAACGCATAGTGTTCCCTAGTGTATGTAGGTGTTTTCACTGTATTCTAAGTGTCTTTTAGCATAGCACGGGCTCTAGGCCTCATTAGTCAGACTCAGTTACCACCAGTACCCATCTGAAAAAGTTGTGGGCACAGGATGATTTTGCAACAAGGCCTCTTTCTGCTCCTCTGTTGGTTCTTTCTGCACAAGTCTTGCTTCTTCCTGCACTTTTCTTCGTCTTTGTGGACTTCTGTTGCTCCTTTCTGCATTTCTTTTGCTTCTTTCTGTGCGTTTTTTCTTCTTTCTTCACATGTCCTACCTCTGTAGGCATAGTTAGAAACTAGCATTTAAAAAACCTTTGAAATTCACTTAAAAAACCATAGGTTTCAGGCACGTTATAGTTAGAAATTAGCATTTAAAAAACCTTTGAAATTCACTGAAAAAAACATAGGTTTCAGGCACGTTATAGTTAGAAATTAGCATTTAAAAAACCTTTGAAATTCACTGAAAAAAACATAGGTTTCAGGCACGTTATAGTTAGAAATTAGCATTTAAAAAACATTAGAAATTCACTGAAAAAACCATAGGTTTTAGGGAAAGTTATAGTTAGTTGGACATTTCACTCGTACAAAACCAGAGAAATTCCCCGTTATAGTTAGTTCAGCTAACTATAACTCGCGCCCCCGCAATGCACTGCTGATGACGTCACATATTACATCACTCATGACATGGTCAGTGACATCACTGATGACATCTCAAATGACATCACTGATGACATCACTGATGACATCATCCATGTGATAATTTGATGCATCTTCTCACAGCCTAATATAACCTTTGATACACCCACTCTAAATTACAGACTGCCATTCTCAAAACCATAGACACTCCAACACCAATAACTACATACCCACTCACTGATTCTTAGGTTTACTCACACATCCACTCACTCACCCGTACAGTCACTCATACTTATGGTCACTCAGTACAGGACTATCATATGCACTCATACACCTATATAGACACTCACACACCGCCACTCATCCATAGAGGTACTCACACACCTAGTCAGTCATGCAAATAATTAATCACACTGCCATTTACTCACCTATACAGTTATACAAACACCAGCTCAATTACTCATACAAATACTAGCACATTCTTACGCTCTTATACAATCACTGATACAAGCACACACTCATCGATACAGCCACTCTCACAATCACACACTCTCACTTATAGCCATTATATACTCTAACACACATATATACTGCCTTTCACATATGTAGTTACTCACACATGTACCACTGAGATATACATTCACTCACTAACACACCCATACACACACTCACCCACCCATGCAGTCCATCACAGATGTACTCTTGAAACCATGCACCCAGTGAATCACCCACTCACACATCTATGCACAGAGTCACACACACCCCACCCACTCAAACACTCAGGCACCCATACAGATACTCAGACAACCAATCAATAACTCATATAGACACTCATGTAGCTATTCACAAACCCATGCAGCCGCTTACACACCAACAGACAGTAGGATACGTTTAATCACTCACTTATAGACTCAGTCACGCACCTACTAAATCATCCATTCAGACACTTATACACCCACTCATTCTTCAATACGCCTTTCCCTAAATATATTAAACATATTTAAACTTTACAGAAACACACAGTCACTGGATGATGTCATCAGTGATGTCATTTGAGATGTCATCAGTGATGTCATCAATGATGTCACTGACCATGTCATGAGTGATGTAATATGTGACGTCATCAGCAGTGCATTGCGGGGCGCGAGTTATAGTTAGCTGAACTAACTATAACGGGGTAATTTCTCTGGTTTTGTATGAGTGAAATGTCCAACTAACTATAACTTTCCCTAAAACCTATGGTTTTTTCAGTGAATTTCTAAGGTTTTTTAAATGCTAATTTCTAACTATAACGTACCTGAAACCTATGTTTTTTCCAGTGAATATATATTTATATATATATATATATGTATATATATATATATCGTGATAATGTCTGTGTATGTATATATATATCTGTTTGTTTTCTTCTTTTTCCCTTTACATAGGATGAGTGGTGTGAGAAAGGACGAAGGAATGTGTAATGGGAGAGAATGTGAAGTGAGACAGTTAGAGAGCATGATGTAATAAAAAATAAAAGAGAGAAAAGAAGGGGTGCATTGATGGCGCTCCAGATCTCACATTTAGCTTTGGACATTGCAAAATGATGAAAGTTGTTCTGAGCTATAGACATGAAGTTGTATTTTTAAAGTTTGGTACATGAAAGTAAACACTGAATGAATGGGCCTTGCGCAGATGCTGATGTGTTTAGTGTGGGATTGGCATCGCAATATAATGTGTATTTAATTTGGAAAGGGTGTTTCAAACACTCCAGGTAGCGTGTATTTATGCTGAATGAAAAGGATTTTCAAAGTTGAAAAACATAGCTCGTGAATTCAGTTTGTTCTGGCAGGCTGGCTGCGACCTTTTCAGATAGGAAAGAAATTCCCAAGGAGGGGGTTCAGTGGGCAGGGAGCCGCAAAGAAGCAGACAGAGACATAGAAAGATGGGAGAGGCAGTCTATGTTAGATTTCTTTTTTGAATGTGGCTGAAGGAGGTTAACAGAGGTGAAATAGGATGAAAAGGAATGTGGACTTGTTGGGATGTTTCAGTCTGATGATGCTCAATTAATTAATTAATTCTTGATTGATTTGTGTATGTTGGAGGTGGATTTGACATCATTAGAGAATGTGCCTTTAATTTGAAGAAGAATGTGTTGTGAACATTTAAGGTGGTGTATATTTGTGCTGAACAGACACGCATTTTCAAAGTGCAGTAGGAGGAATGAAATACACGCTCATGATTTATTAGCGTAAGGTTTGCTGTTTGGCCTTGAAGATAAGAATGGAATTTCTCTAGCTGGCAGGAATATACAGCCTCAGCTGGTTTGGGCTGTTTTCAGTGGGACATGCAAAGCAGCAGACAGAGCCATGAGACACGAAGGAAAAAAGTTTGAAAGGCAGATAGATTTAGAAAGGTTTGCTTAGAAAAGGTGTTTGCAGGGAGTGAAAGAGAGTTACAATATGTTGTTTCACAAGCAGAAATACAAGGTGCAATATCAACATTGTTGGGGTTTTAAAAGGAGCAATTACAAAATAAGTTTTAGAGAGGGTTGCAGATTCATTTGAGAAAGGTTACCAATTTGTTATTTGTGACTCAGGCCTGACAGGAAAAGATTTGTTTTGCGAATTAAAAGGAATAGATTGCCTTTTCCTGTTACGTATTTAACATAGCACAGTGCCATGAGTGTTTTGGTAGGTGTTTCAGACACATTGGTTGTAGCACATGTTTGAGCTTTCTTGCTCTGATTATTGGTCCTTTTTATAGTGGATTTTCTGTTTTAGTTAATGTCTAATTGTGGTGAGCATATGATGGGTTTGGCATCCTACCATTACTGTTCTCAGGCAGGTGAATGTGTGATGACGGGCCTTAATGTAAGTAGTGAATGGTGTTTGCCCCCTGGGTTTTGCGAATGTGCCATCCACTTTGTGGGCAACAGGCGATGTAGAGCTGGGATTCCTACAGATTTCACGAGCCTTGTTGTGTATGGTACAGGATTTGGTTGAGAAAGGTGTTGGTGAAGAGACGGCTGGTAGATAGTAATAGTCCCATACTTTTGATTGTGTTTACAATTCTGTGATTGGTTGGTGTGAAGTTCATGAAAAGGTGGTTTTCCTATATCCTGCTGTTCTAGCCATTGCTATGCCTTTGCTAATGGTTCCTTCTGCTGCTCAATGTTTTTTCTATTACTGATCTAAAATGCATTCTTTGGCGGTACTACTTATTTCAATAATAGGTCTTTGTCCGGATTTCACATAGATTGGTAGGAGTCATAGGTTCTGCTGCGCTTCTTAGGACTATGAAGAAGGAAGGAGCATCCATAAACAGGTTTAAAAGGGGTAGTTACTTGCTCATCGTTTCAGACACACAGCAAAGTTGTAGGGACAGTACAGTTACATAGTGTTAGACATGGCATCCTTGGCGTGGTTTTCCCTGACTTTTTGCCTCTACCTCCTATGTTTTTGATGCTGTGCTGGATTTTGTTTTTGCTGGTTCAGATGCTTTGGGCATTTTGCCACTGCTGAGCAGTGTCACAGTGCAAGAGCTTTCTGTGTAAATGGATATTGTGCTTGGTTCTCCCTGATTGGCATATTTGTTTTACTAGTAGATCCCTAGTGAAGTGCACTGATTGTGCCAGGGCTGGTAAATAAATAGCTACCAGTAGGCTTGCAGTGCTGATTGTGCCACCCACATGAGTAGCCTGGAAAAGATGCCTCAGGCCTCCCACCGCAGTGCCTGCGCGCATTTCGAACATAGGACACACATGTGGTGGGCCCAAGGTACCACCCTAGGCAGGGTGCAGTGTATGTGACAAGTAGGATATGTACTGGTGTGTGTAACATGCCCTGATAGTGACATACTGCCCATTTCGTTTTTCACTATTGAAAGGCTATCTTGCCCATAGGACAGAATGGGGAATGTGTTGTAAAATTTTACAAGCATATCCTCCCATAGGGATAAGGTAGACAATTGGAGTCTGGTATCCCTGGACCCAGAATTTGATAACACACCTTTTAGTAAGGATGGGTTTTAAAATCTGTGTTTGCAACAGGCACTTTTAGAAAGTGGCTATTTTCTTGTACAATTTTTTTGTGTGTTTTCTGCCTGATTGTGGGTTGACTGTTTGGTTTCAGTGTGACAGAGACTGAGGATGTGCATTTGGTGTGGTGTCTTCTTGTGGTGTTTTTACTGTGTTACTGTGAGTGTTGATACCAATACTTTATACATTGCCTTTGGGATAGGACTGTCTGCTCGTTCCCAGCTCAAAAGGGGGTGAGCAGGGGTTATCAAAAGTGTGTATTCCCCTTACGCTGACTGGAAGGAAGGGTCCCTATTTGAACAAAGGTACCTACCTTTTCCCACTAAAGACACTCGTTTTTTTAACAAATTGTTCATACCTTTAGCTTTGACTGACCAGGAAGTTTGTTTTTTAAACGGGTAAGTATTTTCGACAGAAGGTTTCCTACTCAGGTCACCTACTGTCGAAAGGGGGGTAGGAGATTAGCTCCTTGGCGACTAGGGGACTAACATATTAAATGAGGTGCATGGGGTGCATGAGCCTTAACTCTGAATGCCTAACACTTAAAACTGCGTTTTTCTTCTTTGGCTTCTGTGCTTGGTACATATATTGTTGTATGCTGTTTTGTGTTGTAAGTACACAAGACGGCTTGTTGTGCGCTTTCTGCCTTTTGAGCTCGCCCGAGCTGTCTAGGTATGGTCATGACGGTGGCCATTTCCATAAGACAATCGGTTGGGCTCGCTTTAGCCACTCATTTCACAGGATGCTGTGAACATGCTTTTGAATAAACAGAGACACAGCACCTCACCAGTGCACGTCTAATTGGCTATAAAATACCACTGTTTGAAAAAATTGTCATGATTAGAAACATGTGTCACCTTGAAGTACGCCATGTTACTGCCCCTCCTTTCTGTAAATTGATGGAATTGGAATTGAGATGGAGATGAAAGGACGGGTAGACTAGACTGATGTTCCCTTATTTGATCCTTATGGGGAACTATATGTTGGTGGCTTTCGTCTGAATACCCAGGTGGCACCACCATTATTGCTCATGATACCACAACGCTACATACAGTTGTAGAGACATCACAAGTCCTTTATTAGTTAGCCTGAGTAACAGGGTTGCAACAGATGATGTGGGTAGGAATAATGCATTTGCAGAAAATGATTAGAATAAAATGAGAGAATGTTTGTAGTAGGCCCTGCTGGGTGGGCACTGGAAATAAAGATGTCTAAGTTGAAAGTAATGCAAAAGAAACAATTGATGGACGGAATGCTGGACAATGCAAACATTCACGCCCAGTCACAAGGATCTGGGTTAAATCCATCATTCTTTTGCTCACCACACCACCCCAGTTTGGACCCAGCCATATGCAAATCAGTCTTGACCCTGTTCCTTGTGGGAACAGTCCAGCCCGAACTGCCAAGTCAGGTCCTCCCTGGACAGGAAACAAGCATCCTGGGACCGGTTTCAGGGCATCACCCTTCATCAGCCAGGCTAGCTTGAATCCAGTGGTGTAGTGAGCACGGGACCCACGTCTGGGCATACCCTTCCCACTTAGGGCGACAAATGCAAAAGAAACAATTGATGGACGGAATGCTGGACAATGCAAACATTCACCCCCAGTCACAAGGATCTGGGTTAAATCCATCATTCTTTTGCTCACCACACCACCCCAGTTTGGACCCAGCCATATGCAAATCAGTCTTGACCCTGTTCCTTGTGGGAACAGTCCAGCCCGAACTGCCAAGTCAGGTCCTCCCTGGACAGAAAACAAGCATCCTGAGACCGGTTTCAGGGCATCACCCTTCATCAGCCAGGCTAGCTTGAATCCAGTGGTGTAGTGAGCACGGGACCCACGTCTGGGCATACCCTTCCCACTTAGGGCGACAAATGCAAAAGAAACAATTGATGGTCGGAATGCTGGACAAAGCAAACATTCACCCCCAGTCACAAGGATCTGGGTTAAATCCATCATTCTTTTGCTCACCACACCACCCCAGTTTGGACCCAGCCATATGCAAATCAGTCTTGACCCTTGACGCCTTGAGACCCTTACGGGTGAGTAGTCGCGCTTTAACAAACCCCTGATTGATTAATTGATTCCTTGTGGGAACCGTCCAGCCCGAACTGCCAAGCCAGGTCCTCCCTGGACAGGAAACAAGCTTCCTGGGACCGGTTTCAGGGCATCACCCTTCATCAGCCAGGCTAGCTTGAATCCAGTGGTGTAGTGAGCACGGGACCCACGTCTGGGCATACCCTTCCCACTTAGGACGACAAATGCAAAATAAACAATTGATGGACGGAATGCTGGACAATGCAAACATTCACCCCCAGTCAGAAGGATCTGAGGTAAATCCATCATTCTTTTGCTCACCACACCACCCCAGTTTGGACCCAGCCATATGCAAATCAGTCTTGACCCTGTTCCTTGTGGGAACAGTTCAGCCTGAACTGCCAAGCCAGGTCCTCCCTGGACAGGAAACAAGCATCCTGGGACCGGTTTCAGGGCATCACCCTTCATCAGCCAGGCTAGCTTGAATTCAGTGGTGTAGTGAGCACGGGACCCACGTCTGGGCATACCCTTCCCACTTAGGGCGACAAATGCAAAAGAATCAATTGAAAGTTGAAAGTAAGGCAGATTGTCAGGATGAGACATTGCTTAGCCCATGTACTGTATGGTGCACATGATGCACATTACTAGGATGGGTACCTGTATGCCCCCCAATAATTTCGCACCACACATTTCCCTTTTTGAGGTTCTTCAGATGAATAATATAGGAATGGACAGATGCATTGATCCAAAGTATGTCCGAATTGTTCTTTCAGAGCTTAGTAAATGAATTAAGGCTTACCCCATTACTGGGTGTTGGGAGAGAAAAATAAATTATATAAAGTTTTATCCTTGCCAGTTAACTAAAAGTTCATATTATACTCGCTAATAGGTCCTGGACGCCCTGCAGTCACAAAGAGAGAGAGAGGGGTCGGACGTGATGCACAGCCTGGCTGCTTGTTATGGAACATCTATGAATACGACTGAGGCGAAGCTGCAGAGCAAAGAGGTGCTGGATGAGGCAGTATCACCGAAAACAAAAAGAGAGAAGGGCTATCTAGGAGCCCCAGCCTGTTGGTCTACTTGTGCCTGAGTCCCAGCCAATTGAGCCTAGTCTGTGGGCTCGCCTGTGTTTGAGTCTCTGCCCCTTGGTCCCTCATGAGTATGACCCCCTTCTTCCCTTGACCCCTTTGTGCAAGGGTCAATGTTCGCCTGACGGAGGAACAGTGCACCAAGGTAGAATAGGATTAGTAGGGATGGACTTCATGGATGAAGAATAGGGTGCAGGTACCCTATCTAAGGTACCAGCGATAGAGTAGAGGAAGAGAGTTTGGTGAATTGTTTGGACAGTCAACGAACGGGGAAAAGGGACTGTGATTCTAGAGAGAGAAATCCCTTGCCCTGCAACGTGGGATCTGGATCCGAGCTAGACGCACAGCTCCACCGCCGGTGCTCAATAGCGCCTACGCTAGATGAACAATAGGAGCCTACCAGTGATGGCTCTCTGAAAGACACTGGAAAGAAGAGTTTTGCCCATCCTCTTGTTCCCTGGCCACCAATTCCATTGTGTTGCATTTCTCTCCCAACCACCATGTATCCGTTTGGTTCCCCAATTGACGAGGAAAACAGCCCTTTTGCACCTCCCTGTTCAGAGCGGGGTCAGTACATAGAAAGTAAAAGTTGCATCCATAGTTGTTATTGTGCTAATAATAGTATTAGGAACATCCTACTCCCTGAATGAGAAGTATCATGTGCATTCCCAAGTTCATACAGCACCAGTTTCTCTTGTCAACATGTTTGTTACTTTGGCTTCTCGCACAGGGGAGCACCGGAGGGCATAAAGCGATAATACAAGTGCTCAGATTGGTGTACCTTCAATTCCGTTCTCCAGTCCTAAATAATGCATTAAGTGATTTACGCCCTACAAAAGAATGTGTACATTAGGCAGAGGCCTGTCATGATAGTTAATATGACAGTTCATTTTCGTATCCAGGGGCGGGGGAGATTAAGATGGGTGAGAACATATGACTTCATTTACAGACTGAACATGACAATAGGCCCGTCCTAGATCCTGCCTCATAATGTTTGCTTCGCCTGTGGATCACAAGTTCATACTTAGCATCCGAGGGGATGGTTTGCTAATGCTGTTTTTTCTTTTCTCTTTTCCCCACTGTATTTGTTGCCCCATCTACGTTTTGCACCTATCCTCAGGTACAATGTAAAACTATGTGACACGACCAATAGGCCCTTGTATGCACTGTCTCCCAGTTTGTTGCATCTACTGCGTAAGTACATTAACTGCTAAGGAAAGGACATCCATGCAATACAAATGCTAAGATCATGTTTCAGAAGGAGATAGAAGGGTTGATGAGCATTGATGTAGAAATCTTTTAGATCCACACGTCTCTTATAGTTTCCCTGCTTAATAACGAACATTTGAATAGTTCTGATACAGTCTGATTATGACGCAGTGTTGGAGTATATAGTAGTACACCTGGGGTATATACCTGGCTCAGATGGAAAGGAGGGTACCTTACATCCAGAAGATTGTATGAGTGTTTACGAAGGTAATCAGAATGCCACCTAGCTACAAAATGAAAAGTTGGATCTTCAGAGATTCAATGTGATCGAATACTTAAAATTTTACGTGATGATAAAGTCTCTACTATGATGATGCAAAAGATACAGGATATGTTGTTGATACATGTAGGTATTTTTGAATACTAAAGAGATTTTGATATACCTGTGCTGCCTTGTTTCCCTTTGCAATTTGAGTGACTATGCATTTTCTTTCTCCCCTGCTAGAGTTGTAAAGACCCTACCGGATAGCCTCAATAAAGCATTTAGCCTCCACTGCTAAAAGGAGGGTCTGTTAGGTTTGAAAATCCCATTCTTGCTATACACCCGTTCCATGTTATATTAAGTTAGCAGTGTGCGGCTAAATAGACACCATTTGTATTCACGTTATGCAACCCACTGAGTTATCCCTGCAAAGTGCAAGCTTTAGTTAGCGAGTGTGACTCCATTTTGTATTTCGTAATTCCTATTAGGCTGTGTCTGAACTAGGCCTCATTATTTGTATTGCTTGCCTCAGCAGAACACTGTATTTAGTTATTATTTCCTTTCCTGTTCAAGGTTGCCTTCTGACTTACTAATGAATGGGCCATTCTGCCCTCGCATACCTATCTGTGTGTGTGTAGCTCTGCTCCCATGTTAGGAGACGCTGAGACCCAGCACGGCAACCTTGAGACTGTGATAGTGTGTACCCATCTAGCAGTGGTAGCCCATCCTTCTGTGCCTCTTTGTTCATGTCTGGCCTAAGCTGGTAACTTTCCACTGTGGGCGTGGTTGGAGGTTCTTGGAGGAATGATTATGTGTTGCAGACTGTTGGGGAGCCAGTCCCTCGGCAGACATCTTAGGGTGCAGGTCAGATTGGACTCCTCTGCAGAGTATTGCTAATAAATGCTTGTTTGTATTCTCTACTGTCTGACCAACTCTTCATTTGGTAGAAGGCGAGCAGGAGGTTGTAAATAACCCGGGTGGCCCCTAAGGGCCACTTTCTTCACCCTGAACCCAGAAGGAGATTCCCACAACCTACGAAGAAGAAGGACGAAAGAAGACGCACAGAATAGGAGACTGCAGAAAAGAACTGACTTGGCCCCAGCCCATCCGGCCCATCAGCAGTTTCCAGAGATCCTGCGACAAAAGTCACCTTCTCCTGCAGCCAGCGACCTCCAGAACCCCTGGAAGGACTGACTGCCTTCAACAAAGACTGGATATCTAATGAACAGCAGCTTTGTTCAAGAGAATCTCCAAAGAAAGACTCCAAGCCTGCTTAAGACAAAGAAACCCGACGCCTGGAACCACTACTGCGCCCGTCGCCTACAGCCCAAGTCTGAGTGGCCTAGCAATCACAGCGAGGTCCTCCAGGGCTCCAGATTATGAGATCACCGTGGGTTGACCCCTCCAGGACTCCCCGACATCACCTGTAGCCTCTGCACGGAGACCCCCTCAACTGCGAGTGGCCCGGTAAGGTGAAATCCGACCTCAAAAGGCACCCCTGCATCTAGCTGCCCTGTGCCCTGGAGAAGAGGACCTGAGGTGCACCTGCATCCCTGAGCCCTCCAGCTTACCTGCCCAGCTGTTGGTTCCTCCCGGAAGACTTCCTGGACCGAGCCTGCAGCCAAATCCAAAACCGGCAACTCTCATTGAAAACAACAGGCACCTGATGCCAAATCAGCACTCTGCACCCGGCTGCCCCTGTGCTGCTGTGGATGCACCTTGTGTGCTAGGTCAGATCCCGCTTTGCCCTGAGCTTAACCCTAGGAGCTTTACTCCCTCAACCCTGTGGCTTGCCCGAGAGCAGCCACCAACCGACGGCCCCCTAGCTCCATAGTCTAACATTGGGCCTCAGCACTCTGCACCCGGCCGCCCTAGTGCTGCTGAGGATGCTTTTTTAGTGCATCCTTTACCCTGAGGGAACTCTTGTTCTAACCCCAGAAACTCAACCCTCAAGACCATTTACTTACTTGCAAACCAATTACCTAATTTTTCTCCATAGGATTGACTGTTTTTCTCTGAAAAACTTCTAAGTGTTGAGGTTGTTTGTATGGAAACCTAAGAAACTGTTTTGATGAAAACTGTTTTACTTACCTTTCATCTAGGAAATGTCCCAGTATGGTATCTAGGCATATCACACTGAGTAGAAAAAGCAATCCAAAAAGCACTCTATAAAAAGTAATCAAAAGTAATCCAAAAGTAATTTCAACTGTATTTAAATATTTTACAAACCTGTAATACGAGTCATTCTCATTCAGCTTTCTTGTTCATCAATCTGTCTTGAAAAGTACAATTATATTTACCTGTACCAAGTCCTGCTTGGTTCTAAAAATAAAATACAACTAAAGAAGTATTTTTAATACAAACAAATGGTCTGAGTTCTGTCTTTGAGTGTGTGACATCATTTCTTGCCTGAGTGTGTACAATAAATGCTTATCACTACCCTCTGATAATGCCTTACTGTTCGCCCACACTACCACAAATAGGGATTAAGGTATTATCTGCTTTTACCTCTGTAAGCCTTTGGGGATCCACTGGAATCTGTGCACACTATACCTTACTTTGGTATAGTATATATAGAGGCAGCTTCCTACACCCAGAGGCACAATTGTACAATGCAAAGCTGGCTAAAATGTTAGCACTGGACCTCATCCCTTTTTCTTTTGTGGAAGGGGGGGGTTCTTTAATTTGTGGCAGCCATCTGCCCAAAATGGAAGGTTCCCAGCCAGTCCTATTTCTCCATAGTTGCTGTTCCAGCGCTACATCCCGATGTGCTGGAATTGCTTGGACAAGCCTTGCAGCAGAATGCTGTTTACACTATCCACCTGACGACAGACATGAGTTGCCAAGCCACTGATTACATGTGCATCACTGCACACTGGATCTCTTATGTGGGATTAGAGAAAAGATATCTGCAGTTGTTGACACTGCTGAGATTTTTAAAGGTGCTCTAAAGCATGCAACAGTAGCCATGTCGCCATGGAGAAATGCCATACTGCCCGTTGTGCCCCCGGGGCCCCTTCTGTAATACGGCCCCTGGTTTGCCGGTAGTCTGTACCCATCATAGCCACTGTGGGAGTGAGGGAGATTCTACTTCTGGCCAGGTTTAAATAACGGACCAGCTCAATTGCCGGAACTGGTATGTGTTCCTGCACAATCAGTGGGTACGCGTCTTTTTCCTTCGTGGGGATCGAGGTCACATGACCTGATCTGGAGAGACCAACATAGCCTGCGTGGAGTTAACGCAGTTACCTGGAAATTGTAATATGCAAGATGCAGCCACCGATCAGTTCGCAAATGCGTTGATCGAGGTCACATGACTCCATCTGAGAGTGTCGGCATACCCTGCGTGGTGCTAGTGCGGCTTTGCAGGAAAAGTTATTTATGAAACGCGGCATCGAAACAGTGTGTATACAGCTACATTTACTTTGTTTCTGCTTGGCTAATTGGCGACCAGATGAAACTGACATTGCTATGAGTAAACAAAATTTGTGATGTATAGAACATAGCTGTATCTGGATGTTGCTTGATGGTCACGTAAGCCTTATAGTGGACTAAATGTCACCATAAAGGATGATGGGCATAACAAAAGTAATGTATAAAACATAACTGTGTCTACATGTTCCCTCATGATCATGTAAGAATTATGGTAGTTTAATTGTTGTCATGAAGGCATGGCCATGTTAAAAAGAAGAGAAGTGGGAGAAATGATACCGAGAAGTAACTTTCATGTATGTGGTACATATTGAGAGAGATTGATCTATAAAGGAGCATGTATAGTGTTTATCATAAGAGACAGTTTGAGAGGGGGTCAAATCATGTGTCCCTACAGTGAGATACACAAAAGGGGATGTGTATGGGTATCTTACAGCTTGTCAAAGTGGCGTAAGATCGGATTGACCTCACTGAATATTTGTCTTGTTTAGCATCCAGGGGGGCACCCTAGGTGTGGATAGGAACTTGACTGGTGTTCAGTATACAAAAAAAAGTCAATCTGAATTAATTAGAGTCTGTCCTGTGGGTAAGGAAACACCTATGGAAGATGCTCATGTTGACTCAAAACCCCAAACCAGAAGTTATATAGGGAGATGAAGCCACCAGGTGCTATTTCTTCAAATTGAATAGCACTAGATGGAAGGCCTAAGAAAGAGAGGTCAAAGAAATCTCATTGTTTAATCCTTTTTATCGCTGGGTAACCTAAAGACCCACACGAGCTACATGGGAAATATCCCTTTAATACTGGGAGCCCCCATAGTGTTTCCTGCCTAGATAATGGGTCTGGTGTGTACCAGTCTGTCGTTTAAGTCAGTGTTTCCCAAACTGTGGTCCGCGGACCCCCAGGGGTCCGTGGCACATTTCCAGGGGGTCCACAGGCAGCAGTTGTAATAGCACTGCAAAGTTCCTTGTATAATTAGCCATTTTCGAGCAACAATAAAAGTGTCAAGAAAATGCCCGTGATTAATGTACCTGCTGGAGAGAGATGAGAGTTTTGTCCAGTGGCAGATTTTCCTTATGTAGCACAGAGGGTTAATATGCCTACTGCAAAGAACTTGTACCATGCATTTAAAAAACAGTATTTTATGTGCATAGGTCATTGGGCTACTGCTTTTGTCACAGATTCTTTTGTTACTGTGCAATTCATAAGGGACAATGGTAATCTAGCACAGTGACCTATAAACTGTCATCAAAGAGCTGCTTACAAACTGCATGGTACAAGTTAGTAACCTATGTTTTTTCCCAGTCTATCATTATCCTGATGCTGCTAAAAGGTTTATTTGGGTGGGAATACATTTTTATTGTTAAAGTCAATGCTAACCACTGTGTTATGTTCTGAATCCTGAGTTTGTGCTTCTCCAGACCAAGCACTCTTTATAAATGCCTACCAGTATGAATGACGTGAATCCTACACCTTGTAGTCCCCTTTGCCTTATGTAACATTTTCTATATACTGATTTACACGTATGATTCATTGTCTCTATATGTGTGTGATGTAAAGTGCCCTGACATCCTACAATGGTATGAGAGAAGCTATAAAACAAATGAAATACATGTGTCAGAGGGACTATGGAGAGATGAGAGGCACTGTTGGAGGGTGATAATAAGGGAATCATTGAAGAACCCCAACAAAGATTTTCGTATCCTGGTGCATAGTAAGGTCTTCATTTACTATTCTTTAAAAACCAATATAATTCATTATATAATGATACATGTGTTGTAGACTGCACCATTGTTTCCTTCATTTTTTGGGGGAGAGAGCCTCCCAAAGCCTCCTTTGTAGTGGTCAGGCTCACTCACTGCACTTGGTGTGCACCATAAAGGGACTGGTCTGAAAACATTTGCCAGGGCTGCTTTGGGTTTCCAGTCTGGCCCTGGCAGGAGCAGGAGCCTCATACTGCGAAATAAAACCCACCATTCAAAGGTTAGTCACGGACATGCAGCACCAACCTTCCCATTAAAACTTTTTGTTTTTTTGCAAATTCTTTCAATATAAAATACTAAAGGGGATATTTACAACAGAATTGGCGGAGTGTGTCGTTAGCCTCCTTGGCTTAACGACACGCTCCACCACTTCAGAAACGCAGGGCTGCACCATATTTACAAGAATATGGTGCAGCCCTGCATTTCCCCCTGCGCTGGTGCTACACTTAGCAGTGTAGTGCCAACGCAGGAACCCTTGCACCATAGTGCAAGGGTGCCTGCGTGCAGGGGAAAATTGTTTATGTGCAGGAAGTTCCCCCTGCCTGCACATGAACAATTTTGAAATGCTGTTTTGTCACTTTTATGTGTGCTGCCTAATGCAGCACACATGAAAGTTACAAAATGTCATTTTTTTAAAAGATTGTTTAAGTGCAGGAAGGATCACCTTCCTGAACATAAACAATCCAAGGTGTTTTGCTTTTTCCATTGGAAAAAGCAAAAACATGGAGTAATAAAGCATTTCTCCTCGTTTCGCCAAGTTAAGACCAGGTTTTCCATGGTCTTAATTTTGGTGCTGCCTCCTATTTACGCTGCCCTTGTAAATAGAGGGGTGCGTCAAAATCAATGGGTGTTGCGGTGGAACACCCACCTCAACTCCCACTGCCCACACCTTTCACGATAAGCATTGCATGAAAGGGGGCCTTATTTAAAAGGCAGTGTTAAGCCACTTGGCTTAAGCTGCCTTGTAAATAAGGCGAAGCCCCTATCGCCACGGGAACATCGCAAAAAGTGATATTCCCATGGCGATAAGGGCTTGTAAATATGCCCCTAAAATCCTGAGTAAGTCGAGTATTTGTTTTGTATGCACACATGTGTTTATTTTTTTCGAATTACTGTTTTAATGTTTGAAACTTAAATCCTACAAATTACTTGGGGGTCCCCGGCTTCCAGTGGTGACTCAATGGGGGTCCTCAGGAGTCAAAAGTTTGGGAACCACTGGTTTAGAGCATTGAACCATAAGTGAAAATCATGAATGGAATCTGCTTCCCACGCCAGAATGTCATCAATGTATCACTTCCACATAATGATGTGGGAGCAATAGGGATTGTCAGGTGTCAACACCTACTCGGTCTCAAACATGTGCATATAGAGGTTTGCCAGACTTGGGGCAATCGTACTCCCCATGGAAGTACCGGACGCCTGGAGATATAGGCAATCCTCAAACCTAAAGAAACTCTCTTTGATAGCTAGGCGTGCACAATCCACGATGAACAAGACCAGGGTGATGATGTTAATCTCTTTTCCTTGAAGTAGAGCCTCTATTATGAAGGGCACCTCAGGTACGTCCTTGGTATCGTGAAGGTATGTGGGCATCTTGCGAACAAGAGGCCTCAAGAAAAAATCCACAAATTGTGATAGCGGCTCAAGCAGTGATCCGATGCCTGAGATGATGAGTCTACCCGGGTAGGTCTCTGAGTTTTGTGGATGTTGGGAAGGACATAAAAGTATGGGACAACGGAATTGGTTGTGATAAGAAAGTCGGCTTCTTTTGGAGTAACCCAACCTTTGTCCTTTGCCTCATCCACCAAGCTCATGATTGCAGTAGAAAGTCTTTTGGTTGGATCACACTTAAGAGGGTGATAGGAGCAACTCTCGCTCAGTTGCTTGAGGCATTCAGCTCTGTATATAGCAGTTTCCATGATAACAGTGGGTCCCCCTTTGTCCACCGGTTTGATGGTGATGGGCTCATCATTACTGAGGTTATTCAATACTGTGAGTTCCTCCCTTGATAGATTATAAAAGGGACTCTCTATAGCTCCGAATCTAGATTTCACTTCTTTGATTACAGCGTTTTTAAAGGTTAGTACCTTAGGTGGTACCATGTTGGCCAGGGAGGTTGAAGGTTTATTTTCTACTGAGACTGGTGTTAGTCAAGGCTGTGTCAATGTCAGTGGTGTGTCTTCTGGAAAAAAGATGTGCAGTCTGATCTTGCAAAAAAAATTGTCAGTTCCTGGTGCACCTGAAACTAATTTCCCTTGTAGGTGGGTACAAAACCGAGGCCCCTCTTAAGCACGCCCAATTCAATTGAGGATAGTACTTGGTTACTCAAATTTACGACCAGGCTGTGTCACTGCTCGTCCCTGGTTAAGAGTTGGTTTTCGTCATGCTCCGAGTATGACGGGGAGTTGGGGGAGGACTCTAATGTACTCAGGCCTGCTGGTGTTGTGTCCGTCTGCCTCCTGACCTGCATCGGCCTTGCCCTAAAAAATCCAGGTTTTTGAGGGGTGGAGGGAGAGGTTGAAATCATGCCATTTGTGGTTGAAAATGGGGTGTGGGGTATCCCCACAGTATAGGCGGCCACCATTGATGTTGGGGTGGTCCTGTGTACTGTCCTTGCACCCTCTACCTTTCTTTTGTGGGCCTCTGTTGTGGGCCATTGAGTCTTGAGTCTGAGTCACTCGGCCACTCATCAGTACCAGAGGAAGAGTAGTTAGAGACATATTTTCTGCCCTTCTGATTATACTCTGGGGGTGCATAATTATCACTGATGTAGGGATATACTCTCTCTAGTGAGAAACATGCTAAGTCCTTCTTGAATTGTTTTATTGATCTCGTTCAGCTGTTTCTTTTGTAAGGTGGCTGAGACTATAGTTTTAAGATGGGTTTCTAGAACTTGCATTTCCACTAGGATCACATTAGCGATGTACTGTACTGATGATAAGGACCAACCAGTTCCTAATGCATTGCCATGCAATCAGGGACCAGTCCTTCTTGAAGGCCTACCCAACTATCTGGAGTGGTAGTGAGTGGTGACAGCGGTGCGTAGATTTTACTTGGTTTGGAAAATGCAATGTTGCTGAGTGTGTGTGCTCGGTGCTGTCTGGCTCAAATGTGAAGCTAAGTGGTGGTTAGGTGGGGGCCTGTTGTTATAGGTAACTAGAGACAGACATTTAGGGCCTGGTTACGATGTCGGTCAGAGTTGCCTCTGACCGACACCGCCGCGGTGTGGGAACCAACCGAACGTAGGTCAGCGGTTCCTACCGCTGGATTATGATGCGACCGCACATGGTGCAGTCGCAGACTTCCTTTTCTCTATGGGAGCTTGTGGGGCGGTCGGAAACTGGCCGTAGCACAAGCTCCCATAGAGAAAAGGGAACTTTTGTTAACCCCTGCACCCTGTGGCAGGCACCATGCGGTGCCTGCCACAGGTGCTGGGATTTAAAGGGGGGCACCCTAGGTACCCCCTTGTCCCACAACGGTAGGGGCCCCCAAATTCACTTTCCGACAGCCTTTCCATGTCGGAAAGGCTGACTTTGAAAGGCTGTTGGAAACCAACATCATAATCCCAACAGCGGAAACGCCGTCCATAGGGGACTATGTTGCAGTTCCGACCGGCCGGTGGACTCCTTGAGCCCGTCGGAACTGCGTCAGAATGACTGGCTGGTTTACACACTCCGACCGCCAACATCGTAATTCGGTGGTCGGACCATAAACTACCATGTTGATTTGAAAGCCTCCGACCAGCGGTCGGAGGCCTTCCGTCCGACATCATAATGATGCCCTAAGTCATAAATGATCATCACATTAAGCACGTGCTGTTAGGCTGCATATTATTGTTATGATTCATTATGATAAATTGATGATCATGACAGTTGGGAGTTTGATCAGCCCAATACCGATAGTTACATGCGGCCACTTTTGTGTGATTTTTGGTTGTTGTAAAATTGCCCTGACCTATTTGTTCACACACCAGCCATAAAATGAATGAGTGAAAAAAGGACTATTCTTCTCTTCTCTCTTGAGCTGCCTCAGAGTCTTCTCGGGTCACTCCTTTTGAAGTTTAACTACTTTCTTTCTCCTTGATTCTACAATATCATTTTTGGTTTTCAATCCGTAGACCCTCTTACCCTGCACCAAACAGGAAAAGCAACATAACACTCACGCTCACTGGACGGCATCTGCCAGGCACCCAAGATTGCAGGATCTTCAGAATCAAGTATAGCCCACACGGGACACATTTACTTACCCACGCACAAAAACAGTGTTCGATATTTTCAGAGGAACATCATTGCCAGCATCATCATTCAGGCTCTGTGTTGCGTCAAAGCTTAACCTTGTCCACTTCGAGGTTTGAGTACACTTCATTTCGTAACTTTTACTAGCTCAGCATTGTTCTGAATAATTCAATTTAGCATTGCTTATTATATTTTCTCTATTGTCTCTCTTCTTGTATACTAGTAGTCCAGTCTGATGAGTGTCTCAATTTTGTTTTAAAGATTTCATATAATAATATATAACCGGCATTAAATCAGTTTTTTTTTCCATGTAGTTAGTTCCCTGCGATGAATAGTCCTCACCCTACAGTTTGAGTTCACTTAGGAGGGAGTGGGATCTCACTTCTGATGCCTTCACTGTTAGTGCGATAGCATGCTACTACTACCACCATGAAGCCCTCATTTCATCTGTTCAGGTAAGAGAACTGTGGATCATTGTTGTACTGCTACAATATATAGACAATGGAAAATCACCCCCCCCCCACTCCTTAAGGGGTCAATATAGTTGCAGACTGCAGAGAGTAGGAAAAAAGAGAAGTAGGACAAGGGAGGGTACCGCATAACTGATTAGTTGTTATACGCTTTCAGCAGATTTTAAAAACAGGCTGCAGCAAAGGCAGCAGTGCAGTAACACCCCAAAAAAGATATAAATCAAAATGTAAAATTATGAAATATTTATTCCCCTAACAATATAAACTAAACCCCAACCAATGTCCCAAAAGAAAGTTGTGTCAAACTAAACTGAAGAAAGTCCCAAAATGAAATTGTCCATAAATATTTTTTAGAAATGTTCCAACTCCCAAATTCCCACCCTTTCCCCATAACAAGTCCCACCTACCAAAAAAGGGTTAAAAAAGGGGCAGAAGAGGGTACTAACGGTGGGCTAGGAGCTTCTTCATGTGCCCCTCCATTCGTTCCTGCCTGGCTTTCATGCATTCTAGCCTCTACATGATACGGAGCTGAAATGTGCGGAAATAGCGGGGGCAGTGGTGATGGAAGAGTGGTGGGCGGCAGCCATCGAACTGCGACGCCAGTGGACTGGAGGCACTGGGGTCTGGCTGGGGCCCTGAGCATCAGCAGCTGCTACCACCTCCTCCTCCTACAGGAATACCAGCTGCTGGTATTCTGCCCTGATGGTCTCCAGTTTCCTCTGCCATTTCCGGGCTGCTATCTCTTGCCTGTTAGGACCAGCAGGATTGGCTATATCAAGAAAGAAAAGAAACTAATTGTAAACAATGCTCTTAGCAAAACACATAATGTAGTGGCACAGTAGCAGGACATGTGCTGGTATCCTCGGGCCATTCGATTTTGATGTGGATAGAAGAGGTTCGGTCATTATGCACTATGGAGTACATACGCATTTTTTTCTCTCTTGTTGAGCTAAATTAATAGAGGCATGCTAGCTCAGCTGGCGGCCTAGTCATGCTTGCGTTACTTTGCTACTGTCTGCAGGTGGGCCAGCTGTAATAGACAATTTTCTTATTCCTATGGCCATGCTCTGGCCAAAATGCCTTTCAATTTTACCCTGACTACAAGGAAGATGAATACTATGAATGATATACGTCACGTGAGGTGCTATAAAATCAATCATACGGACATCCTCCTTTCTGCCGTAAGTAGAAGGTGAAAAAAGCGATGCACTACAGTACAGGGAAAGGTTTAAGGAACAGGATATTGTATTTGTCGCGTTTGCCACAGACTATCCGATCTGCAAAAGTCAAGGCACTTACTCTTAGTCCCACCTAACACCCTAGCCTCACCGTACATCACCACACTTTGAAATTACTTTTTTCCAATTAAATTGATTTGATAGGCAGTAAGGAAAGGAATTCTTAACTTACTCTACTGCGGGAAAGTTAGAGGCATTAGGCCGGGTAGGTAGAAGTTTTACTGATGATGATCATCATGTGCCTAAGCTTTGGCTAGTGGTGAGTCACTGGTTGACAAATGCTGAAAGGGAAATATTTGAACAGACGTAATCCGTTATGGAAGCCATAAATAAATATCACATGGCCAGAAGAATTTGGCGCATGCAAAGTATGTTTTTTTCAAATTTTACAGACAGCTGGGACAGAATTTAGGAAATGAGTTATGTACTAAGAAGTGACTGAGTGGGCACTGGGAGAGAAGGAAAGCACACTTTGTTATCGCATTGCCATGAACTTTGTAAATGGCACACTAACTGAAGCAGACGCACATGGCACAGCCAACAATGCAGTGCCACCGAATTAAACCATGCAGCTGTTAGGTCACCATGGGTGTTACTGGCAAGATGCCATGGGTAGGGAGGGAGGTGATTGATGATGGGTGAGTAGGATACAGAACATATGTTGTGCTTGAAACCTACTGTGAATCAAGGGAGTAGTCAGAAATTCCATCTCAACCCTTTGAATCAAAGCCTTGATAAAACCATTCCAAGCAAGTAAAGTAGGTGAGAAGAGGAACGCCCCTCCAGAGGAGCTCCCTAGTCCCTTGTTTCTTCTTCATTCCAAGCATTTTTCCATTTTTCATTGCATTGTTCTTCTAATATTATTATTCTTCACCCTTGGCTTTGCTGCTCTCCGTTTAAGTTTTACATTTTCTTATCCACTCTTCAGTATTGAAAACCATCCATCCAAATATTCATCCATCCAAACACGGCTCTCAGTCTCAACAATCCTTTCACCAACATATATTAACCCACCCATGCATCTTTTCACCCATCAAACCCACCTGAGGATTCCTTTCACCCACCCAGGCAGGCATCCTTTCACCCATACCCTTTCATCCACCCAGGCAAGCATCCTTTCACCCGTATACCCTTTCATCCATCCTTCACCCACCTATGCATCCTATCACCCACCTATATGCATTCTTTTGCCCACGCATCCTTCTCTTTCACTCATATTACATTTAATTTCACCCATCATTTCTCCTTCCATCCTTCTTTCCCTTTTCCATCAACCCATCATAGTTAAGGAACATTATGAAACTGTCTGCTGAGTTGCAGCTAGAAAAGGCCAATAAATACTCAACTCTCACTGTCTCTGCTAAAGAGGGGTGTGTTCAACTGTTCACAAGTCAAGAATACACCCTGGCAGTGAGTATATTATTAATTGTCAATAAGCAAGCAATATGACTTACCACCATCCGCCAAGGCCTCACCCCCTTGTATTGCTGCCGCGTCTGCTTGTCTGGCACCGTCACTACTGGCCCCAGCACTGGTGGTTGGTGTGGCTAGAAAACATTATACATTTTTTAGATGCCAGATACGCCTCCCCCTATTCATTTTTTATAGCAAAATACATCCACAAACATCACTACAATTAGGTTACACTATTTTCTATCAAAAACATCAGGTTGGGCATTTTGTTAGTGGCAATTTTTGACGAGCCAGCTAGTCAAGACAAACAATAACTTTTTGTAATGGAGTGGCAGAGCTATTGATGAATCTGAGTTTTTAAAAAGAAATAAAAGGGTGGACAACTAGACATATGGTCTTGGTTGGCAAATGCAATGGGGCCATCCTACGAGTCTCATACTTCCTTCCAGCCATGGTGCACAGTCATCATCAACTGCTAATACACACACAACTTTGGGGTGTCCAACCTGACCATGGCCACTCTCTTATTTTACTGATAGAGCATGAGCAAGTAAAAGAAAGCCTTCTTATCTCAACAAACATGTGTAGAATACCTTCCTTGGGCATGCAATCTTCAACTCAGAGTAGTACTACCTAACTAATGGGTTCTCTGAGTCTTACAGTACCACCACTAGGCAGTCCACAAAATTTAAAAGGAGAGAGGGAAAGCTGACTGACAAAGCAGAAGAAAGGAAACTTCAGATAGACAAGTACAGAGACAGTTTGAAGTAAAGTACAGAAACTTGAAATATAGAAATTAAGTAAATAGGATAATTCAGGGATAACAAGAATTTAGAAATGGATAGATTGAAGAGGATCTGGAAAAAAATAAGGAGACGGGCAGAAATAATTCAAAATAAGTAGCGGTAAAAGTTACGGAAATAAATATTAATGTTAACAACAGAAGGACTCACTGGGGCCAGCAGAGCCTTCGGCTGTGGGACTTTGGGAGGCACCTTGAGCTCCCTCACCCACCTCAGCCCTCTTATTGCCCATGGATGCTGATGTAAGACATAAAGACAAGTAGATAAAAAAAGATTGGTGGTAAATAAATAATCTCTCCAAAAATAGTTTTGGGCAAAAAAAGGCAATCACAATAACATTGAACTTTTCTAAATCATAACAACTAGGAAGTCCCAGCAAGTGTGCTCCTAGGAAGGCCAGAACGACTGTAGCCCCAGTGCAGCACATGCCAGGGACCGATCTGCCCAAAATGATTAAGCCTAGGAGTGAGGCTGACCCGAGGGTGGCCCCACAACCTACTACAGGTGAGGGTGCAGCCTGACTGATCTGACGGGCTGGAGACACCGGTGCGAGCGGGACCTGTTGACCAGAGGCTCAATAATGGTCAGAGGGAGGGAGGAAGTAACAACAGCCCCTACCCCTGTTGCACACTTCCACAAACCTGATGGCAGCGCACAGAGCAGAGTGCAGATTGGGCTGGCCTTGCCTGAGGGAGCAGACGGTGCATGCAGTGCAGGCCCGGCTGTGGCGAGGAGAAGGTTGCACAGCAGATCAGCAAAGGGAATTGAGGCCTGGCGGCCACAGGGCAGTGGCCCATTGACTGAAATGCTGCCCATACCTAATAGTGTTCCACCAGCCAAAGCAACACACTAGGTGGGTGCTGCATCTTCTCAGTCGACTGCTCCCTTCCCTGCACAGCTCCTCCTGGTAGCTGCTGCCCCTGTAGCTGCTGCTTCTGACCCTCTGGTTTGTGGTTCGAGATCCTCTTCCACCTGCAGGCACCTGCCTGTGCCTCATCCCTGGTGGTTCAGTGGGGAGCTCCTCTGCTCTGCTGCTGCTCTGCCCTCTGTCTCTCTGCCTTTCTTTTTCCTTCCTCTCTCTTGCTTGCTTTTTTCTCACTGTTTTCACTTTCTCCTCTCTCCTTTTTGAGCCTTTTTCCTGTGTCCCTGCTGCTGCTCGTCCCCCAAGGCCCGCCACCCTCCAGCGCCAATTCCCACTTCCCCACCTCCTAGTGGTCCAGTCCTCCCCCTCATACTACTTATGGCGGCCGCTGTGCGGCAACACAGTGGACGTGCGCAGCAGTCGCGCTGCTGGCACACCAAAGACAAGCCCGTCGGTGCCCGCCCATGCCTGGGCTGCGCCCAGCTTCACAGACCCTGGTTCTCGGACCATTCACTGATACGACGTCAGCGCCCTCCACGCACTTAACACTGGATGCCACACCGCCTGCCGCAGGGCATCACTGATGGACACCAAAGGCCAGTTGTCCTGCTGGAACTGCAGCTGCACTTTCACCTGCCACTGCACACCAGCCCCACGCACCGCAAAACCGACAAGCACCAGCCTCAACTGCATCCTGCTCAACGCAGCTCCCTCCACAAACACATCATGGAGATCTGGGACCTGCTCGACTCCGTCGACCCCGACATAGCTTTCGTCACAGAAACCTGGATGAACTCCACCTCTACTCCGGACATCGCCACCGCCATCCTGGATGGCTGAAACATCATCCACAAGGACCACGTCAACAAACCAGGGGGAGGCATTGCCATTGTACACAAAAGCACCTTCCACTTACCCCCCCACACGGATGACTGCTCAGCCAACTTGGAGCACCTCCACTTCCAGGTTCAGACCCACCCAAACACCACCTTCCACTGCGCGCCCTCATCTACAGATCCCCTGGACCCCACCTACCCTTCAGCGATTCCGTCATCAACTTCATTGCACCCCACACTTTCACCTCCACAGACCACATCCTCCTCGGCGGCCTCTACTTTTACCTGGACAACCCCAATGACAAAAACACCTTGTCCCTGGCCGAGAGCATTGCCACCGTTAGACTCAAACAACTAGTCACCTCCCCAACCAACTCAGTGGGACACATGCTCAACCCCATCTTCTCTGCCAGTGACAACATCACCTTCAGCCATATCACTGAGCTCCTTTGGACCGACCACAGCCGCGTCCACTTCGCCTTCACCAAACCCACCGTACAAGCCCACCACTACCCTCGTAGAAGCTGAAACAAGGTCACCAAAGAACAGTTTACAACCTTCCTCTGCAAAACCCCTCCACTGACATCCACAAATGCCAACACCACAGCACGCAACCTCCACTAATGGATCTCTGACTGCACAAACATTTTGGCTTCCCTGAAGAAAGCCCCAAGCAAGAAACACTCCAAGAAAGCCAGCTGATTCTCTCACACCCTTCATGAGTCCAGACGTACCTGTAGAGAGCTCGAGAAGAGATGGAGGAGTAGCAAGACCCCGGAAGACCACTCAGTTTTCAAGACCACTGTTACCGCACACCACCATCTCATCAGAACAATGAAGAAAGATGCCCTACATGAAAGGATTAGCCCCGATGCACTGAACAGCAAGGAACTTTTTGCTGTGGTCAAAAAATTTGCCAGACCCAGCAGACATCCCAACTCCCAAGACCTCTGCAACAACCTCGCCATCTACTTCCACTGCAAGTTCAAGGCGATATACAACAGCTTCGACAACCTGGATACCCAAGACCCTCCCACCCCACCTGTAACCAACACACCCTACGATGCCAGACCCCAAGAGACCTTACTCAGCTGGACCCCCCTCACCACAAAGGACACCCTCAAGATCATGAAGAGCATCCACTCTGGAGCACCCTCGGACTCTTACCCTCATCAAATCTTCAACCAAGCAGACACCACCATCGGCCCAGTACTCCACTGCACCATCAACTGCTCCACCAACTCCACCACCTTACCGGAAGATTGGAAACACACAGAGATCAACCCCTTGCTGAAGAAACCCTCTGCCGACCCGATTGACCTCAAGAACTTCAGACCCATCTCTCTCCTCCCCTTCCCAGCCAAGGTCACAGAGAAGGCCATCAACGCCCAACTTTCCGAGCTCATCGAAGTGAACCACATCCTGGACCTCTCCCAATCCGGGTTCCAAAGCAACCACAGCAATGAGACCACCCTCCTCGCTGCCACAGATGACATCCATGCCCTACTCAACCGAGGCGAAACTGCAGCCCTCATCCTCCTGGACCTCTCGCCCATCTTCGATACCGTCTCTCATCGCACCCTATGTGCAAGACTCCACAACGCCATCTTCAGCGACAAAGCCCTGAAATGGATCCGTTCCTTCCTCACCTGCCAAACACAGAGAGTCAGACTACCTCCGTTCCTCTCGGGACCCACAGAGATCAGCTGCGGAGTACCTCAAGGCTCCTCCCTGAACCCCACACTTTTCAACATTCAGATGGCCCCACTCGCAGCCATCGTCAGAAACCATGGACTCAACATCGTCTCCTATGCCGACGACACCCAGCTGATTCTCTCCCTCACCAATGAACCCACAGTCACCAAGAACAACTTTCACGACGGGGTGAAGGCTATCACCACCTGGATGATGAACAGCTGCCTCAAGCTCACATCAGAAAAGACCGAAGTCCCCATCCACCTGGGATGACGCCTGGTGGCCTGCAGCACTTGGAGCCTCCCCCACACCCACAGGCCACGCGCTGAACCTAGGCATCATCCTGGACTGTGAATTGCCAGATCAACGCCGTCTCATCATCCTGCTTCCACACACTACACCTGCTCCAAATGATCTTCGAATAGATCCCCACCGAGTCCAGAAAAATGGTCACCCACACACTCATCAGCAGAAGAATCAACTATGGCAATGCATACTACGCCGGCGTCACCGGAAACTCCTCAAGAAACTGTAGAACATCCAGAGCGCCTCTGCCAGACTTATCCTCAACATCTTCTGCCACAGCCACATCACCAGCCACCTCAGAGATCTCCACTGGATCCCAGTCAACAAAAGAATCTCCTTCAAGTTCCTCACACACGCCTACAAAGCCCTACACGATGCAGGACATGCATTCCTCAACTACCACCTCACATTCCACATACCCACCAGAGACCTATGCACTGCCCAACTGGCCCTGGCTATCGTCCCACATATCCGCAAGACGACAGCAGAGGAAGTTTCTTCTCCTTCCTCACAGCGAAGACCTGGAACATCCTGCCTCTCCACCTCAGGCAATGGCTGTCACTGCCTCAATTCAGGAAGGACCTCAAGACCTGGCTCTTCAATTGAACCAAAGTGCATTTGACGGACCAGCAGCTGTCCCGTTTCTACCCCCCACAGCACCTTGAGACCCTTACAGGTGAGTAGTCGCGCTTTGCAAGCCATTGATTGATTGACTAGTAGTATCACGCACCATCCTATTCCAAATTTCCTAAACCTACGTAACCCTATTCCAAATTTACGAAATTAGATTTTGGAATTACTAATAAATTGCAACACATGATGTTTGCTTCTCATCTCATTTCAATCTGTCAACCCTCTTTGACGGGCCAATTCGCTTAGGGCCCTATTACGAGTCTGGTGGTCCAAAGACCGCCAGGCTCGCGGTGGTTCGGCGTGGGCGGATCCAGTCATTGGCAGTCCGACCACCAGATTACGACTGGGCAGTCAGACCGCCCTGGGACCATTGGCTCCACCTGGGAACCGCTGTTCCCTGGCATAAGAGGGCCAGTCAGAGGCCGCAATATGCTTGGCGGGTCCAGTTTCCTCTCATATTAAAAGTTTTCTCTCCTGGTGGAGAGGAAACAAAATGGAGGCTCTACAGGGCCGCCCTGTGCCTCAACCGCATGTGCATGCACACAGGGGGGCATAACATGTGCCCCTCTGTGTGCATGCACATAGGTTCCTGCACAGCATGGACTTTAGAGTCTATGACGTGCAGGAACCTTGTAGAGCGGTTCCTTTAAAAGAGGCACCGCCATGGGAATGCCACGCCACCAGCCTGAAAGACTACTAAACAGTTGTAATCTGGCGGGCAGGCAGCACGACCTATGGAGGAGCAGTGGCATGGCGGTGTGCACTGCCACAGCATCGCTTTGCCACAAACTCGTAATAGGCCCATAAGTCTGCATTTTTCATTGCATAGACGGACACATGCATACACATCACTGAGAAATTGCTTTACACTGTACGAGCATACCAAAAAATAAAGGCTCTAAGAAGTGAAAGGACGCGCTAACTCCTTAATACTAACTACCACCATCTTAGTGACAGAAGAAAGGAGTCCCTGCATTACTTCTTAAATATTCAGCCTAAGCGAGTGCCAACAAGTACGATTAGGTAGCATCGAGCACCTGTCTAGAATAACGATCACATAATATTTGTAAACTTAACTGACCTGCGTGTGAGCAGCATGCTTGCTATTTGGGGAAAAAATATTAGCATAGAACACAAGTAATAATATTAATAATAATTACTCACCGGGACCTGCTACCTCAACCCATAGCAGATCCAGCAGGTCCTGGCCTTGGTCCAGGACATCGGACCACCAGCGCATCAGCTGTTGTGGGGTGAGTCAGACCCCATAGCAGCAGTACGCAGCATGGCACAACCTCGCCCAATGCTGCCCGAGTCTGTGCCCGGAACCAGGCCTGCCACCTGCGACCTGCTGCCAGGCTGGAGGGGAGGTGGCGCTGGACATTAATGACGAGCACTGCCACCTCCACCTCTGAAAATAAGGCACAGGATGTACCCCCTCCTGGCGCCGCCTTCCGCAAGGAAGGCAGCTGCTTTTTGCCTTGCTTTGTTTGGCGCCCTGCTCTGCCATGGCGCTGGGGGGGGGGGAAGATAAGAAAAAAAAGAAACAGGAAAAAAAGGAAGGAAGGTAAAAAATAAAAAAATAAAGCTAAATTGTAAAAAGTTCAAAACGCACACAAAATCAAAAAAAGTTGAAAAAATGTAAAAAGCACACACACAAAGACAAAAGGTAATATAATAAATAATAATGCAGGAAAGAAAGTTTTAGAGGGGAAGGATTAAACAGATTTAAAAAGGATTGAAAAAGTTGGCCCCAGCACCATAAAAAGACTGAAAACAAGATGGCCGTGCCCATGCGAACTGCATGGTGTTGTTCGCGTGCGATTTCTGTGCAAGAACACACTTTGTATTGATGTATGACGTAAACATCATGCAAACCAATGGGACAAGGGAACTAAACCCGATCGCGGAACTCCGCATAGTGCGGCAGAGTTTTTTACCCACTTAACGGAGTTCCATATAGCACGACTACTCGAACTTCACCCTGGCCTAGTCATTTCTTTCAGACATTTTTTCTGCATAGTAGAGCAAAATTTCATGTGTTGAACTTAACATGGGAAATCAATGTTTTGAAGCCCCCCCTTGGTTTTTTTTGGCCTCTTCTTGATGGATCAACACACAACTTTCCAGAAAGATGTTGCGGTGGGTGAACGCTTTTGGAAAGTTTCATGGAGGTTTGTCAAACAACGCCAAAGTTATTAGCAAAACAAGAAATACTCATCCCATGGAAACTCAGACCTAACTACAACAACATAGTAGCAACCACATTAACATTCATATGTACGTATATAATGTATATAATGAATGGCCTGCATAACTTTTCATTGGGGTGGAATACCTGAACACACCTACAGGAGACGAATATCGCTCAGCACTCACCTGCCAGTGATGAAACTTGAGAAAGACGGGACAGTGTCCTTTACTAAGGTGGCAGGATAACATGTCGTGCAATGCATACACCAGTGCATACACCGCAATATACGCATAATAAGATGAGCTGAAATTTTCAGCATTGAAGACTGAGCTGGGTAGTGCCTCCATTCGTTCTGATCCTGTGCAAACATGGTTACCCTCAATGGGGTATCTATCCACTGGCATGTGTGGGTGACTTGTGTTTGTCACCCATTGACACTGAAATATATGCTCCCAGAAGGCAGCCACATACATGTTATCAGGAGATGAAGATGGATTTGTATTATACAAAAAAAATTTAAATGCCTCATTCTGCCGTTTGGGAGACGTGAGGACCAGAGAACCGCAAAGGAGTTGCTGCAGATTGGCTTTGGAAAACAGAATGGAATATTGTAGACTTGGGCTCATAAGCCACACTTTACCCATGACTTCCTGTGCCGCCAGCTTGTCCATCAATTCAATCACTTCATTTTGATACAAATAGAGAATAACCCCAGTTACTGTAGATTTCTTGATTAATTCAACTGTTGACGACATTTTCCTCTCACTGTTTTTCTCTCCCATGGATACCAAGAATGCCACACAAACATCATTATCTTCAAGCACTTGTCTCAGCTTCTGGCCCCCATGTATGCCATAGTCACTGTCAGATGCCAGTATGCCTACCCATGTCCAACCAAACTTTATCACCAGTTGTGAAAGAATGTACGGTGCAAGGTCAGTGCTCGGGTTAGTTCGTAAAAAGGAAGGAAGCTGAATTTTGTCACTTAGGAGTGGCAGGGCAGAGCCATAACATATCTGAAAGAAGAAATAAATACACCATTAAGAACATATATTAATGGCAGGATAAAGATGACAGTCCCTGAAGATCAAATGAGCAATTAGTATATTAGACTAAGTTAACTTTTTTTAATGTAAATCCCAGATCAAGAGGGTAAAGTAACAAATTGTGTGAAAAACACCTATTTTCATCCAGTGGTCTCTGTCCCCTATAAGATAGAAGAGTTATGCTTTCAGGACAAGGATATTTATTGTCTGTTTCAATCTGCAATAGTGGAACAAACACATGCACATTCCCTCCACTAAAAGTACTCAATCTATGTAAAAGAAAGGAGCTATACCAGACAACACTTCTACTGCAAAAAAGTGTACACATGGGAATTGCCAAAAAACAATGCCTAACATAATATTATTTAGTAGTCAAGAGCAATCAAACTTGTACAAGTCAAAACAGTATTTCAAAAAAGGTATGTTCCGTTTATTAAGAATACCTAGTATAAGTAAAATTATCAAAAAGTACATGATCCGATGTAGCAACATGCCAACATACATCATGAATCACCTAGTCAGACTAGTAAATACAAATTATTATGAGTTAACATAAATGATCAAATGTAAGACAGTACGTTACACATAGAAAAAATACAGTCTATGTCTTCACATAACCTGTCGGTCAAACAGCACAGCCAACACATAATTCCTCTAAACAAGAATTCCCTAGGGCTTGAAAATGCCAAGTATGTATCGAATAAAGGAACTGATGAAAAAAAGAAGCCAATTCTTATAAATATAATGATTTCAATTATAGATGCCAGCCTGTGATCACATATGCTCATTATAGAGTTGTATCCTCAGTCAGTACCAATACCATCGTAACTATCAAAAGTCATTGTCCATAAGGACTGCCATCAGAAAAGTCAAATTCACAGTATTGTAGCTTTATAAGGCCATATTGTAAATCGTGGTAATGCAAGTGTCAGAATCCACACCAGGACACCATAAATATAGAATTCACAACTACTGCCATGATGGCCATTATTACTGTACACTGACTTCATAACCATCTGCCTGATTTAGAGCTTAGTAAACGCATACTCTGTGCCAAACGTGACACATATTCCATCCACTTTGTTTCAAGTGCATTATATCCTATGGCACTTGTAACAAGGAGGATGGGATATCTGTCCCGTTTGTGATGGCGTAAACCCTGGACAAATTCTAAATTGGGGCCTATATGTTTTGTTTAAAAATAATATTATGTGGCTCTGGCTGCCAGATCTCCTCCTACTTGTGTCTCAATTGTTACCAATTTCCCGTTAAGAGTCCAGGTGGAAGATTGCTGCTCAACTGGATCCGAGTGCAGTATCTCAGTATTTGTGATTGGTTATAAAATTCTGCTGCAACCGGAACCTGTTCCACCTATCTACCAATTTCACAGTGTATCACTAAATCTAGCCTTCAGTGTATCCAATATCATCGAGGGACTGCATAATCCTTGGAAGAAAAATATGATCTGAAGGAAATTATTCTCGCTCTGCAGCACATCAGCACTTTCGAGGTGTTCATTGCCCTCCACCGATTATCTGCCAGTTGTCTGGGATTAAGAGGTCTAAACACACATGCCAGATGCCATCATCTGATTAATATTCCTTCCTCATGCCCTAATGAATAATGCAAGGCAGAAATGCATATGCAGAAATTTGAAGGATGAACAAAAACTTTGGGATTCCAATTTATAGTAGCACTAAGTAAAATGGCTAACCCTCCACTGGCATGACCTTTTACTATTGGTTTTGCTGAGCATGTAAATACAAAGTTATTCTCATATTTCAAATCGGAACAAGTCCAAGTTTCCTGAAAGCAGATTATCATGGGGTGAAACTGCATTAAAAAGTTTAACTTCTAATTAGGCTGTCCTAAACACGCCATATTCTAGGAGAGACTTTTGCCTGGAGGGCTACCTCTGCAGCATAGGGATTTTATATTCTATTTGGGAGCATTCAATGTACCTGCTACCCAACTCCATGGGTCCAACTCATCTCCCATTTTTGATTCCCTGACCCTCTGGTCCTCATATCCTGAAATATTTATCACTCTTCTCCCTGTGACACTACCAATAGAGATTATATTATCCTTCGGGTTTACAGGCGCCCTGCTATTGGGTTCTACTGTAGCTGGGCCCTTCAAGTCCACCCTCTGGTTATCTAGCAAAACATCTACAATCTCCTCAAACGTGATAACATCAAGCCCTTTTTCCAAAAATAGTCAAAATTAGTCAGGATTAGCATTACAATAATCCTGGAACTAAAAGTCACTCTAGAGCATGGAAGTATGCTAAGAGGATCCAGGAACACCCGATCAATGTCTCTACTTGTTACAAGGCTCGGATCTTTAATATCTACTAATAGCTGCAGAATGAAGCTTCAATTCAATGGACCCAGTTCCCTGTCAAACAGAGAAACAAAGTTCAGGGTGTTGGATATATGTCCTAACCCTGGTCCTTTAACTAACTTATTGCTCTGCTTTTGCCCAACCTCCGATTTAAGAATTTGAGCTGGTAGAGGGAAAGGGGCAGCCTCCCCATTAAGAATCCTTAGGGGGGAGGATGTAGCCTTACGGCTAAAGTGGTTGACCTCGAAGCTGGGGAACCAGGTTCGAGTCTCAGCAACGACGCTCATCATCCTGTGATTCTGGGCAAATCACTTAATCTCCCCGTGCCTAACAAAAATGAATGTGTCCTTCTGTAACGAAACTGGTGCTAATGTAAAGCGCTCTGATACCCGATGTCTCGGGTCTAGTTCGCGCTATATAAAACTCTAAAAAAAAAAAATATTAATCCTCCTATGATTTGGATCAATCTGTACTGGGTGACAATCTGCACAAGGGGGGATTTTGGGAGATCTATCCAGGAGCCACCCGGCAGGCAGGGAGGCTCCCTTAACTTCACTTCTGCACACAATGATTCTACAAAGCCTGTTCCAGCCATATCCTTCCTTATTCCAGTGCCCAACCCACCACAAGTACTATGATTTAATACCTCTGTAACCACGTGCCCCTTCTCCTGCCCACATCTACCTGTAATTGGGAGCAGGATATTTACTTCCAGGGACTCAGTTTCTTGAACCTTAAGAGATTCATCCTTCATTAACTCGTTTATTTTTTGATGCCAGGTAGTGTGACTGGCCTCTTCAAGAGCACTTGGAAACCTCAGTTTTTTAGGCTCGCACTTCACAATACGCCAGGTCCTTTTCTTTTCCTCCTTCCGGGATTTTATCCCATTACAGCTCAAGAGAGAGGAACCCTTCACGGAAATAACATCATCTTGTTCTTTAACCCTTGACAATTTGATGCTGTGAGGATCATTTTGTAAAACTAAAACCCTGGGATTGAGGGGGACCCCTTTTTTAAAAATCGGAAAAATGGGTGGGGAATTCTTGAGGACTGATGCATTTACGTTTTCCCCTTGGTCAGCCTGACATTGGTCCCCGGGTACCTGATTATAGAAGGAGGAACAGGGCATATTTGTAGCTTCGAGGATATTTTTGGCTTGCCCAATGGGGGTGGCCCCCGCACCCACATAGTTTCCCACCTGAACTCCCTTTTCTACCACCCCATTTGATACCACTATGTTAGTCTGGGAAGCCTGAGATCTTTTTTCTATACCCCTTTCTTCCTTCACTGGACATAAACCAATGGAGGTGAGGCTCTGCACCCCCCTTAAAATGGGGTAGCGTAGTGCAGCGGTCATTTTTTGCTTGCTCGTGGTCCTCAACGTCAAGTTGGCGACCGCGAGCAAGCAAAATGACATCCCGGCGAGACTTTTTACTCATTCGCGATCAGCAACATCAAGTTGCCGATCGCGAGCGTGGAAAATAAACCTCCCGGCGAGATTCTCAACGCGGGGAGGTCAGGTTTCTCATTGCGAGTGGTCGCGTATGCTCGCGACCGTTCGCGATGAGAAACTACCAGTCCGCGTTGAGAAAGCTGCCGCTCGAGTAAAAATCTACTCGAGCGGCAGTAAAAGACAGCTCGCACTGTGCAAGATGCCGTTTTCAATGATTGCACAGTCCGGACAAGCATCCGGCACTGTGCAATCATCGCGAACAGCGCACTACGCAGTTCGTGTAGTGCTACGCGTAGTGCGAAGTGCACTTCGCATAGATTGGCATAGCGCTACTTCGCGAACTACGCCCAGGGTTAGATCAGAGTTAGTGATAGATTTGTCCAACAAATCCAGGATTGAGGAAAAGATCTGCTCTAAAGAATGCGTGATATCAGAATATGCCCTCCCCCTACCATTCCCCTTGATGTCCAGATCCAGAGACCCCTCGAGGGCTTGTGCCCCTGTGCGTGTAGGGACATCAGGTTTCAGGAAATCCAGTGAGCCTAAAACAGAAACACTTGAGGTAGGCATCCTGTAATATAAAACTGGTAATGGGGGGCGACTGACAGGACAGTCCAAGGACGGTATCAAGGCCATGACTGAGGCGACTAACGAAATTAGATTGCCCTCCATAACTCGTTTTTTCTCCATGGGGATAGGTAAGTCCGGTAAAGAAAAGTCCTCCAATATTTCAGGGGCAACGCAGCATATGTCGCCACATGATTCCTTGTCAGTCACTCGAGAGTCCTCTTTAAGCGAAGATATTCTTAGCACAGGCTCACTATTTACAGCTTTCTTCAAACAAGAGGAACCAGGAGCTTAGATAGGTACAGCACACATGCTCCTTCTACTAACACTTTAAATACAGGAGTGCAGTTCCTTAAGAAAAAAGTCAAAAAGGTAGGATTCCAGGTCAGGGGAGTCGGCTCCAATAGGAGCAAGTGCCCTCACACATCCCAAAAGGTGTCATGCTTCATCATTTGGGCTTGCTTCTCGTCAGGCCGGCACTGCAATGCCCTTTAGGCACTCGCTAGCGGGCACTTTGCCGGAGATCTTTTATTGAACGTACGATGAGGTGCGGGTGTGTGGGCTGTGTTAAGCGTGTACTGTGGTGATAGATGGTGGATTAAAATAGGTGAAGTGATGCAAAATTAGGAAATTTTAATGATAAAGCTCACTCACCTAATTAAAATCTGTGGTGCTTGTGTGGGATACAATGGTCCTAAGGAGCAGTCTGAATCAAAAATTGTAATGTGAGGTCAACATGTTTCTTGCCTGTACTTGTCCACAAAGTATCTACTTGCAATTCATCAGGACGAAGTAGCTGTAACCTACACTACTCAGTAACTTGATTCAACAGTTTGTGTTAAGTGCTAGAGTAATCAGTCACACATCGAATAACAAAGCACACTTGTACCTTGTCTTGGAAAGTGACCTGGAATACAAAGGGACAAACATAACATTAAACATACTGTGATTCTACTTGTATTTGGGTAATATATCCGCATGCATTTTATTTATACTGCATGCCCCAAGTGAATTTCAAGAGATTGGAGGCGGTACAAAAATTAGACAATTCAAATTGAAATTAAAGTCCAGATTTAAAAGCACCTTATGCAGACACCATAATTCATAAATACGTGCCGTGTGCAGTTGTCTATGAAAACACGTGTCAGTGGTCGGGTTCTACTCTTAACGTAACGCACTCACCCTTATTAGGGCCAGATCACATCTCAGGAACATTTGGCAGAGTGCAGCGCTCATTTGCATTCTTCGGGAGTAAGTGAGATACATTCATAAAAAGCACAAGCCTCTTGCCCTGCTTCTGTAGCGGTAGCTATGCCTTTGGATTGGTACTTACTCGGATGCTGCGTGGTGTCTTCTTTGAAACCTAGCCTGGCTCTCCTTCCTCATATGGAGGTGTTCCCTCACAGAGAAGGACTATTTCATCGATTGCACTTCCTGTCTGCATGCTACTGTGGGAAGAAGACTAATGCGGAACCCGTATCCGCCATGCTGGGAGTGGCGGGGGTTGAAACTTGTAATATGATAAATTTTTGACTCATTTAGTCCATACTGCTAGGATTATATCATCTGTATGTACTGAATTTTGTGCAGATGGTTAAAAGAGGAATGATTAAGTGGCCAGTTATCTCGTGCATGGAGATATGTGACTCTCTGACAGGAACAGGGGTGGGAGCACACCGCTTCACCCCCCAGCAAGGTTCGCCCCTGGCATTCTGGTAAATGCAGTCTCATGTTGCTTGCTTTGCTGTAGTATTCCGAGTGTTTCGCCAGAGTTGGCGCAGATAGTGCTGATCTCTAGACACGTGTTTCTGGTTCTTTAACCGTCATCAGTAGAGATTACAGGCTTCAAATTTGGGGTTTGCTGAGTAGGCTGCCAAACATTGCATCACGTCAAGTACCTCTCACTGGCGCGCGGGTGCTTCTTCCACGAGCTCGTCAGCTCAATGACTCACGGGAGTACTTTTAAACAGGAACAGGGGTGGGAGCACACCGCTTCACCCCCCAGCAAGGTTCACCCAGCCTGGTGAAATACTCGAAAGACTTTTGCAAGTACACACGCTTGGCGAACTGCATTCACCATAATGCTTAGGGGCGAAACTGCTGGGGGGTGAAGCAGTGTGATCCCACATTGGTTTCCTGTTTAAAAGGCTCCCTCAAGCCGCTTGAGCTGACAAGCTCGTGGAGAGGCACCTGCGCGCCTTGAGAGGTACTGTGACCCGAGAACACTTTGGCAGCCTGCTCAGCAACCCCAAAAATTTGAACGCCTAATCTCTACTGACGACGGATAAGAATCCAGAAACACGTGTATAGAGATGGCCAGTACTAATCTGCACCAACCTGGTGAAATACTCGAAAGACTTTTGCAAGTGCACACGCTTGGCGAACTGCATTCACCATAATGCTTAGGGGCGAACCTGCTGGGGGGTGAAGCAGTGTGATCCCACATTGGTTTCCTGTTTAAAAGGCTCCCTCGAGCCGCTTGAGCTGATGAGCTCGTGGAGAGGCACCTGCGCGCCTTGAGAGGTACTGTAACCCGAGAACACTTTGGCAGCCTGCTCAGCAACCCCAAATATTTGAACGCCTAATCTCTACTGACGACGGATAAGAATCCAGAAACACGTGTATAGAGATGGCCAGTACTAATCTGCACCAACCTGGTGAAATACTCGAAAGACTTTTGCAAGTACACACGCTTGGCAAACTGCATTCACCATAATGCTTAGGGGCGAACCTGCTGGGGGGTGAAGCAGTGTGATCCCACATTGGTTTCCTATGTGACTCTCTCTTGCTTCACTACTCGATAGAAGCTGTAGGCAGGAAAGGAGTACTGTATCTCATTTGTGTAAGGAATTTATAGAGTTAGAGTAACACATCATCATAGATGACATTAAATACGCAATTATTGGCCAAGGTGGCGTGTCTCTCCTATGAGCAACGATGTATAGTGAGATCATTTATTAGGAGATTAACAGTATGTCACTTTTTTTAAAACTTTATTTATTATTTTATATTGGTAAGATTACAAACAACAGTGCACATTGTCTCAATATCCATGACATCATCAATAAAGTCACTCTATGTAGTAATCAACATAGTGCACAACAATGCGTTCATTTGTCCCAGCACTCAGCACACTTTACGGTGCCATATCAATTTCCTCATCTGTTGGCTCCTGTCAGGCGCCTGCACTACAGATCATTTATCCTGCCCTTTTCCCGCATTCCCTTGCCCATAGTTCCACCCAGTTCCATCCTTATTGCACATTATGCTCACTGGCTGCTGTCTATATTAACATTGTTTCTCAAATAGTCCCTCAAAGGCTGCCAAATATCTTTAGGCTTGGATGCAGGGGGTTGCAATGCAGCATATAATTCACTATTAGTATTGCAATACATTAACTTTTAAGCCATTGTTTGAGTGTTGGTGTGCTTCTGCGGCCCCAATGAATGGCCAGCTCCCTCTTGGCAATGAATAGTGCTATACCGACATACCTGCGCATCGCTTTGGGAACGTCTGCAACGTAGCCCAATAGAGCCAATAGTAGAGATGGCCTAAGTTGTAGGCTTGTCATTTGTTGCAGTGCCTAAAAATATGTTCTCAGTACCCTGCCACCCTGCTGCATGTCCATGTCATATGTATATAGTCCACCATTGGGGCCTGGCATTTAGGACAGTTTGTAGCTCGGGACAGGTCTATGCGTGCCATTTTCACCGGCGTCATCTACACTCTTCGTAAATATTTGTAATGTAGCAGCTTGTGTCTGTAGTTACCAGAGACCGTGCGGGTGGTCGTGCAACACTCTTTCCATAATTTGTCTGAAATGGGGTACCCCAGATCAGCCTCCCACACGCTTATGACCTTACCATTGCGCACTGGCATACGTTCTAAGCCAGCATGGTATAGTTTGGATATTAGTCTGTACCCTTCTGTATCAGATATGAGTAACTTCAGCGGCGTAAAGTTGTCTGGTTCTAGGGGATAAGCGGATACTCAGTTCTGCAGCACATTTTGGAGTCTGGTCAATACAAACTGGTCCATGAGTGTAGCGCCTGCAAAGCGATCATCCTCTGTGCGTGAGTAAATGTGACCCCCGGGGAACACGTCCCCAAATGTACACAGCACGTACCACAGCAACGTGCGTTTTACTAGTGGCTCTGATGTGATGGGTACCCAAGGGTTGTCCATCAGTGGAATTTGGGAAGCGTACAGCTCCGCGCCCCCATTACTTGTAGCATTTTCCTCCAGGCCCAGCATGTATTTGATACCGTTTGAATATCCACTTTGTCTAGTGGAAGCCCTGCTGGTAGGAGCCCTCGTAGCGGCACTGGGGTGGCCAGATCTGCCTCGGGTTTCGCATACGGCAGTCTGGCATCCGAGTGATACCAATGCCATACGTAGCTACAGGCTGCTAAGTAATACAACTGCATATTTGGGACTCCAAACCCTCCCTTCTCATATGGTAGCACTAGAGTATCCCACCCAATAGGTGGTTGCCGTCCTCCCCATACCAAGCGCATCAAGTGCGCATGTAGCTGAGCAAAAAATGAATTGGTGAGTGGTATGGGAATATTATGAAAGAGATACAGCAGCTTTGGTAAAATTACCATTTTAATTATAGCGAAGGTTGCGCAATATTGCCTTGACTCCAATGTACTTGCGTTGGGCCTCTTGCACCATGATAGTAAAGTCAGGAAAAAGGGACAGAGCTGATGCCTGCCATGTTAGTGGCCCTTTCACTCTCACTAGCCTGAGTGCAGTGTTGCGGTCCCTGAAGTTCAGCAGCCTCGCAATTATGGGGTGAGGTGGGATGCCCGGGTTCAGGCACAGCCCCAGCGATCTGTGGGCGTGTTATACAACAAACGTGGTAGTGAACGATTCGGCTCCAAACAATTCCGTCAGCAGCCTTTCAACAAATTGGTCCAGACGCCCACTAATTGACAGTTCTGGCACTCCCATTAAGCGCAGGTTATTTCTCATCCCTCTTGCTTCTAAATCCTCAGTATTCACGGCTGGCGTCTTGACTTGCCGCTCCAGCTTTTCTACCCTTTTCGACATTTGCGCTGCACCATCCTCTAGATCCAACACTCTGCGTTCCGCTACATCCAGCCGTCGCTCGTGACTCTCCAGATGTTCATGCATTTTATCAACCCTTCTATCAAGCGCATCGAACCTGCTATCCAGTGCCTTAAAGCCGGAGCACAGCTCATTCAAGAGTGCTTCTGCGCTCAACTATTCCATGTCTTCCCCTTACGCCATTGTGGGGTCCGCAGTTTCTTCTGTGTGAGAGGGGGCCGCTTTATCCTTTGTGGTGTCAAACAGCAGTTTACGTTGCTTGGGTCCCTCTTAGCCATGCTTGTCTTAGTGGGGGGGGATTGCCCACTAGCAACTACTGCCACTCTAGACAAGTGGTCCCCCAACAGTCCCGCCAGGTAGCCTCAGGGATTGGCAGCACTGTCCCAACAACGATCCTCCACACTCAGCGCCAGAACATGGGAGACCAACTACAGCATACAATGCCTGGCTCCCTGCAAATTGCCCCCGCTGTGCCTCCTCACCGTAGACCCATTTGCCAGCAATGTAGGCTGCAACCCTTGTACAGCAGAACTCCAACAGCCAAGGGGATGGTTACACAGCGCCTGTAGTGCTTCGAGTATGCCAGTTCCCGCAGCCCCTCAGTGCCGACCAGGGTCCTGGGGCCACTCCTCCCTCGCTCGTGAGCCAGGCTTCAAGGTCCCACACCGGGTTGGGGTGCCCCACAGCAGTCAGCACATCCATGCCCCGGGCCTGTAGACCTCCGGCCATGCCAGCACAAGTCCAGCACTGCCCGGCTCACCGCAGGTCACAGATGGCCGCAGGCTCTTAGTGGCAGCTCGATCTCTCCAACGACTG
This sequence comes from Calotriton arnoldi, assembly GCA_963921515.1. Classification (NCBI taxonomy): domain Eukaryota; kingdom Metazoa; phylum Chordata; class Amphibia; order Caudata; family Salamandridae; genus Calotriton; species Calotriton arnoldi. The sequence continues at coordinate 1,991,354 of CAWUFW010002304.1, forward strand.
GAGCTCCACCGTGGCTATCGCAGCCGACTCTGGTGCATTTCCTCACACTGGCTTTTCTGTTGTTGCAGTGCCAGAGTCAGTCCCGGCCAGCGGGTAGTATTCCCTTGCCACACGCGTTCCACGCTACATCGTAGTCGCAGACCCAATGCAGGCCGCCATTGCGCTCCACCCTCGATGTTCCGACACAGCTCTCCAGAGCCCTCCAGTAGTCGGATCTTGATGCCGCTCGATCATACCTTTATTGAATGGTTAATTCATGGCATCCACACCAATGAAGCCACACCACACGCCCCGTAGGGGCTCGGATTTGCAGGATGCTGGCGGAGCTTCACCTCCGCGCGGCCATTACGGTGACACCCCAACAGTATGTCACTTGGTATTTTGATATGGTATTGTTGAGTGACATGCAATTATTGGCAGAAGTGGCGTGTTTCTCCTATGAGCCACGGTGTGCAGCGAGATCATTTATTAGGAAATTATCAGTAACTAAGGGACCAAATTCCAGGGTTATGCGATTATGTCTCTTCTGTCTGCAATGGCATGCAGTATGATAATTTAATTGGGGATTAACGGCAACTGAGGGAACAATTCACAGGATTATGTCGGTATGTATTCAGTTCCCCCCATGGAATATCATCGTTCAACCCATCCCTATGTGTGGACAATCTTAAAATCCAAGTTTGTTCTTTTCTGAATAGGATTTCTTGTCGCATCTGTGGATGTGCCTCAAGGACAGTCCATTTGAGGTCATCGGGGGAGTGACCGACAGTGGTGAAATGGGCACACATCTTGGTGTTGGTCTTTTTGCACCTAATATTACTCTGGTGTTCACTAATATGCACCTTAACTGTTCTTGTGGTCATCCCTATGTATTTTAGCTGACATGGGCAGGTGATCAGATATATGCAATTAAGTGTGTTGCAATTTGTGTGTTTTCTCTGTGTCCATGTCAAAGTGTCGCTAAGCTGGACCCCTTCATAGTGTGTGTTAAGGGACAAACAGAAGTGATCTGGCCCTAATAAGGGTGAGTGCATTACATTAAGAGTAGAACCCAACCACTGACACGTGTGTTTTCATAGACAACTGCACACGGCATGTATTTATGAATGATGGTGTCTGCGTAAGGTGCTTTTTAATCTGGGCTTAAATTTCAATTTGAATTTTTAAATTTTTGTACCATCTCCAATCTCTTGAAATTCACTTGGGGCATGCAGTGAAAATGAAATGCATGCGGATATATTACCCAAATACAAGTAGAATCACAGAATAGATTTCTATTAAGCCTGGGCGGAGTTCGCGTAGCCGCGCTACGCGAACCTACGCGAAGAAGTAAAAAAACTCTGCAACACTACGCGGAGTTCCGGGAGCATGCGGAGTTGCTTGTTCCGCATGCTCGCGCATGCTCGTGAGACGTTTTTGACATTCGGCAACGAGGATTGCGTGTTCAGGGGGATATATCGCGCAAACTTCACCACGCGGTCGCCAATGGGCGCAGCCATCTTGTTTTTCTACTCTTTGCATGGTTCTGGGGCCTGTTTTTCATCACTCTCCAATTTTCAATCCTTTGTTTCTTACACTATTTTTCTGATCTTTTTTATTTATTATCTATCCCTCTCTCTCCCTAAGTGTATATTTTGCATTTTATTTCTACTTTTACTGCATTTTTGTGCTGTTTTTCTATTACTTGCTTTTTATTTATTTTACTTTCCTACTTGTTCTCCTGACTTTATTTTTTACTTCTACATTTTCTTTTCCACCCCCACCCCCCCCAGAACCATGGCTAAGGCTAGCCAGAAGGGGAAGGCCAATGCTAGTGCGGCCAAGAGCCGCCTTCCTTGCGGACGACGGTGCCCGGAAGGGGTGCAGCCCCGGGCCCTATTCTCAGAGGTGGAGGTGGCTGCCCTTGTTTTTTTGTACAGCGCCACCTCCACTTAACCTTGGCAGCAGGCGGCAGGGCTGGCTCCGGCTACGCTACCCAGGAGCATAACCGCCGGTGGGCGAGGGTGCGTCGAGCAGTGTTTCACTGCTCTGAGGTCTGGCGCACCCACAACCAGCTGACTCACTGGTGGTCCGACATCTTGGACTGGGAGCAGGACCTGCTGGACCTGCTAGGTGTTGAAGTCGTGGGGCTTGGTGAGTAGCTAATTATAGTAGTATTGTGTGTTCTGTTCTGTGTTATCGCGAATATTTTTTTTTTTCCAAATAGCAAGAATGCTGCTGCTTAGAATGCAGGTAAGTTTCATTTAAAAATCTTATATTATGTGATTTTTATTCTTCTTGACACTAGACAGGTGCTCAGCGCTACTAATCTTACTTGTTTGTAACTTTGCGCTCGCTTGGGCTGATTATGTAAGAGAGTTTAGAGAACTTAAGTTAGGTAATGCTAGAGAGACTCCTTTCCTTTGTCCTTTCACTAAGATAGTGGTGGTAGGTAGGTAGTTTAGTTACTTAGTATTAGTTGGTAATTTTTTAGTGATCAGTGGCGTGACGCGTCCTCCGTCACGTGCTGCTGACCCCAGTCCTTAGTAGAACCTTTTGTAGTTTATTAGTGAGTGAGTAATATAGCAACTCATCAGCACATCAGCAGCAACCAACCAACAATTTGGTGTATGCAATATGCATGCGTCCATCTATGCATTTTTGAGGACTAAAATAAATGGAAATGCAGACTTAGTGAACAATTGGCCCTTCAAAGGGGGTTAATTCATTGATGAATTCGAATGAGATTGAAACTTAGAAGAAGCAAATATATTTTTGGGCAATTAATTTCCAATGTCTCTGGAATAGGCGGGCTAGGCTAGGTGGTACTTACTTACAGGTTTAGGATTCTGGAATCGGAATGGAACACTGGATTAATAAATAATAACTAGACGGTTTGCGATACTACTACTAGTCGATCAGATTAGATAGGTCAATTTTATTGCAATTGTTGATTCCTGTCCAAAAATGTTTTTAGAGCGTTTTTTTAAATATTTTATTTGTTTCACACCAATCTATTTTTGTCTCTTTATTATATCTTACATGATCAGCATCCAGGGGCAAGAAGACGACAGGGTCGTCTGAGGCGGGACTCGGAGCTGGAGATGCCTCCCAGGGCCAGGATCGCTCCTCTCCCGAGGGCTCTGCTGCTGGCCCCAGTAAGTCCTCCTGTTGTTAATATTAATAATTATATTTCCCTAACTTTTAATGCACCTTATTTTTTCCAAACTATTATTTCCGTTTCCAAATTCTTTTTTTTACCAAATCTTCTTCAATCTATCTGTTTCTAAATTATTGTTATCCCTGCATTACCTACCTACTTAGTTATATTTTTTTCTATTGTCTGTTTTTATTTTACTCCTATTTATCAAAAAGAGAGGGGGGGACGGTGGGAGCTGATTGTTAGGTCCAGTGACCCTTGCTCCCGATTGGTAACTGGTATATAAAGGGGGGTCACTGTTCCTTAAGAGGAGAGTTCAGAGTGGAGAAAGAAAAAGGAAAAGGTGTCCTGTGCTACTCTGTGTGTGGGGACAGTGTGTCCTCATCATGATGCCCTCACACACCCCGAAGGATGTCATGCTTCATCATTGGGCTTTTTGCTCCTCGTCGGGCCGGCGCTGCAATGCCCTATGGGTCCCCCGAAGGGTCTCATTTTCGGAGATCTTTTGATGAAACAAGTCGTTAGGTGCGTGCGTGTGAGTGGAAGTGAGGTCTCAACTAGTGTGTTAAAAAATGACTGGAGGGAGAGTGGCTATTATTTATTAAAGTGGTCCCTCTGTCATTAGTAAAAGGTGTGTGGTGCTGCTAGTGGGATATTATGTCCCTCAGTAGCTAGATATGAGTCCTTAATGGGTGTCTCTAGTGGTCGACATGTTTCGCGCTATCTGTGGCCTCTGGAGGAGATCCAAAGCGCTTCTTCAGGACCAAGGTGAATTTAAATAAAATATCACTAGCGGACTAAATTTTTCAGTGCCGCCAGGTTGATGCAAAGGAGTAGCGTCTCCCTTGTTTCTATAATTATGGCCTCATGAGATCAGTGAGGGCCGATGGGAAGGTTCTCCCATTCAGCTGTGCTGCTCCACCTGCATGCCTCTCTCTGTCTCCGCGGAGACTCACCTTGGTCCTGAAGAAGCGCTTTGGATCTCCTCCAGAGGCCACAGATAGCGCGAAACATGTCGACCACTAGAGACACCCATTAAGGACTCATATCTAGCTACTGAGGGACATAATATCCCACTAGCAGCACCACACACCTTTTACTAATGACAGAGGGACCACTTTAATAAATAATAGCCACTCTCCCTCCAGTCATTTTTTAACACACTAGTTGAGACCTCACTTCCACTCACACGCACACACGCACCTAACGGCTTGTTTCATCAAAAGAGACCCTTTGGGGGGCCCGTAGGGCATTGCAGCGCCGGCCCGACGAGGAGCAAAAAGCCCAATGATGAAGCATGACATCCTTTGGGGTGTGTGAGGGCATCATGATGAGGACACACAGTTTTTTTTTTTTACATCAATATAACTGCCTCTGACTCTGTACTACTATTAGTCTGTCTGTAGCTTGCCCAGTTGGCCACTCTTTATTTTTTAAAGTTTTAAAACTCAGATTCACCAATAGCTCTAGCCACTGAGCCCAGTCCTTTGGGTTGTCCTCTTCTTAATCTTGAGAGGCTTTTCGACAATTGCCACCAACAAAATGCCCAACCAGATATTTTACTATTTTTGATAGGATAGGACGTACTACTGCCTACTCTACTCTAGTGCCCGATTTGTACTAGTGATGTATGTGGTATATGTATGCATTGTATTTTCCCAATCTTGCTAGTGAAAAAAAATAAATAGGGGGAGGCGTATATGGCATCTAAAAAATGTGTAATATTTTTTATAGTTCCGACCACCAGTGCTGGGGCCAGCGGTGGGGCAGGCGATGCCAGCCAGGAGGGAGCAGATGCGGCAGCTGCTGCAGGGGTGGGTGACCCAGCAGCAGTGGCGGGCGGTGGTAAGTTGTACTTATATTCCTTACTTATTGACAATAGTTACACAGTCGCTGTAGGGGTGTACACACTGTACTGTTGAGAGAGACTAAGTTGTTGTGAACAACAGTTGAAGAAGACACCGTTTACTTAGTATTAGCAATAGCATTAGCGGCGGGAGTTGAGTAATTAATGGCCTCTTCTATCTGACTCCAACTCAGCTGGGAAAGTTTTATGAAGAAGACTAAGAGTCATACGACCTTGATGGATGGGTTGAACGAAAAGGGAAAGAAGGATGGAAGGAGGAAGGATGGGCGACATGTAATAATATGACTGGCAGAGAAGGATGCGTGGGATGCATAGGTGGCTGATAGGAATCGGATGCATGGGTGGTTGAAGAATGGGTGGAAGGTGAAAGAAAGGATGCCTGCCTGATTGGGTGAAACTGTATGGGTGATAGGAAGAATCCTCCGGGGGGTTTCATGGGTGAAACTCAAAGGGAAGCAAGGAAGGACGCATGGGTGGTGGTTAAAAAAAAATTACAAATGTATGTTGTTGGTGAAAGGTTTGTTGAGAGATTATTTAAGAAGAATGATAGCCATGTTTACTTTAAATGGATAGATGCCTGGATGGTGCAATCAACATAGCATAGGTAGAGACTGTCAGTGGATGAAGACATTGTAAAAGAAAAATAAGCAGTGGCAGAGTAGCAAAGCCAAGGAGAATAGAATAAGAGATTATAATTAAAAAATATAATGCTAGAAGAGCAATGCAATGATAAATGGAAAAATTGCTTGTAAGAGAAACAAGGACTGTTTTTTTTCAAGGTTTTTGATTCAAGGTTGTATTTCAGAATACTCCCTTGACTCACAGTAGTTTGCAAGCACAGCATATATATTGTGTATGTATTTACCAATACCCACCCATTATCAAGCACCTCCCTCCAACTCCGAGGCCCACTCCCTAGTCCCTACCTGTGTCATTTTCGACTGTGTCAACCTGCCATGGGTGGCCTATCGGCTGCATGGTTACACGTCGTCCCATATATAATCAATGATCATTTGGATCAGATATCATCTGCCTTGTTGAAGTAGTCAGGGTGAAAGTGAAATTGAGTATGACCATAATAGAAAAATAAGATAATTGCGTAGTTGTAGACTAAAGCTGCCCAACCTGCAGACAGTAGTAAATAAAAATAACGTGAGTCTGCGACACAAGTATGTCTGTCTAGGGCGCAAGCTGACTGAGCTGGCATGCCCACAAGGTTAATTTAGCTAAACAAGAGAGAGAGAAAAGAAAGACTTTTCTACTCCATAGTGCCTAGTAGAAGTAATGCCTGAAACTCCCACAAATGTTAGAGACCGAGGAAGTGGGAGGATACCACAGATGTTATGTACTGTGCTTGCTAGTGCTACTGTGCCACTATTTGTATAATTAATTTTGTGTTACTGTTTTGCTAAGAGTATTGGTTACAATTGTCTTTTTTCTTTCTTGATATAGCTACTCCTTCCCAACCAACCAGGAAGGATTAAGCAGCCATGGCCCGGTGCCGGAAGCTGGAAGCCATCTGCACAGAATATCGGGGGCTGGTGGCTCTGGCGGAGGAGGATGAGAAGGCGGCAGCAGCTGCATCCTCCTCCAATGCCCCGGGCCCCAGCCAGGCACACCCAGTGGTACGGCGCCACGGTCTGGCAGCTGCCCGCTGCACTTCATCTTCATTGAACACTGCTGCCCCCCCGTGGATGCAATTGTAGAGCATTCAAGCGCCGCATGCTCCTCTGGATGGTGCGCCTAGAGGAGCAGGTAGAGGAGGTCCTGGAGATTTACCAGCAACTGCGAGCCCGCCGCTAGACCTCCATCGCCTTGCCCCTTTTTACATTTTTGGGGAGTGGGTGCTAATGGGGCGTTGGGGAAAAGTTGGTGTTTATATATTTATGGACAATGGACTTTTGGAGTGGACAATCTTTGGACATTGGTTGGGGTTAGGGAGAGGGGTAGGTCAGGTGTTGTGGGTAATTCGATTTGTTTATTTTGTATGGGGAATAAATTATTTATACTACATAGGATGTAAATGTTTTGTGGGGGGTTGCTCTTTTACTTCACACGGTTTCCTTTGCTGCTGCAGGCCCACAGCCAGTTTTTGATTGAAATAATATTCTGACGATAGTGTAACACACCAACAGATAGATGCGGTACCCTCACTTGTGACTTGTCCTACTAGTACTGTCAGTCTCTGCTCCTAGTCTAAGCAGTCTGCAACTGGACTTGGAAGGGTATGGGTGTGTGAATTAATGAATTAATTTCCATATTATTAATTATGCCTCCCCCAAACTTCTTCTCTCACTTGTGATTGATGTTTATTTTTACTTACTTAGGCAAAGCGATGGCTGCATGGTGATGATGGTTTGGTTTCCCTAGATGCCATGGTGGTGGTGGTAGTAGTAGTAAAGACTGACAGTAGCATTTGCGAGAAAAAAAAATGAGACAGTCAGTCGCCTGAGGGAGACTCACGTATGAGTAGTAAAAGTACAGTACAGATGAAGACTGGCAAACAAGAAACCATGATGATGATAAGCAATGCTAAAGTAAAATAAAACATAATGGTGACGGGGATAGCCTAGTACAAGTTACAAACTGAAGTTGACTCGACCTATGAAGTGGACAAGAGTAACCTTTAGTGCTGGAAGGATGATGAATCGATGCCGGCAATTAATTATGATGGATTATGTTCCTCTGGAAAAACAATTTACTTGCGAATACTGAGCATGGGTGGGCAAGCAGAAGAAGATCCTTGCCCTGCCTTGAGTTAGTGTTGCTTTCACCACATCCGCCCCAGCAAGTGTGTGATCAATTATTGGTGTTAATTTAAATTAGTCACACCTCAATATAAATCACACAGCCCGGGGGAAGAGGGTTAGGGTTTGATGAATGGTTGGGAAGGGGTATTTGAGGGAAAGGCTTGACAAAGTCAAACACTACACATGGCCAACACACATTCTTGGCAGACGGCCCTCATAAATCTGTTAAGGGAGAAAAATGAAATGCATGCATGATGAAGACTTGATGATGAGTAGTACTAGACTAGTAGTAGTACAGGGCAGCAGTATATATTATTAATTATTATTATGCAATTGCCTTTCTAGTCTGCCCCCAGAGAGACCCAAGTTACATACATTTTATGTTCTGTTGTACCGGGCTTCCTTTTAAAGCTAGAAAAGAAAATTAAAAAATATCTGTAGGAGTCAAATATAAGCAAACATAATAACAACAACATACACAGTCGCAATGATTAAAGAGAAAAAATGAATCAAATTAAAAGAATATGATACTATAACTATGTTATGGTCAAATTGGGAGTTGCATCTCGGCAGTCGGCATTCCTCTTGGTCCTTCCTTCCATGATGCTCCCTCCGTCAATCTTGGGTGTCTGCCTGGCGGATGCAGATTGGTAAGGAAGTCTGAGTTGTTTTTCCCAGTATAGCAGAGGGTAAAGGCCGGCCTGTAAGTGTAGATGGAAAAACAAAAGGGATATTGAAAAATCAAGGAGAAAAGTCAAATGAAACTGCATAAATTAAGGAGGAGTGCAACAAGAAAACTTTCAGAGGCGGCATGGCTAAATCATGCCTACTCTGTTTCCAGCATCTACAACAACACTTAGCTTAGATTTTGAGCCAGACAGCACAGAGCACACACAAATACACAGCAACATAGCATTTTCCAAATTAAGTAACTAAATCAATGCACCGCTGTCAGTCATACCACTACACTCGCCTCCACCACTACACAGACATGTAGGTCTGGTGTTGTTGTTGACTTGTTTACCTTTTAGACCACTTCATGAAACGCCCCGAGTTATTCCATCAATCATCTCCGATCCTACTGACTGACTGCGAGTATGGTATGCTCATCATAGTGTCCAACTCTGTAGTGTACCGAGTGAGTCCAGAATCGAAAATGCAATGGATCGGCCTGCAGTAGTACAATTTTGTTATTGAACAACAAGAAGGGAAACATTGACTTGAGTCACTTTTTTGTGTGTAGATTAATATTAGTAGACATCATGCACTACAACAACACAAACACCAATCACTCAGAGTCAGCGTCCAATGCATGCCATTATTTACCTGTTCTTACGAGGCAGTCCCTCTAGGCTCAGAAAGGAGGATAGCTATAGTCAGGTTCTTTGGAGGGACTCGACGAGGCAGGCACCCATTTCACATTTCTTGTACTATTCTCCATCCAATGTCTGGCTTGAGGGAAATGGATTTAGAGCGAGTCAGAACTGGAGCAGGACTCGGAGGAGTGGACTTACTTCTTCACTGACTGCACACAGTTGCAACTCTAATCCGGCAATAAAAAGAGTAAGACGGTGGGGATGGATTTGTGAACCAGAAAGACAGTGGCACACACAAATAATAAAGTAAATAATGTTACTTAGCTATATCTTTTTTGGGGGGGATTTGAGGGTGCGTCAAAGAAAGAAAGTAACTGGAAATTGAAAGAGCCTAGTTGTCAGGGAAGTAGAGCTCATCCTCAAACTCTGGTGGTTCACCCAGAAGTAGGTCATCTAACACACTACTTCCATGACCTAAGTCGCCGTCATCATCTTCCTGCTGTGCTACTTCAGGTATGGTGTAATCCGGTGGTATAAAGTGCTGATTCATTTTGATCATGGTTAACCTCTCCACGTTTTAGGGCGAGAGACTGGTCCTTCTGACTGTCAGAACGGCACCAGCAGCACTGACCACACGCTCAGAAGAGACACTTGCGACAGGGCAAGCTAGATAGTTTATTGCCAGCCTGCTGAGCACTGGCTATTGGTGCCTTTTCCCATACCAATACAGCAATGAGTTTTGATCAATGAAGACCTCTGTTGGGTCCTTCAGATAGGCCTGGACCATCCACTCAATGCTCAGGGGTGCTCCGCTTTGCTCTGCCTCTTTTGCCTTTGCCTGAGCACTGGACCTAACAAGCCCTTGCTGTAGAAACCATTCCTGTGCCGATTTTGGTGGGGCTGATGCTCCTGTGCTTGTTGTTGTTGATGTTGTTCTTGGTGTTCTTGGTGGTTTTGATTGCTGTGAGCCAACCGCACTGCCCTCAGGCTCTGAAGTGGAACTTGAGGCCGGCTGCCCTGCAGTACTTGTTGTGGCCTGGAGTAGCAGGGCTCTAATTCCCAGCCGTTTTTTTTCTAAGAGACTGGCTTCCGCAGCTATCCAAGTTTTGTACTTGGCAACATCCCCTTCTAAAAAAGGAATCAATGTGCTCAGTACTTGTTTGTACTGTGGATCCAGAATTGTGGCAGAAATGTAATGGTTGGATGACACAATGCCTCTTTGCACCCTTGTATTTTCAGATAAGCGAAGGGTTAAGCTCTCCACCAACTCATATGCTTCCTTTTTTTTCCTCCACACCTGCGTACATTGCAGACACCCCCTTCAGCTGTTCCTGTAGCATTTGCAACAATGGAATAGCTTGGCCCATAGTACAGTCCTCCTTGCTGACTTCACGTGTGAAGAGCTCGAAAGGAAGTAGCATCTCTGTCAGGCATTTAACTAGGCCCCATTGGTCCATCTCAATGATCATGCCTTTCACAGTAGCATCCCCTCTTTGCATGACATATTCATTGATTGGTCTGTACTGCTCAAACAGACGTTCGAGCATGTAATAAGTTGAGTTCCAACGTGTTGGCACCTCTTGGATGAGTGCTTTAACTGGCATTCTATACTCACGTTGAATGATCCTCAGCTGCTTCCAGGCTTTAAAAGAATGGCTGAAATGTGTGCAGATTCTTCTGCAGGTGGTCAGTAACTTGCTGACTCTGTCTTCTTTTTTCAGAAAGTCTTGAAAAATGATGTTAATGCAGTGCGCCAATCACAGGACCCTGAAATAGCCACCATCGGACATGGCCTTAACTATATTACTGCCATTGTCCGTGGCAACAATACCAATGTTGAGACCTCTTGGGCGCAGCCATTCAAAGACCTTGCTGTCAAAGTCTTCCAAAATGTTTGCAGAAGTATGAGATTTCTCCATGGCAAACATGGCTACAGTTGCATGTTTCTGATTGGCATTAAAAATCTCAGCTGTGTCAACAACACCTGATGCAGATATATTTTCTCTAACCCCCACAAAAGAGATCCAGTGTGCAGTGATGCACATGTAATCAGTGGCTTGGCAACTGGTCCATATGTCTGTTGTCAGGTCGATAGTGTGAACAGCACTCTGCTGAAAAGCTTGTCCAAGCAATTCCAGCACGTCGTGATGTAGTGCTGGAACCGCAACTCTGGCGAAATAGGACCAGCTGGGAACCTTCCATTTTGGGCAGATGGCAGTCACAATTTCAAATAAACCCACCCCTTCCACAAAAGAAAAAGGGAGGAGGTCCAGCGCTAACATTTTAACCAGCTTCGCATTGTACAAACGTGCCGTTGGGTGGTTGCGTTCGTACTGCCCCTCCGACCTAAACATGCTGAGAATGGTAGGCTGGATTTTTTTCTTTTCTGGTGCCACTGATGCAGGTGACTTCTTGACGCCAGATGTTGTAAGGCTCAACGCTTTTTTTTTCGTTTCAGTACTCTCTTGCCTGAGACCCCTTGGTGTCTCAGCCTGACTCTTACTCTTGTGCCACTGCGATGTTGCTGATGAGGATGTGGGCGGTACCACTGCACTGCTGGGGACAGGGCTACTTTGTGTACCAGAGAAAATGTCTCCCTCTTGTTCACCTTCCACCGCTATCGTATCTTCTACTTCTTCATCACCACCAACAGCAATGGGTGCAGTTTTTTGGCCGCTAAGGTGCGCCTCCCAATGGATCAAGTGGTGTTTTTTCAGATGGGTTGTTTGGCCTCCGGTACCATCGTTTGTACCAAGCTTACCCCGACTAACACCTTGTCCACAAATGGAGCATATAGCAATGTTCACCTCCTTCGTGCTATCCAAAAAGAAGTCCCAAACTGGGGAGGTCAACTTTCTGGCGCTGCTGCTGGTGCCACTTGCAATGCCGGATGAACTGGTAGGTGGGCGTGAAGTTTGACTCTCTGTAGTACTTACTTCTACTGAGGTGGTACTTGTGGTGGATGTACGTGGTTGCCGGCGAAATATGGAAGCTGGAGGTGGTGTTGGTGGTATGATCTGTGTTGGTGGTATCCGTGCCACATCCCTCACAGCAATTTGGGATGGGGTAATGTTGGTCTCCACTGGGGCGGGATTAATGTCCATGATGATGACTGGCTCGTCATCATCTTCCTCTTCCACATCTCCCGCCATAACTCTAAGGCTTTCTGGAACCTTCGTGTTCCCTAGCCTTGTCTCATCGCGTGTCTCACTCTCAGACTGAGGTGGTGGGATCCAAGTGGTGTCTACATCATCAGAAGGGGGGCTTGCAGAAGAAGCTGATGGACTAACCCTCCTTTTCCTTGCTGGGGATCTGGAAGACAATGGATCTTCTGAAAGAGTGGCTTGCTCTTCTTCCTCTGCAGGAAGCTCTATCTCCTGAACTGCCCCTACTTCAGGAGGAACAACTACTATTGGGGGCGGTTGAGCTGTTGTTGTCCACTTATCTCAGTTCCCTGCATTGATTGGGTACTACTTTGCGATAACGATAAGTCAATTTCAACATCACTGCTCGTCGGCGTTGTCGTGAGTAGACTGGCTTCCTCGGCGACAGACATGGGCTTGGGCCTAGCTTGGTGGGGTGGGTCCACTGATGCAGGGGTGCTGCTCCCAGCTTGCTCCCCGGACACCGCTGCTGCAGGCGCAATTTTTGGTTTCCCAAAAAAGATATTGGGCGGCACACCAGTCTTGGTAAGTGACAGTTCCTTCATCTCACTAGCAACTTTCTTGGTACTGGAGGACCTGGTACCCTTCTTTGGGGCCATCTTCTTCAGATGTCAGCAGCACGCAGTGGCACAAGTTGAAGAGATGTCTGTGGTCACACGTCACGTGACGTCGTGCGCAGCAGGACTTCTGTCTGGCAGTACAATGGGTGATGACGCCTCCTCCTCTTTTGTGCACCTAAAAGCAAAGAAGCAAGAAGAACATCAGTGAAACGTGGTATTCATTGGTGTGGTTCAATTACAATAGTACAAACAAACAAATATAATATATACCTTTGTGTGTGGTCACACTTATTAATATTATTATTAAATGTATTACCTCAGTTATTGAAAAAAACATAACAATACAGTGTAGACATTTGTGAGACTGAAAAACAAGGGCTTTCATGGTTGGTTTACTAGTGTACAGTACACTGAGGAAGGATAGGAAAGAAGAAGAACAACAACAAAAATACAAATGTAACGGACCCTGTTTGGCATTCTGCATCACGTAGGATTCAGCATTCACTGACTCATTGTCAGTGAAATTGCTCTCCCTCCCTCGCAGCTCCACCACTAAGTGAGGCCTTCCCCCGAGCCCCTGCACTCTTGAGTGTTGGTGTTCGAGGCCCTCCTCCTCCTGCAGGTTTTACCTGCGCCTCATCTCTGGTGGTCCAGTGGACCTCTGTCTCCTTTCTCTCGCTCTGCTTTTTCTCTCCTTTTTCACTCGTTTTTTCCCTCATTTCAAGCTCCCCCCTTCACTCTCCTTCTGTGTCTTTCCTCCGTTTTTCACTCGTTTTTCACCCTCATCTCAATCTCCCCCTTTCTCTCTCCTCTGTGTCTTTCCTCCACTCTGCGTGCACTTTTGCTGCCCTATTGGCACTTCCCCTCTCTTTTTGACCTTTTTCTTTGCCTTTTTCCTCCCGTTTTTCCCCCCCCCGCTGCTGCCTCCGCGGCCCCTCCCCCAGCACGACCAGCGCGACCGGCCCAATCCAGCTCCCCTCCCCGCTCCTGCCTCCCAGCTGTCCAGCCCTCCCTGACCCCTACTTACTGGCGGCCGCTGCGGGGACAGGCGAGCAAGACCACTGACTCATTGTTAGTGAAATTGCTCTCCCTCCCTCGCAACTCCACCACTAAGTGAGGCCTTCCCCCGAGCCCCTGCACTCTTGAGTGTTGGTGTTTGAGGCCCTCCTCCACCTGCAGGTTTTACCTGCACCTCATCCCTGGTGGTCCAGTGGACCTCTGTCTCCTTTCTCTCGCTCTGCTTTTTCTCTCCTTTTTCACTCGTTTTTTTCCCTCGTTTCTATCTCCCCCTTTCACTCTCCTTCTGTGTCTCTCCTCCTTTTTCACTCTGCGTGCACTTTTGCTGCCCTATTGGCACTTTCCCCTCTCTTTTTGACCTTTTTCTTTGCCTTTTTCCAGCCGTTTTTTCCCCTGCCGCTGCTGCCCCCGCGGCCCTCCCCCCCAGCACGACCAGCGCGACCGGCCCAATCCAGCTCCCCTCCCCGCTCCCGCCTCCCAGCTGTCCAGCCCTCCCCGACCCCTACTTAATGTTGGCCGCTATGCGGCCGCGCCGCTGGCTCGCCAAAGGCAAGCCCGTCTGCGCCCGTCCGCGACCCGACCGCGACCAGCACCAGGAACCCTGGCCAACGCTATGACCCAACGGCACTCCACGCACTCAACCCAGGCCGCAACAACAACTGCAAGCTAGCATCACCGGCCGACACCCACGGACCCTTCAGCTGTCACTGCTGCCGGCACGCCTGCAGCACCGCCAAGACCGCGGACCCAGTGCAACCCGCCCGCAAGAACACAACCGAACCGAAGACCCTGCAATGCATCCTCCTCAACGTCCGATCCCTCCACAAACATGCCACCGAAATCTGGGACCTCCTCGACAGCACCACCCCGGACGTAGCGTTCTTCACCGAAACCTGGACCAACACCACCTCGGGACCGGACATCGCCATTCCCCAAGGATACAAGATCTCCAGGAAGGACCGCCCCACCCGCCCAGGAGGAGGAATCGCCATCGTCCACAAATCCACCCTCCGCCTGAGCACACTCCCCGACGAGCCCACAGACCTGATGGAACACCTTCACTTCAAGATACTGGCCAGCCCCACCTCCACCCTCCGAGGAACCCTCATCTACTGACCCCTTGGACCCCGCGGACTTTTCGCCAACTCTATCACGGACATCATCTCCCTGCATGCCATCGCGTCCACCAACTACACCCTGGGAGACCTCAACTTCCACCTCGACAACCAACTGGACCCCAGCACCACATCCCTCCTGGACAACCTCCACAACATTGGACTCTGCCAAATCGTGACCGAACCCACGCACTCAGCAGGACACACCCTGGACTCCCTCTTCACAACAGGAAACTCCATCACCTTCAGCCACACCACCGAACTCCCATGGACTGACCATCGATGCGTCCACTTCACCTTCAGAACACCCACCATCCACAGACACCAGCACCTGCTCCCACGAAGAAACTCGACCAGAATCACCGACGACCAGCTAACCTCATCACTCAGCAACTCCACCCCAACCATTGCGGAAAACGATGACCCCAACACCGCAGCCCAAACCCTGCACAGATGGATCTCCGACAGCGCCAACACCATAGCCCCCCTCAAGAAAAACAACAACACCCACGCCAAGAAAGCTAGATGGTTCACCACCGAACTTCGAGAGTCCAGACGCACTTGCCGCCGCCTTGAAAAGGCCTGGAGGAACACCAAATCCACAGAAGCCCACAACAACTTCAGAGCCACCACCAAAGTCCACCACCAACTCATCAGAAAAACGAGGAAAAAAGCGATTGAAGACAGAATCTCCACTCATGCACACAACAGCAAAGAACTCTTCAACATCATCAAGGAGTTCGCCGAACCCACCAGCGAGTCCACCGACATCCCTCCCTCACAAGACCTCTGCGACAAACTCAGCACCTTTTTCCACCACAAAATCAAGAGCATCTACGACAACTTCGACGAAGACAACCAACACACTGAACCCTCACCAACCACCCCCGACATCCTGAAGCCAGCGATCTGCAACTGGGCAACCCTCACCACCGAAGACACACTAAAGACGATGAAGTCAATCCACTCCGGGACCCCCACGGACCCCTGCCCCCACCACCTTTTCAACAGAGCCGCCGACACCATCGCACCTATGCTCTGCCACACCATCAACTGCTCCCTGGCAACCGCCTCGTTCCCCGATGACTGGAAACACGCCGAGATCAACCCCCTCCTGAAGAAACCCTCAGCGGACCCCACCGACCTCAAAAACTACAGACCCATCTCCCTGCTCCCGTTCCCAGCGAAACTCATCGAGAAAGCCATCAACAGCCAACTCGCCACATTCATCGAAGAGCACAACATCCTCGACACCTCCCAATCCGGCTTCAGAAAAAACCACAGTACGGAAACAGCCCTCCTCGCCACAACAGACGACATCCGCACCCTACTGGACAAAGGAGAAACAGCAGCCCTCATCCTCCTCGACCTCTCAGCGGCGTTCGACACAGTCTCTCACCACACCCTAATACGCAGACTCCACGACGCAGGGATCCAAGACAAGGCCCTCGACTGGATCCGCTCCTTCCTCTCCTGCAGAACGCAGTGGGTTAGACTCCCCCCTTTCCTCTCGGACCCCACACCAACCACCTGCGGAGTCCCACTTGGATCCTCCCTCAGCCCTACGCTCTTCAACGTCTACATGGCTCCGCTCGCCCCCATCGTCAGAACCTATGGGCTCAACATTGTGTCATACGCAGACGACACCCAACTCATCCTCTCCCTATCCAACGAACCCAACACCACCAGACACAACTTTCGAGAAGGCATGGAAGCCGTCGCCAAATGGATGAAAAACAGCTGCCTACAACTAAACACCAACAAAACGGAAGTACTCATCATGGGCCCAAACCCCGACGCTTGGAACGACACCTGGTGGCCCCTCGCCCTCGGAAGCCCACCCAACCCCACGGACCACGCACGCAACCTGGGAATCATCCTGGACTCAGAGCTCAAAATGGACCACCAGATCAACTCCGTCTCATCCTCCTGCTTCCACACCCTCTGCCTCCTACGTAAGACCTTCAAATGGATAACCCTCGAACACAGAAAGACCGTCACTCACACCCTGGTCACCAGCAGACTCGACTACGGCAACGCACTCTATGCCGGAATAAACAAAAACCTCACCCACAAGCTACAGAACATCCAAAACGCTGCCGCAAGACTGATCCTCATCTGCCAAGACACTGCCACATCTCCCAGCACCTGCACACACTCCACTGGCTCCCCATTGAAGCTAGAGTCACCTTCAAGATGCTCACCCACGCTCACAAGGCCCTCCACGACACCGAACCAGCATACCTGAACAGCCGACTCAAATTCCACGCACCCCAAAGGACCCTACGATCAGCCCAGCTCTCTTACGCCGCAGTCCCCCACACCAGAAAGACCAG
Organism: Calotriton arnoldi; assembly: GCA_963921515.1. Taxonomy (NCBI): domain Eukaryota; kingdom Metazoa; phylum Chordata; class Amphibia; order Caudata; family Salamandridae; genus Calotriton; species Calotriton arnoldi. Next base: position 2,008,618 of record CAWUFW010002304.1, read on the forward strand.
ATCGGGAGGCCGCTCCTTCTCCTTCCTCGTGGCCAGAGCCTGGAACGACCTTCCGCTCCACCTCAGACAGACAACATCGCTCCCCATCTTCGCAAGAAACCTCAAAACCTGGCTCTTCGACAGACCCCCTCCTTGATGGACTGGACCCTGCGACCCCCCCCCAGCACCTTGAGACCCTTATGGGTGAGTAGTCGCGCTTAACAAACACCTTGATTGATTGATTGATTGATTGAGGGAGCTGCAGCTGACAATGGATAGAAGTAATAGGCCAAGAAGAAGAAAGGAAAGAGAAAGCCATGCAGGCCTATTGCAGAAGCACACTGGCTGCCTTCACAAAATGGCTGCCAATCACATGGCCAGGCAGGCCACAACAAGAAGCAATAAGCCAAGAGGAACAAAGGAAAGAAGACATGCAGGTCTATGGCAAAAGCACTACCACCACCACAAAATGGCCACCAGCCACATGGTCACTCACAACACCAACAAAAAGCAGGAGGCCTGGAAAACAATGAACTCAAGCAGGCCTATTATGGACACAGACTTTACAAAATGGCCTCTGACCACACGGAGAGGCTCAGCCAATTCAAATGCTGGCCCACTATAACAAACAAACACACTCACACACTGGCCAGACAAAGGAGGCATGCTAAACAACACAGCTTTAATACAAAATCCACAGGGCTAAAAAAGGTTTGCAAGTTACACAACAACCACACACATCCAACAAAGGCATTTATTTAACACGCATGAAAAAAAGTGAAAACACATTTTGCATTTCAATCCAATGCCATCCATGCCCTAAATGATGTTTAAATTCAACAGATACCACAGAAACAGTTGTTTCATGCACCCATGAGTAGCTCTGGGCCTACTGGCTGAAAGGCCTATTGGCAGACTACTGAATTAAATAAATATTGCAAATTGATTTCAAAAGTTGGAGAAAATGTAGTGAACTTTGCAACATGTTTCCTTTATAAAAGAAAAAAAGAAGAAAAATTACATACAAAGAAACAACTAGGCCCTACTGAAACTACAGGCCACCCACCATAATACATTTAAAAAAATGATGAAAAGTACAAAAAAATGTAGGTGCAATGCCCCAATCAAACAAACAACACCAATTTTCCAACTTACTTGTGAAATCTCAAATCCAAAAGTCCTCAAATCCAATGATATATGATGCAGCAGACAAAAAAGGGATCCTTCCAGCTCCAAATCCAAATGAAAAGTGAACAGGAGATGGACAAAGCACTGGGAGGAGACTGGTGGACAGGAAGTTGGAGACACTGGGGCACTTCCTTCCTCTTAAAAAAAAGGTAAAAAAAGAAAAAGGACTCCTTGCACAAAAAAGTGCAGCCAAATGTCAATATGAGGAGTTTTTTTAATCCAAATCATCATTTTGAGAAGGTTTTGATGCTGCTCGAGAGAGATTCTTCTCCAGATTGCAAATTCTGCGTGTTCGGGATCGCGATCTTCACAAACTTCCGCCAGAAGTCTGATGGCGCGCCCAAATGACGTATTCGCAATCACACACTCTCGTGGGACCGTGCGGCCGGCTACCAAATCTCGTGGCACTCATGAACGGATGCAAACTCTCGTTGGCGATCACAGGCATCCTGGTAAGTTGCTCCGGCGCATGTGAAAATGCATTTTGAGCGTGCAATCTCAGAAAAAACTCTGCTCCGCTGCGGAGCATGGAGTTTTTGTAAACTCCGCATTCTACGCGGAATGCGGAATTGCCAAAAATCCGCAAACTCTGCAAGCGGAGCAGAGTTTTATGCCCAGGGTTAATTTCTAAATGTTAAATGTTATGTTTGTCCCTTTGTATTCCAGGTCAGTTTCCAAGACAAGGTACAAGTGTGCTTTGTTATTCGATGTGTGACAGATTACTCTAGCACTTAACTCAAACTATTGAATCAAGTTACTAAGTAGTGTAGGATACAGTTATTTAGTCCTGAAGAATTGCCAGTAGATCCTTTGTGGACAAGTATAGGCAAGAAATATGCTGAACTTAAGTTACAACTATTGATTCAGACTGCTCCTTAGGACCATTGATCCCACACTAGCACCACCGTTTTTAATTAGGCAAGTGAGCTTTTTCAGTAAAATTTCCTAATTTAGCATCACTTCACCTATTATAATCCACCCTCTATCACCACACTACAAGCTTAACACAACCCACACCTCATCATATGGCAAATAAAAGAGCTCCTGCTAAGAGCCCCCTAGCAGGTGCCCGTCGAGCATTGCAGCGCCGGCCCCTACGAGAAGCATGACCAAATGATGAAGCATGACACCGTTCGGATTGTGGGAGGCCACATGCTTCTATTGGAGCTGACTACCCTGACCTGGAGTCCTACCTTTTCCCCATTTTTCATAAGGAACTGCACACTCCTGTATTTAAAGTATTATTAGAAGGAGCATGTGTGCTCGACCTATCTAAGCTCCTGGTTCCTCTTCTTTGAAGAATCTTATGCACGGCAGCTCAGCCGTGGAACCTTTATCCATTAAGAGCATGTAGTCTGTGTACGCCTCTTCTGGCAGGAGTGATCTACGACACCCCAGCTTATCCTCTTCTCCCTCCTTGTCATCCATGACACACCTTAGGCCCTTCCTTTTTGTGCCTTTTTGCTTGCACCATGGAGAACATCCAAGGTCTAAGCTTCAATGATGAACTGGTGACTGAAATTCTCAGAACACCTTCACTTCTAGATACAGATGGCTCGGATCCTGTGAGCGGCAATTTAGGTGATTGGAATTTGATCATAGCAATGAAAAAATAACTTGTAAAAATTACAATACACGGAGCGATTATGACGGAATACTTACAGTCCAATATTGCTCCTAATGGATTAATCGTTACAAATGTCCCTCGCATCTTCTTGAAAGATGCGCAATTTAAAGAAGAGTGGTCCCTGATGGCATGGAAATGCACCAGGGATTGGCTAGTCCTAATAATAAAGACAGTGAAATGGTTAGCCGACGATTTGGTTATAAAGATCACCATTGCAGAAGGGGCTTTAAAAGCGAGTATCATGATTTTGACCTACAAAAACAAGTTAGCTGAAATAAATAATGAAATTTCAAAACAAAAAGATTACCTTATGAAACCAAAAATAACAAAGCTCCAAAATGACATGAAAAACTTCAGTAAGGAAAAAGTCTACCCTTACTTGAAAAAGCATTTTCAACCCTCAAATGAGGATGTGTCATCTGACGAGAGCCAACAGCCACGAAGGAGAAATTCATCGAATAGTAGCAACTCCAGTACAGACAGCTGGGGTAATAACTATGGAAGAAGAGAGCCCCAACCATCCATGTATGGTTACGGCATGCCCCCTTTTCAAGGGCCCCCGATGTGGCAATATCCACCGTTTCCACATGGTCCACAACAACCTTTTACCCCCCTATAACCCACCTTTTATAGGCAGAGCCTGGGGCAGAGGAAGAGGAAGAAGGGGCAGTCTACAACAACAGAAACGGGTGCAGTGGCAGGAACCATCGCAACCTCCTCCCATGCAACTCAGGAGCCACCTAGGGAAGAAAAGTTGATTGTCAACTTATCTTCCGAGACGCTCACTGAAATCAAAAATAAAGCGCTAAGGAAAGGGTTGGGTTTGTCCCTACTCCCAAACTGGATCAATTCAGAACCAACTGTGAATTGCACAACTTTTTCCACAAAATAAGTTTACAAGCCTTCTTTTCAGATAAACCGGAGAAGATCACAACAGATTCTGATTTACGCAACTCTTCTACCGTTACTTGTAACTCAAGTATGGTCCCTAACAAACTCCTCATGTTCGAGCAAGCTGTGCTAAAGGACATTCATAAGAACAAAAACCACAAGACTTTTCATAATGTATCTGTTAGATATGGGGGTCTCTAGTTGGCAGAGGTAGGTACCTTTGTCCAAATAGGGACCCTTGCTTCTAGTCAGGGTAAGGGGGATACACTCCTAAAATAACCCCTGCTCACCCCCTTGGTAGCTTGGCACGAGCAGACAGGCTTAGCTCAGAGGCAGTGTGTAAAGCATTTGTGAACACATACAGTAATACAGTGAAAACACTACAAATGGACACCACACCGGTTTAGAAATATAGTAAATTTTTATCTAACCTAACAAGACCAAATACGATAAAAATCCAACATACAATACTCGTGAAAAATAGTACTTGTGCAAAATAACCTTTAAATTGCAGGAAAATCAATAAAACACAGTTCTTCCGACTCGGTAGCTCCTCCTGGGGCTACTGCGATACTGAATATGACAGAGTCTAACAATTCCAGCCGACCGCGTCGATATGGGCCAGCTAAAGCGTCTACAGACTCGGACACAGTACCTTTCTTGTTGCGATCAGCACGTCGGTGCGAGTCAGTCGGGGCAAACATCGCGGTCACATTGTGAAGCGGAGCGTTGTGGCAGACTATGTCCTCACGATTTGGTGCAGGAAGCGGCTCGTTGACAGAGTCGGTGAGGCCAGGGCTTGCGTTGAAGGGTGAGATGGTGCTCGCTGCGGTGCTGGCAGGTCAGGGTGCGGCGACGGAGCCGGTCGATATTCGGGTTAGGCAGTGACGGAGTTGGTGACGTCATTGCATCGTGTAGCGAAGCGTTGCGGAGTACGGTGTCTACAGGATGCGGTGCAAGCAGCGGCTCGTTGACGGAGTCCGTGAGACCAGGGTTGCGTTGCGAAGCGAGGCGTTGCTCTCTGCGGTGCTTTCAGGACATGGAATCCTGCGACGGACTCGATGACAGAGTCGGTTACCCTTTTCTTCTGCAGCGACGATCAGAGATAGTGCACACAGACACGGTGAGGTCTTTGCTGTTCCTGAGACCTCTAGAACAGGGGGCAAGCTCAGTTCAAGCCCTTGGAGATCTTTTCTTCAAGCAGGGGACAAAGCAAGCAGAAAAGTACTTTTCTCCTTTCCTTGGCTGCAAGTAACCACTGCAGGCCAACACCAGACAGCAAACAGCACAGGGGCAGTATTCCTCCTCAGCTTCTCCGGCTCCTCTCCTTGGCAAAGGATCCTCTTGATTTCCCAGAAGTTATCTAAAAGTCTGGGGTCTGGGCCCCTCATTTTATACACCAAAATCCTTTGTTCTCTGAAGGCAGAGAGTGTCTGTACCCAGCCAAAACCAGTTCTGTCCTCACTGGTGCAGCTTCCTGGCAGGAGGTGAAGACAGCATTGTTGAAGGTAGACCAGGCCCATTCAGGTGAAAGGAAATCTCCTCCCCCTACTCTAAATGCAGCCCAGGTCTATTCAGCCCAGCCCTGACTCATCAGCCTTCTGGAGCCACTGACCCTCTCCAGCCCCTGTCATCCAAAGTCCAGACATGCAATACACAAACCTAGCAGAGGCACACTGGATGGTTAGGCAAGAAAATACCTGCTTTCTAAAAGTGGTATTTTCAAACACTGAATGTAAAAATCACCCTCACTAAAAGATGCATTTCAACATTTTGAGTTCAGGCATACTAAACTTTATTTTTCTACCTTGTTCCCAGGGCCAGTTATGTTTATAAGATGTTATAAACAAACTCCCCATTCTGTCCTATGGGGACAGGTAGCCTTGCAATAGTGAATAATGAAATTGGCAGTATTTCACTATCAGGACATGCCACACACATCAGGGAATGTCCTACCTTTCACTTTTAATGCACCCTGCCCACAGGGGGTACCTTGGGCCTACCTTAGGGGTGACTAATATATAGAAAAGGGAAGGTTTAGGGACTGGCAAGTGTGTGCACTTGCCAAGTCGACATGGCAGTCCCAGACTGCACACAGGCTCTGTAATGGCAGGCCAGAGTTACATTTTACAGGCTGCTTCTGTGGGTGGCACAATCAGTGCTGCAGCCCACTAGCAGCATTTGATTTACAGGCCCTGGGCACACACAGTGCACTATACTAGGGTCAGGCAAGTAAATCAAATATGCCAATCATGGAATCACTAATCCATAACAACAATTTACAAAGGGAGCACTTGCACTTTGGCACTGAACAGCAGTGGCAAAGTGCCCAAAGCATCTAGACCAGCATAACGGAGACCAACACACAGCAAAAACACAGAAGGCAAAGGCAAAAATATGGAAGGGAAACCCACGCCAATGGTGCCAGGTCTAACAGTATCTAATATGGAATCCGTAGCCATCCATCCCTGGCCTATGATGATACCATCACAATAAAACAGGCTGATAAAGGGGGTGCTATTGTGATCATGTCCTCCAGTGACTTTAAAGAAGAGTGCCTCCGCCAACTACAAGACATTCATTATTACAGACCACTAATGGAAGACCCTACGACCCGCCTGACAGTGCACATCAACAGCATAGTCACATCCGCCGTAAGTCAAGAGTGGATCTCAAAAAATGAGGCAGAGTTCCTGACAAACAAGAGCCCAAAAATCCCCTATTTTTACACTTTACCAAAAATGCACAAGGGGACACTTCCCCCACCAGGAAGACCCATAGTATCTGATATAGGCTCCCTATTAGAACCACTGTAAAAATCCTGCGACCATTTTCTGAAACCTTTGGTCAAAAAGACACCGTCCTTTGCCCAGGATACAAGGGACATACTGAACCTCATCACCGTGACCAATATTGAGAAACCGCAGATTGATCTCTTGGTCACCCTTGATGTACAGGCCCTGTATACCAATATTCCACTCTTGAAGTTGTCGAGAACATCTTACGGTCCAGCAATTGGGCATCACCGACACCAATAAGCTTTGTCATTGAGTGTGGTACCTTACCTCCCACAGAGAATTTTTTTCAATATGAAGACAATTTGTTCCATCAAATCCAGGGGACATCAATGGGTAGTACCTTTGCCCCGAGTCTGGCCTGTCTCTACATGTCAGACTTTGAAGGAAAACATGTACTATGTTCCTCTGACCCTCATCGTGGGAATATTGTGACATGGCGTTGATACATCGACAACATACTCATTTTTTGGAAGGGTGATAGAGATATGGTTATTACTTTCATTGGATGGATCAATGAACTAAACCCATATCTACATTTCACTGCCACCATCTCTGAAAAAGAACTTCCTTTCCTTGATCTATTGATTGGTCTGACTGAAGGAAAACTGAATACAAAAACCTTTAAAAAACCAACAGACAGCCTTAGCTTAATTCTTTTTGGTAGCCATCACCCGAGGGCCCTACGGGAGAATCTACCCTTTTGACAATTTCTGCACCTACGGCGCAACTGTTGCAATGTAAGCGACTTTATAGAACAGTCAAATGACTTAGCCACGCACTTGGCAAATCATGATTATCCACCCAGATGTATCACAACAGCACAAAAGAGAGCTCACAACAATAATAGAGAAGCTCGATTAGAACCCCAAGAGAGACCGAAATCTGATGAGCTTACCTGTGTCACAACTTACACTCCTGAATCAAACTTGATAAAGAAAGTTATCAAAAAACATTGGAACATCTTGCAAACTGGGAAGCTCACATTTAACTCCTCAAGAATTTCATGTAAAAGAACAGCAAATCTGAAAGATATGCTGATTCGCACAAGGCCAAAAATACTCACAACTCCTGTGCAAAGGCCCCTTTGGAATTTAGCCCCAGTGGTGGGCCACTACCCATGTGGCCAATGAAATGTTTGTCCCTTAACACACACTACGAAGTGGGTCTAGCTTAGCGACACTTTGACATGGACACAGAGAAAACACACAAATTGCAACACACGTAATTGCATATATCTGATCACCTGCCCATGTCAGCTAAAATACATAGGGATGACCACAAGAACAGTTAAGGTGCATATTACTGAACACCGGAGTAATATTAGGTGCAAAAAGACCAACATCAAGATGTGTTCCCATTTCATCACTGTTGGTCACTCCCCTGTGACCTCAAATAGACTGTCCTTGAAGCACATACACAGATGCAGCAAGAAGCCCTATTCAGGAAAGAACAAACTTGGATTTTCAGATTGTCCACACATAGGGACAGGTTGCACAATGATATTCCATGGGGGGAACTGATTAAATAACCACATAATCCTGGGAATTGTCCCCTCAGTTGCTGTTAATCCCCAAATAAATTATTATAATGCATGCCGTTGCAGACAGAAGAGACATAATCACATAACCCTGGAATTTGGTCCCTTAGTTACTGATAATCTCCTAATAAATGACGTCGCTGCACACCGTGGCCACTGCACACCGTGGCTCATAGGCACCGTGGCTCATAGGAGAAACACGCCACCTCTGCCAATAATTGCATGTCCCCCAACAATACCATATCAAAATACCAAGTGACATACTGTTAATCTCCTAATAAATTACCTCCCTATACACCATTGCTCATAGGAGAGACACGCCACCTTGGCCAATAATTGCATATTTATTGTCATCTATGATGATCTGTTACTCTAACTCTCTAAATTCCTTACACGAATGAGATACAGTACTCCTTTCCTGCCTACAGCTACTATCGAGTAGTGAAGCAAGAGAGAGTCACATATCTCCATGCACGAGATAACTGGCCACTTAATCATTCCTCTTTTAATCATCTGCACAAAATTCAATACATACAGATGATATCATTAAAGCAGTATGGACTAAATGAGGAAAAAATTTATCATATTACAAGTATCCACCCCGCCACTCCCAACTTGGCCAATACGGGTCCAGCACTAGTCTTCTTCCCAAAGTAACATGCAGACAGGAAGAGCAATCGATGAAATAGTCCTTCCCTGTGAGGGCACGCCTCCACACAAAGTAAACTGTGTTTTGATGGCGGTGGGAACACCACCAATGGGCTGTCGGTGGCGGTCCCACCGTCATCGTAATCAGTCCCTATGTCAGTGTACTCAGTAAGTGGCAGAGTGAGCTCTCTGCAGTGCAAGCCGCACCAACCTATTGATGGCTGCTTCCGCACTATTACAGAATACCGACGCTCCTAGGGGCTGATCCACGACTGTAGCAGCTGCCTCCTGACACCACCAACCACTAGCAACTAAAAGACAGCCAAGAGACAGCAACGAGCCCCCAAAGCCTCACCCGCCTCACCTGCCACGCCTGATCGTAGCTGCAGGTAATTGGGAGCGGGTGGGAAGCAATTGGGTGCAGGCCAAGCTGCGGCCGAAAGCAATTGGGTGCAGGCCAAATGTAATCCAAATGAGGCCGAATGAGGCCGAAATCTGGCTGCAGCCGGATGCAGGCCAGATGCAGGCAAAGTGCGACTGACCCCCCCCCCCTGCGCCCCCTGCAGCCTGAAACGGCAGAGCTGGAAGGCCGAGAGCTGCATCCTTGTGCTCCAGGTTCTCCTCCTCCGGTAGCACAGCACATCCTGTTGCGTAACATAGCGTAACATATCCAAGATTTCTGCATACAAACAAACAACCATGCTTCACAGAGAATGCAAGGCCACAATAAGGTCACTTCTTTAATAATGACTGTAGAGTGCTAAACCTTGTATTTTACAGCTCTCTCCACAGTGTTGATAATATGTTATCAAGGACTTCCACTAAAGTGGTCTCCAACCCATAAACTGTTTGTAAACCTGACTGTACTGTCAGAAACAAATGACCGCTCACCAGGTTCTACTACTCTGGCAGGGTCTGAGCTGGGACCTTCTGCACCTCGCATTTATATGTCTAATTTCTATAAAGAGAATGTCTGTACAGGGCCGGCTTTAGGGCGGTGCAACCGGGGCAGCTGCACTGGACACTGACCTGGGGATGTGGGGGGAAGAATGAGGGGGGGAGATACTCTGTTTAGCAATAAGGTACGATTTAAAAGGCTTTCAGACATAGGTAAAAATGTCATGATAATTCTTGTGATTAATGTTCCTACTAGAGAGAGCGAGAGATCAGAGTTTTGTCTTGTGGCAGTTTTGACTCGCCATAAAGTAGTGCAGGGGGTTAGTATGCCTGCTGCAAAGAACAGAGCTGTATTTTATGTGGCTAACTGAGTGGAATAGTAAAGCCAGCCTTTACTAGCATTTAAAAAAAAAATGAAATGTATTTGAGAAAGGGGCTATGGAGAGATGAGGGGCAATTTTGTCCAGGTCGAGGTGAGGGAGTCCGAGGAGGAGGTCATATGGGGGTGCCAAAAAAAAAATTGTCGCACTGGTCGCCACCAGTGCTAAAGCCAGCCCTGTGTCTGTATATAATAAATACATAATGCTGATTCCAAATACCATATTTCACAGGTGAAAAACTGCATGACTGAGTTCCTTTCTTATGGTATTACCATCTACATATGGAGTGAGACTTTCCAGAAACGTTCAGTATACAGTGTCTATGTCTACGATGTATTTTTTTTTGTTGTTGTAGTTTTACATAGCGCAAACTCGCCCCGAAGGTACCATGGCGCTTTACATGAGCACCAGTTGCATTACAGACGGGCGCATTCATATTTTTTAAGGACGGGGAGATTGAGGGCCATATGTATCAAGCCCATTTCCTGTTCGCAAACGGGCCGATTCTCAGAATCGGCCCGTTCTGAACGAGGAACTAAGCCTTTTGGGATGTATCATCCCAAAAGGCATTCGCAAAATAGAGAATCGCAGAAATTGCGATTCTCTATTTTGCCAATGCATTTAAGGAATCGCAAATTGCGATTCCTTAAATGAAATGTATGAAGCACCTAAGTTGTGTGATTAAGGCTTAAGGAATCGCAAATTACCACCAACTACAGGTTGGTGGTAACTTACGATTTCTTTGAGAAATGCATTTTTGCATTTTTCAAAGTGACATGTGGCGCACATACATGCCCCTAGGGCATGTATGTGCGCCACATGTGCACCCATGCTCATTTCAGGGGTGCAACAGGGTGTCCTTTGGACACCCTTGCAACACTGAAATTGCATTCTCAATTTGCGATTCTCTAATTGCTAATCGCAAATTGAGAATGTCCTCCCATTCATTCCTATGGGCCTCTAGGCCCATAGGAATGAATGAGGAGGATTTCCTTAACTGCGATTAGCAATTTGCGAATCGCAATTAAGGAATATGTAGGATTCGCAAATTTTCTTGCGAATCCTACATACATCTCGTTTGCGATTCTCAAATAGCGATTCTCAAAAATTCGCTATTTGAGAATCGCAAACACAAACTTTGATACATATGGCCCTAAGTGATTTGTCCTTAACCATAGGGTATTTGAGCCTCCCGCCAGACTCGAACCAGGCTTCACAGTAGGCCGCCCTAGCCGCTAAGCCACACCCCTCCGTGTGGCAGCCACGTTTTCGGATTGCTTTTGTGTGACTTATTCATGGCTTCAGTTTTCAGGTGAGTGATATTCCACTGCCAAATGTGAAACTTTAAGTGACACATTAACGCAAATAAATCAAGGTATGAAGTCCATGTAAAAAGATAAATGTCACAAATTCAGACCTGCTACGTTTTCACTTTGCCAGCGTGTAACATTTCCATGTTTACATTGGGAAGGTAATGCCTTAAGTGTGGCACTTTGAGTGACACTTTATCGTGAGTGGAAGAAGGCAATTCTGTCCATCAGAAATTACTATCTTTTCCTAAATGCAATGTGTACTGAGGACCTTAAAATAATTGCAACTTTACTTAAGTGTTGAAACACTGTTCAAAATAGGCTAGGAAGAGATGGAACACACACCCCTTCAACGCCGCTCACAGTCATAATTCACAAAATGACAGTAAAAGACTTGGATACTCTGGACAACAGTCAGGATGAGTATGCATATGTTTTCCTCCTTCACACGCTCTCTAGTCCTCTCTTCTCCCTTAGTGCCATTATATGCAACACTCCCCACCCACTGTCAGAGCATGCATGATGACATAAATAAATACACAACACAACTTTTGTTTAGGAAAATATTGCTGCAGGTTTATTCCATACAAAAGTATGCAATATGGTGGGTTATCTTACGGGCGATCCAAGGGCAGGCAGCGGTAACCGACCTATGCTGCCCTACCCTCCTGATGAGCCAACTTGCACTGTGGCGATCCCAATCAGTGCTACACATTATGGGGTGATCCTCTTTGCCGGATCACGTGACACATTGGTCCCTTATTACTCACGCCCCTTCCGGGGCGGAGTGTAGCAAGGCAAGCCCCCGGTTGTTCAGGCCCACAACCACCCGAAGGACTAGCGGGGCGCCGACGGACTTCTTCCCAGAACCTGCCATGAGGACTCCTGGGATTTGGCTCTGGCACCCCTATTGTGCTCCTGCAGAGGTACCCTTCTGTACCCATATGCTTCCAGATCGCCCTGTAACTCCGCCTGCTACACAAAAAGAAAACATTACAACGTTCCACATACCCTGCTCGCCCGCTACACGCCGGGTAAGCGGTAGGGTGGGAGACGGCATGACCGGTGCAAAAGAGGACACCAGAATGGCAGGGGGAGGTATAAATACCCTCCCCCAACCTCTATGTGCCGGAAGTGACGCGCCTAGCGCTCCGAGCAGGGGGGACTCCTCCCCGAGTCCCCAACACTAGAGGGGTGATGTTTGTGCCTAATTGGCACTAAGAGGGCCGCCCTTTTAGGGTGGCCCCCTGCGTGGGCCGCGGGCAGCCGCATTGCTCTCTCTCTTTCCCAATCCTAAACTGCCAAGCAACTCCATTCCCCTCACTTGCTCATCCATCTTCTCCCTCTTGTCTTTACTCCCTTTTTCCTTCATCTCTCCCTCATCTCCCAGCATCTGCTGTCTTTTACTTCCTCTTCAGCTATCTTTCCTCTCTTCCCCTCTCCGCAAATCCACCCTCTCCTTTTTTTTATCTCCTCCCCTTTTACCTCCATCTTTGTCTCGCTATCCTCCTATTTCACCCTGCTCCGTTTGTCGTTCTCTCCCCTCCAACTCTTCCCATCCTTCTCATGCTCTTAGGTCTTGCATACACACCCCTTTTCCCTCCTTTGTTTTCTCTCTCTGTTCTACCACTCCCTGTGACTGCTGCTTATTTGTAGTATGAATTGGTCTCCATTATTTTAAGCGAGGTGAGGAGGTGGCGTTACGGCCGAGCTAACGACTTTGGAACTGGGGAACCATGGTTGAGTCCTGATGTCCAATCAAAATCCTGTGATTCTGAGCAAATCACTTAGTCGCGCAGTCCTTGAAAAGAAAAGAAAAAAGTAATTTGATCTTGTTTAAAGTAACTGGAAAAAAGTGGCTCTCAGAGAGCATTTTGTGAGCCTACATTTAAGTAAGTTTACAAATCCATAGTTTGCAAATTGTGAGCAAATAAACGTGCTTACAGGGTCTCAAACACAGAACAGGGTGTGGGAGTTACCTTGTGCCTTTTTGAAAAACTCCACTGTTCAACAGGGTGACTAAATGGTGCCATGTTTTAAGTAGTCTGTGCTTTGGGCATCATTAGACAGCAGCTCCACTCTTCTGTCCACCATCCTAAGTGGGTCTGTCCCTGCATTGAGCAGCTAAACAGCGGTCTCAGTAGAGAAGGCAAAACATTGTTCTGTAGAGGACCATGGGGCAGGAAACAACACCCATGGTCTGGCGGTGGTGTGATTGTCTGCCAGTCACAGTGCTGGGGGTTGTAGAGGCGGGCAGGGGCTGCAGACTTCATGCCACAGGGTGAACATGACCCACCCACCTCTTCAATCATGATGCCAGTCACATGTGTGCGGACGGCCATGTACTGTAAAGGTGCCACTCTGATGGGGGTGGGCACGCGAAGCAAAAACAAAGAGTCTGCCTCTCTGGTGAATCCGATCCTGCATGCAGGGCACAAGTTCTAAAAAATTAAGAGGGGGGACTCTCCGAGTCAGGTAGTATCAGAGGAAGTGACATCACGGTGCGTGACATTGCAGGAAGTGACATCACTTCCTGTGACATCACTTCCTGTGATGTCACGCGCCGTGATGTCACATGAGCAGCAGGTCTATCATTTGCACATATTGCATGATTTAACAATTGAAGCTGCTCAGTACTTAAGCCTGTGACTTAAGGTCCCTATCTGGAGGAATTAACAGCCCAAACGTGGATGAAGTTTGGTGTACAACTACATTAGTAAAGCCACTAAGGTGCTGCAAGCGAGTCATACTAAAACATGGCACCATGAACAAAAGCAGTTTATGCATTGTAAAAAAAAACCAAAGAAAACCACATGCTAGAAACCACAATTGTGATTATCCAAACTATAAAATTTATTATGCTACCTAGAACACCACATTTAAATATACTAAAAAGTGTAATACACTGTGACCATAATAAAAAAAAATGCAAGGTGCACACTGTACGGTTTCAACCCGATACTCTGTACATCTTTTATTGCAGACATTATGGGACATGTTATATTGCCAAAGGATGTTTGACCAAAGAAAATCTGAGAGACGGCTTATATCATTGAAAACCATCAATTAAAAAACGCCCATGCGTCTGCATATCTTTTATTGTGCTGGGCTGTAGGATCTACCTTTCTAGACTGAGTATCATCCGCATGGCAATGAGCAATCAAACACCTGTTGACATATGGCATTGGATTCCAAAGCGGCAGAGGAGGGCCCATGAGGTTTATAAACATTAATGAGGAAAGGCGACCGATACCAAGGCAGTTTCGTATGGGTGACATTACCAAGTTCATTGTGCTGAAACCCCTTTTGCAATCACTTGAAGTCACAGGAAGTGTGTTTATAGCCCTCAAAACAGGTTGCAGTTGCTCTGGAATCTCATTACCACCATTATCAACATAGTCTCTGAAGCCTTCAGATATGACTTTATAATTAAGAGAGAATCTCCTGCACAGGTTTTGCAGTTTCTCCTCACCTTCATACCATGGGCTCTCAATGTCATTTGGCCACTTGTGTGGGTTGATAACATCTATCTCTGATGTAAGCGCTACAAATTCATCTGTCCGAGATGATGTGGCAGACCTATTGCTTGCCGATTGTGCATACAACCTGGAGCGCAAGTTATTTGCCAGATTTTGATAAAACTGGGGAAGGTTTATTTTTACCGGGCCACGTGAGTCCTCCCAGCTGATTGGCACTCCTCTAAATAAGCCACTCTCAATAGCTTGTTCAGCCTCCTTCCTGTGTGTCCCTGGGAACTCTTTAAGCTTTTCAATTGCCCTTACTGAACGATTGATGAGCTGGTAAGCTCGTGACAGAGTTACATCATCCCTTTGCAGTGCTTCTGACAGTGTTCCAATTTCATGAACAGCATCTGCAACACCAGCTAGATTCAGCAAAAAATCTGAAGATGTCAGGATTTTATTCAGCCCGCTGAAAGTAGACTGGTGTTTGGCATCACGAGAACTACTTATGCTGGACGGAACAAAATGCTGGTGAAGGGCTGGGTAAGACTCCCACACTGCTCGTATTGCCCTTTTGCTAGAAGCAATCCACCGAACTGAAAATACTCGCCCAATTTTCAGAATTGCAATTTCTAACTCTTTCGCACATGCAGAGAGTTTCCGCTGATTTTTGGGAGACTGGTGGTACATGGCATACAGTTTTTCAAAAAATGACGCAAGGTGCTTAAGGCCTGGCACTTTATCAACCGTGTCCGCTACACTGAGCTCAAGCCGGTGGCATAGACAGTGCCATTTTACAAGCTGAGAGTATTTACAACATAGCCTCTCCAAAAAACCAGAGTTTCTCCCAAGCATTACACTGGCACCATCACTGCACACCCCTATCCAATTGTCTGCAAGGAACTTGTTGCAAAACCCATGTTTCTCAAGACATTTCAACAGTGAGGACTCAATGCACTCTGCATCTCCCCTAGGCAACTCAAGCTAGTCAAGGAAAAAGGTGAGGGGCTCTTTACCATTGTTTTCAGCACGGACATAAATAATTAAAACTGTCATGGAAGAATGGGTTGTTGACTCATCAATATAAACTGAGATTTTTGGAGCCTGTTCAACGATGCCGATGCAAAGCTTTCTCCGCATTTCATTAGCAATGCAGTCGGTTATCTGTGCTGCAGTAAATTAGCTGTGCAGAATCAAGCCCATATCTGCCTCATTAGCAACCTGCAAGGCTACTAGACCCGGAAAATCTGAAAATGGGCGATTATTTTTTGCACAAAAGTAAAGCGTGCGAAACACCTTAACTGTTGAAGCATTTTCAAGAGAGAGAGTGATGTTGTCACGATTACTACCGCCAATTGTTGTGGTTTTTAACCCTATGCTTTGTTTTTAGGTCATCCTTGACAGCTGTGGGTACTCTACCCTCAGTGTGACTCGTGGTAGGTGGGTTCCCCACTTTCCACGGTGTGTAGATAGTTCACTAGGTCCTGATGAATTGCCACAGATCCCCCTGACTATTATGACAAGAAACATGTTGACCCACTCAGAGTAGAGCGCTTTTATCTTGTACCATTACTACAGATAGCCGCCACTCTTTTCTTTTTTAACCCAGGTGGAGAGCCATCTTGAATAAAGCCACTTCTTGGACTCCCCAACCTGTTTTTACCCACTTTTCACTACACCACATCTACACTTCCTGGGGCCCCTTACCCACACTTCACCTAACGGCAAGGAACTAAAGATCTCCGTTAAAGAGCCCCTTTATGGGTGCCCGTCGGGTATTGCAGCGCCAACCCGACGAGGAGCACACCCATATGATGAAGCATGACACCTAACTTGTTTGGTGTGTGAGGGCCTCAGTTCCGATAGGAGAAATTCCTCTCCTACAAAATATTGGATGTCCCTCAGTGACAACATTGAATTCTGTACCTCTCTACTCCTTTCTGTACACATTTAAGGAACTGCATACCCTCTTTTCTTGGCAATGCCTCTGCTGCTCCAGGATAGTTGACTGCAGTACCTCCTTCTTGGATGCAGCACGGATATCACATGCTTTAGAATGTGCTTCAGAAAGTTTATGCTTATGGATTTTTTTCCGCAGTGAGGTTAACTGGCTAGCTTTTATTGGGCCAGATGCAGCAATGCTCCCAGTGACCCATTCTCTAGACATACTCACACCCTGTGATGCTCCAAGTAGCTTAACCTCACTGCATATGTTGCAGCTAGGCGGCCATTTTCACTGCTTAGCCATGGATACTTTTCTTTAAATTGAGCCCACTGACTGTGGTCCCAACACTCTGGCAAGCTGGTATCCCTTTCAAAACTGGCGCCTGCATCTTGGATCTTTGTTGTAGAGTCTTCAAGTGGAGAAGGTTGAATCGATCCTTGGCTTGACATCATACTCTGAATCTTGTGCAGGTACATCTTTCAAGCATGCACTGGGCTGTACTAGGCTACTTTCAGAATCAAACCGTGGTCTCTTGTTTGCATTTGCAAAGAAATCCATGATGCTGGATTTGCGTTTGCTTATTTCTGTAGAAATCAGAAAGCATAGGATCAGCTATATTTTTTGCATTTGACACTCTCATATTCACTGATGGTTGGTGAGGAGAAAAAATTGCAAACTTGCTTGGCAAAAATATTTTCAGCATTACTTGGCCTAGGTGACTTACTTTGCACTTATAAAAATGTTTGTGGCTCAAAAAGACATTGTTTAATCTGCCCAATTAGCCACCCATCCAGGTTCGTGGTGGTATTGCAATTAAAAAAAAAAAGAGTCACAAAATGCCCTTTTAAAAAAGAAAAATGCCCTCAATTAGCAATTAATGACCTCGAAATTTACCATTGTGATATTGCTCATTTTGTTTCCCATGTAATGTATGAACATTAATTTACAAAGATTTGTGGTCATAAATGAACCAAACATTTTCTGGCAAGGAGTACCAGTGCTTTTTACCTCTCTTGGCTACCACTGTTGCAGCCTCCATGCTAGGGAGAGAAGGCAAAGTTTCCTTTCTGGCAGCAGCTGGCTGTGCGACTTCCTGGTGATCTGTGTTGTCTCCTGGGTGTGCATGGGACCCGACGCGGCCCTGCTGTGTTGCAGGATGGACCATGGTAGGAGTGAGCTGGACAAATGCAAGGCAGGGAGCTCTGTTGAATAGGATGGCTCCCAAGATACTGTCTGTAAGCTATTGCACAAATAAAATACTACACATTAGGCAACTGTAAACATTTTTAAAGTTGAAGGAATGGTGACATCCTGCTGCCATAGTCATTCATTCCTAAGAAACGATTCTGAGGCATTCCATAGTAATCCATCAATCTTGAGCACCCAAAAAGTGAAGAGGTTAAAGTGCTTTTGAATGTTGACGGAACAGCAGGTTGCCTTTAATGACTGCATTGAGACCTTTCAAAAGTGATAATTTTTAACCATAAACTTAGAAACATCCCTGCTTCCTTGCTCCAACGACAATGCCACTAGGGAACTAAGAGGAAAGTCAATTGGAAAGGTCATGCATGATGTGCGAAGGAGAATTGGTCAACAGCGAAACAAAAGATGCAGTTCTCAAGCTATGTTACACGCTTGCAAAGTGCAGCTGCACAAAATGGGTTAAAGTACATACAAGGTAGGTATGGTGTATTTCAGTTAGGATGGTCTTCCACGTCGCAAAGTGATGGGATGTTAGTGCATAACTCGAATACATGTAAATAGCTGCCAAGTTTTCAGGATGCTTATGTGTGATATTTCCATGGTTTCAGTGTACTTATGAGTGACATTCAACGGCCAAATGTGTCACATTTAGAGTGACACTTTCCTGTCAGTAAAAACCAAGCTACAAAGTGCTTGGAAAGCAATAGATATCAGACATTGCACCCTTTTGAGCAATGAGAAGCTCTACAATATTTTGAAACTGCTGCAAAACACCTGAAATAAAAAGTTGCGTTTCATACCATTTTTAAATTAAGAGAAAAGTACAAAAAATTACTGGAATGGTTTCTATTGCATGCTTCATCAAAATGAAAAAGAAAAGAACATGTTCTACATTTAACTAGCCAAATGCATGGTAGACTGGAATGAACTTGTGTTGGCTTTCAGGAAACACAACATAATGTGAACAAGCTCTTGCATCTCCTTCCTACATCAAGACAATAGCAAACAACTTGATATCTAGGTATGCCATAGATTTTGACTTAGCCCGGATCCTACGGCCCTCAAGTCCTGGATTTACTGTCCTCGAGACTGTCCCGTTACCCCTCCCCCACTGGTTCCAGAGTTTGCCCCACTGCTCCCCACAACAGTTTTCCTACTACCGGCCCCCACTTGTTCCAGATAGTTCAACACCCTACTGGGTCCCGAAAGTTGCTGGTCCCTTTCATGCTCTCTCACTGGTCTCTTAAGTTGGCCCAATTGTCCCACACAGCTCCTTCATTGGTGGTACATACGATGGCCCAATTGCCCCGTGACAACACTCTGTGGCCCCAAATGTGTCACACTGCCCTCATCCCCTTGCTCACTGGTCCCAAATCTGGTTCTGTTGCCCCATCATTTACTGGCCCCAAAGTTGGCCCATTGCACCCACTTACTGAGTGGTCCCAAAGTTGGCCTGGTTGCCCCAATTCCACTTACCCATTAGTCCCAAAGCAGGTGTAAGTGCCCACGTGCCACTTGCTCGCAGGGTTGGCCTTGCTGCCGGAAGCCCTATCTGATCCTAGAAGTAGTTCCATTGCCCCTAACCCTCCCACCCCCCACAGAATGGTTCCCCATAAGTTTGCCCCATTGCCCCTTCAATGCCATCATATTCCCTGCTCCCAACCTTTGTCTCGCCTATCATTTCCATGCTGCCTCCAACTTACTCACTGGTCCCAAAGTTGGTCCCATTGCTCTCCCATCCCACTGGTCCCAAGGCTGGGCCCATTTCCACCGCTCTACTTACGCACGGCCCCCATTGTACCATGGCTACTGGCCGAAAAAAGCGCTTAGACTCCTCGTCAGGGGTAGTAAGCGCAAAATAAATGCAATCATTTTCACACTGGTCCCAATGGCGGCTAAACTGCCCCTCGCCCCCTTCTAACTGTTACTGGGCCCCAAAGATGGCCCATTGCCACACCCCTCTAAGACCCAAACCCTCTGTAACCCACTCCCTCATTAGACAACCGTTCCCAGGGCCCACCTCCATTTTCTCACTAGCCCTCGCTGGTGGCAGGTGCCTCTGCGCCCCCCCCTTAACCCCCGGACAAATGGTGGCCTGTGCAGCCTCCGATCCCCTGGGAGTGCCCCTTCCCTGTTTGCCTTTCTCACTGGGCTCCCCCTGGGATCCTGGGACTCTGCATTCACCCAGTGACAGGCCTAGGGGCAGTAAATCCTGGGGGACAAAGGCAGGACTGCCCGGGCTGACGTCAGGCAAAGCGCCTAAAGCACATGTCCCGTCGCTGGACTAGCATCCGTAGATGTGTGTGTAATTGATGGCCGCAGGCCTGCAGTCTCAGCGGAGAGGCCAATGATTGCAGGGGCAGAGCGCCTGCAAAACACCCTTTGAGTAATTGGCTCTCCCATCAACTAAATCTCTTGCTTGGTCCAGCTAGTTGATTCTCTCTGTCAGACACACACTGGAACTCCATCCCCTTTTGGTTCACATGGTCACTCAGTCGCCCCGCCCCCTTACTCTCCTACTCACATATTTTCTGCTTAGAGCCACTCACCCCCTCCACTACTGCCGCTCTCTTAGTCACTGTACACGTCTCCCCCCTTTCCCTCCATCCTCTTCACTCCACTCACCAAGAATCGGCCCAAAACATGTCCTGAGGCGCATTTGGAGAGCAGAAGTACAGTGGTGAGTGGGAGTTCAGGAGGGAATCGAGAGAGGCGAAGGTGAGGGAGGTGGGGCTGGTGAGTGAAAAGCAAGGATATGAAGAGCCATCAAGACAGGAATGGAGATGGACGGTGATGGGGGAGCAGTGACCCTTAAAGGGGGGTGGGGGTTAGGGGCAGCAGTGCCTTCGGGACAAGTACTGACACATTTCCAGAACCTGTACAGACAGCCTTCCAGCGCCGAGGGAGCCAGCGCTTCTGTATAACATACAAGTAGCATTACACCTACAACAAGCCAGGACTATTGGCTTTGCTAAATGGTTAACTGCATGATGAATCAGATAAATAAACAACAGCTATGGCTTCGTAATATAGAACAACGGAAATGCTTTCAGCATGCACGTGCCACTATTCAAAAAGCTTTAGAAAGCTTTTGAACACTTACCTTGAAACCGTCGCCAAGCCGAAAATGTTTTCCCACGTGTAGATGCCACGGACAAGCAGGAGGCAGGTCAGGCAGCAGGCGAGGCCAGAAAGTGGAGTCTTGAGCGGGAGGGCAGGTCAGGCAGCAGGCCAGGCCAGAAAGTGGAGTTTCGAGCAGGAGGCAGGTCAGGCAGGTCAGGCAGCAGGCGAGTCCAGGAAGGAAAGTTGAGCGGGAGGCCGGTCAGGCAGCAGGCGAGGCCAGGAAGGGAGGGCGAGACACGTCAATATCCGGATCCAGTCACTTCCAAAAAGGAAAGGAGCCAGAGCAGACGAGCCCAAAAAATAAAAGGCATAGAGCACAAGGGCGCGACTGCCGAGTTGCAAACACGCCCATCCAGTGACATCTGCTATGACCACTGATTGGTCGCAGATCACAGTGTCTACTGGTAGGTAGCCCGGCAAGGTTACGTGGTGATGAGGGCAGGTTCACAGGCCAAAGCAAGAGCTGCGATAGGTAGCGCTCAAAATAGGCAGGCAAGTCAACTTACGAAAGTAAGTGCAGGGGCGTGGTGACCGGCAGTCCGAGAAATTTCTGGATTCAGCCGCAATCACCCGACAATGCTTGCTTGGTTCGCTCTTATCACGCTTTTGATGAGCAGGGTGGATGGCGTTTTGATAAGCAGGGTGGACGGCGTTCACCCTGTAAAAATAGTGGGGGTACGCCGTCCACCCGCGTGTACCCCCGACTCGTGCCCTGCCTGCATGGTCACAGTGGGGCAGGTGCCTTGCTGGAATGCATCAACAGGCAGGGCGCCGCCCCCCGGATCCACCTTCCACATGGGACACTCTGCTGGGTTCAAAAATCTTTATTATCACAGACAGGGAAACATAGTATCAGTCAGTCTCGGCCTCTGGGTGATATGAATCATTCACCCACATGGCGCCAGACTTCATTTCATTATGTTATGTGTAGCGAATGCGAAGAAGGGTTAAGAGTCAATGCTGAGTAAACAAGTGAGACAGTCGCTCTCCGCACAGTGCACTTTGCCAGTGTGAACGCTATTTAAATGCAGCGCTCGCAGAGCATGATTCTTAGGTAGTTGGGGTGCTATAATTGCATAACTAATACATTTTGGCGCTGTGATGCGGACACCAGCACTGAAATGCGTTAGTCTAACCTCGGATGTGTGTTACTTGGCAGTGCTGATAATGCAGAATTTGCAGGTTTTTCTTCAGTGATTCACATAAATCAACTTTATAAGTTTAATCAAATGTTCCCTAAACTGTGCATACAAATACCTAAGTAAGTACATTATTTTCTGGATCCACTGACCTCTTGACATTACATACATTATGATTTGGAGTAGACGCAGAATGAAAATATGAAGCATGGCTTCTATCCATGTGCCCTTACCTAATCATGGAGGGCCCCCACAGCAGCAGGTGAAGACAGAATCTTTGTTCAATATTGTACAGTAGTTCAGGGTCTGCCTCTAAAGGAGGGGTTCAGGTAGACCCTATGTGTTAGACCTGTCAGCCTTAGGGTGATCTTCCCCCAAACCTTTTGCCTTCCTCCCCTTATTTTTTCCTGATCTTGTGTTTGCTGGCCTTAGGACTCTGCACCCTTTACCACTGCTTACCAGTGCTAAAGTGCATGTGCTCACTCCTTAAAACATGGTAGAATTGGCTTGTAACCTATTAGCATATTTAATGTATACTTGTAAGTTCCTAGTAAAGTGTCACTACATGTGCCAGGGCCTGTAAATTAAATGTTACTAGTGAGCCTGCAGCATGTACTGTGCCACCCACTGAAGTAGCAATTTAAACATGTTTCAGGCCTGTCACTGCAGCCTGTGTATGCAGTTTTAAATTACCATTTCGACCTGGCAAAATAAACCTGTTGCCAGACCAAACCTTCAGTTTTACCACATATAACTCACCATTATGGTTGGCCCTAGACAGCCCAGAGGGCAGTGTGCAATGTAGTTAAAAATCAGGGCAGGTGCATTTAAGTTTTACATGCCCTGGTAGAGAAAAGCCCTTACATTTGTGTTTCACTACTGCAAGGCCACCTTTTCCAGAGGGTAACATTCAAGTCATCTTGTTCCAGTTAATAAGATGTAATTTCCAAATGGGAGCAGGTAACCAAATCATGTTTGATGTCTTTGGAATTGTAATGAGAAATCCTAACTTATGGAGAAGTCGGATTTTAAATTACCATTTTGAAAATGCTGCTTTTAGAATGTTGCAATAGCAAGCAAGGGGTGTGGCCCAGGGCGGCTAGACAGGGCCTTACTAATGAAACAGGAAAAAAGTGGCACTATACACCACGGGGATTTTGCATTTAATTAATTTTGCCTTTTGTAGGAAAGTTATAGAAATGTTCACCTACTAGGCTCAATATATTAATCCCCCATGTGCAGCGGCACCACGATTTGTTTATATAATTTGGTTGCAAAAAATTGCTCAGTTGCTGCTGGTGTTTTGTAAACCAAGACTGTTTTTTGAATGTATGCAATTATTGTTGCTCTGTGTACCACAATGTTTGTTTTGTTTCACTTTTAATTTGTGTTCGACATGTATTGTTTCAATGTGCAACAATTTTCAAGAATCACCCTTGGTCTGATTTATGTAATAATATGACTATATCACTTAAAAAATGAAATTGATATAGCAAATAAATGCTCAAGACCATAAAATTCATTTATTGGCCCTCAGCCTGTTAAATAACCTTAACATCAACTAAAACGTGACAGCTATTACACTTTTTTCCTGTTTCTTTTAGAAACTTGGCATTTTCTTGCCTTGGCCATTAAGTGCCTGCAGCCTGTCGTTGAGTCACATGACTGGGTGTAGTTGACATTTGGGCTTTGTGTATTCCTCCTAGACAGTCACTCACAATAGAGAGCTTAGGTGTGCCAGGATGGACCATCACTGGAAGGATGAGGGAGGAGCTGAGCACAGCCCCACTTACACTCAGAAAGGCTGTGTCCTGCCTACACACAAAGGGCTGCTTACCTCCTGTAGTTAGTCAGGAGCCTTGTCAAGGCATTAAGGATGCCTGGGGATTTCAAAGGGAATTTCTAGAGGCTTCCGCCACCTTCCAGAGTAAGGGCACCAGGTGAAAATATTTGACCTCAGACAACACCTTTTCAATACACTTCTGGACATCTGGATACTCTGCCAGGCAGAAGGACTGCTGTGCTGCGGAAAGAACTGCCACTCGGCCAGACTGCTGCTCTGAAGAACTACTGCCCTGCTGTGCTGAACTGCTGCCTGCTACCCTCTTGCGTGGGTGAGAAGGACTGGGCATGCATTTGTTGAACCCAGGACCCCGGAGTGACTCCAGTGGGCAGTTGGTAAGCCTCCTGACTTGATCCTCAGGGACAGAAGGCTCCAACAACCATGAACCCAGCACCTAGACTCTGCCATCTGTGAGTCTCCCTGCCAAGTGGTGCCACCCCAATCCTGAACCTTTGGAAGTGGGCCTAAGGTGCTCTACCAGCATCTGTGGACCCCACAGAACTTACGCATCTCCTCTGATGCGCAGCGCATCCCCGAGCAGAACCGGCACATCGCCACTTGTGTGTGGATCGCATCAGTTGCAAAAAACTGCATTGCCTTCACAGCCCACAACCCTCATCTGATCCACCACAACACAACGCATTTTCGAGGCAGGTCCTCACATTACTCATTGGTGGCAGCCTGGACGACGACACCAGAATCCACATCGCAGCCTTGCAGTGCCTTGGAACGATGCATCACACTTGCTGTGAGACGCATCCTCAGTGCCAGACTTCGCATCGCAAGCCCTTATTGACAGGACCCTCAACATCGATGTAGGACTGTGCATCCCAGCCTCGCTGCATCTCGGAACCGATGCATCGCTCCAGCTGCGCGATGCATCATCGTCGCGAATACTACGAATGCTCCATAAACCAAGATTTAAGGTACTTTGTTCAGATGACCTAACCTGCTCCCTGTAGATGGCCCATGCTCCCTCGCAGTCAGCCTGAACTTGTGACTTTGGCCCAGTCCGGTTTGACCAGATATCCATAGTGGCCGCTTTGTGCTTTTTGGCGCTATTTCCACTGAAAACTTTACACCTGGATATCTCTGGTTCTACTGCTTGGATTTTTGTTTTTTGATCGTGTTTTATTTTTTAATGTGAGAAAGTCATCCTTTTGGCCCTGATCACCCCCATCTTTTGCTTGGCACTTATGGTAGCTGACTCTGAATGTGCCCTGGGCTCTGCTTAACAGACCCAGGGCCAGTGCTCTGATAATAAGGAAATGCAAATTAGGTGTAATTATAATTGGTACTGACAGCCTCGCTGTAAGTCCCTAGTATACCATAGGGCATGTAGGGTTAGAGGCCCAGTGGTATTATTGCACTTAAGTGTGCACGGCTGTAGTGCCTGCTGCTGTTTTAAACGCAGCACTGCCTTTCGGACTGCGTTTGCCCTAACTTTATGTGTCAACTCGACTTTGGATTTAAAGGTACTTCTAAAGTCTCAAACTACCTTATTTTTGACATATAAGTCACACCTAAGGTTTCCCCTAGATGCCCCAGGGGTAGGGTGCCTTGTAAGTATAAGCAGGGGCATTATAAAATATATTTTATATGCCCTGGTAAAGGAAAAACTGCCAATTCCGTTTTTCCCTATTGTAGTGAATGGCTCCATAGGCTAACATTGAGATATTTTATTTAAATATAAATATTGACAGTAGCCACCTAAAATATACTTCAAGGTATTTAATGAATAGTTATAATAAATCTAAGAACTTGCCACTGTTAGATTTATAATAGCTATTACAGAAATTAAGTTATTAACAATTCTTTTCTGTGAGCCATAATCCGGCTTTCCAGCTGCCCTCTACTGATTGATCAGCCTTTCCCAGGCTGAGCCATGGCTGCTTGATAAAGTGTGAAGTGTCCTGTCAGAGTAGACAATGGATTTCCTGTTGGGGGGGAACTTTAGCTGCAGAAGCCAAAAGGCTGGAAGAGGGTGAGGGAAGTCAAACTGGTCTTCAAAGAGAGAATGGAAGTTTGGGACCAGCACAGAATGACCCCCACATCCTGCACCCCCAGCCACACAGGAGCCTCAGTAATTAGATTAGTCAGGGGGTTAAAAAGGGTGTGTTAGCGAAACTTAGCCACACCAGTGGGCTGACTTAGCCAGATCTAACTCTAATGGAGAGACTTTCTCCATTTTGGATATGGAGAGAATAGTGCTTTCTGGGACTAGAATATGGCACACTTTGGAGGAAGTGGTCATACACCTGGGTTGCACCCTGCATCCCATTGGTCAGGGGGTTTTCCCTGCTTGAATCCCAGAAAACTGTGAATAAATTTTGGGGGAGCTGCATAGCTCCTCAGATCTGCGGCCTGAAACTACAAGGAGAAGTTTTGCCCCACTGGAGTCTGGATCTGCACCCAAAGGACTGCAGTCTGAAGACTGCACCAGCTGCACAATCTGGTACTAGAGCCCTAAGGTCTTTGGCTTGCTCTAAGAAGGATTAAGGAGTGGACTCCGTGCAAGCTTCAGGTTAACAGATCCCACCTGCATCATCTCAACCAAGAGTCTCCATCCTGGAGTGCGTCCAGTGGACTTTTAAGGATTTGACCAGGTGCATTGTGGGAACTGTAATCCAGACATCCCAAGGACCATCTAGGAGAATCCAGACCCTTGGATTTGTGTTTTAGACACTTTAAACCCTCAAGGAGATCTTCTGGAAGAAAATCCAGAAGTTTGGTGAGGTTTAAGAGCTTTTTGTCAAAAAGCTCTATAAGGTCATCGACTCCAAGTCGAGAGTCAAGCTAGCTGTCTTGAACTGCGACTCGGCCTGGATTTCAGATTCGTCCCGCTGAAAGCTTTGGAGCTCCAGACTTCCAGGATTTGACCGAGGCCTAGCGGAGAAGCAATCTGACGATGTCACATCAAAATCGGCTAGCTGGAGGGGGCCGCTCAACGTTGAGAGAAAAATCTCCTGAAAAGTTTCCAAGTCCGAAGGTATCATTTTGACCGAGCCCTCCCGCTTAGTGTATCCAACCAGGGCTCCATTGCAGTCAGCCTCAAACTTTGACTTTGTGAAGTGCAAACAGATGTCTCAAAGTGTTGCTATATATAGAACGTGTTAATTCTTTAAAAAAAGGTATAGCTCTGGTTCCCTACATTGTATGTTTGTCTTTCTGGTGTTCGTAAAAATAGAATCTATTTTTATAAATTGGAGTTGGATTTTATTGTGTGTTGTATCTTACTTATGTAATGTATTTGTGTTTTTAAATGTTATACACACCTTTCCCCTAAGTTACACCTGCCTGTTCATAGCCAGCTACCAAGGGCTGAGCAAGGGAATAATTTATTGAGACTTTGACTGGCCCTCTTATTGTGTTTGTGGCCTTATTACTGGTGGTAAGTCACTACTTATCATTACTAATAATCCACTTTCCAACAAATAAAAATTACTCTGTTTTTCTAAATTGGTGTGGGATCCTTTTGTGTGCTATTTTAACTTTTTGTTACTGTTTGAAGTATTGTACCAATACTTTATACATTGCGTCAATGTTCAGCCTGACTGCTCAGTGCCAAGCTACCAGAGGGTTGCGCACAGTTTAATTTAGGGTTGCTTGTGCCTCGCTCTGACAAGGATTGTGATTGCTACTTGACCAGGGCTCACACCCCAGTCAACCAACAACCCAATTTCTTGCACTATACATAAACGAATACAAGTTGTCTCTAGCTTGTCTTTGGGCGAGAGCATGGTTCCTTCCCATTGGGGGCTGATGGAGGGGAATGATGTGCATGGCATCAGCCCTCTATGGGACACTCTTAGGAGGTCCATGTTCTTTATATCACTGCTGTCTTTAATAAACTAAAAAAGCTAAAATAATTATTACACTGCGATAAATTAAACACAACTGGAATGGCTATAAATTATACCCTATAATCAATGAGCATCCTTCAATTACATAGTGTTTGATTCTATGAAACTCAGAATGAATCTATTCAATATTTTGTGTGCTCATTTAAATGGAGTTCATTACTAGAGCTGAATATGGTACTCATGATGCATCAAAATATATGTTAACTTAGGAAAAAAAGGTATTTTTATTTCTTGGTAAATACCTGCAGTAAAGCAAAGCAGCTACAATTCATTCTTAGTCCTTACCTGTGTGATCCTACTGAGACCTAATACTCGAGCCACTTGAACTGATGAAGACGAGAGATTATCTCCAATTATGGCAGCCATCTTGAGGGGGGACTGGCAGCTGTAGTTGGGAAGGGTTTTGCTATTTCCTGACAGAAACCACATAGCACCATTTTAGCCCAAAGAGTTGGAGTAACATGGGTCAAGAAATCTGAATCCCAGTGTCAGATTGGGCAGAAGGTTGGGGTTTTGGTTGATTTCCTCTGTGTCGAAAACCATAGCCAAGGCACATTTGTACATTTCAAGATATATTCTGTAAAACCAAGAATAGGTGCTAAAGTAATTCATTTTCTCGACATCCATCTCTTCTCCTCCCCATAAGAAAACATACAAGTGAAAAAAACACTTTTTTCTTGAATCTGTTATGTGCATGCTCTTACATTTTCTCCCTACTGAACATTTGTTCTGAAACAAACAACTGCAATAAATCAAAACTCTATATCGATCAGAATAATTTATTGTGTCAAACTACTTTATATGGTAATTACTTGAAAAGCATTCTAAGGTTTGATTGCTATATATTCAGGCAAAAATTAACAATTTGGAGAAGAACTGGAGTCTCATCTGATGTACTGAGAATGTGACAAGGATCTGTTTATTTCAAATAAGCTGGTTCATTTCACACAAAATGTTAGAAAAAGACGGTAGGACCTGATTCACTGTGTTGGATTAAGGTTTTCTGTCACACTGGTTGTGGACAATTTGCTGTATAAGGAGGTCTCTGAAATGCCAGCAGAGTTTCAACTAATAAAGTGGTTGTCTCTGCAAAGGAAGAAAAAGTTTGCTTGTGAAATCTTAAGCACAAGCTCCAGCATCAACATAGGGTATACCGATAAAGTACACCCAACATGGGGTTACATTATCATTAACCAAAAGTTCAATCTCAATACCATGTGAAGGACACCATACTGACATTTGATTTAAAGTCTGCTATTATATCTATGATATTCTCCCTTGGACTTAAACTTGGTCACACACAGGTGTGGATGATTCAACCTACATAGAGTGGCTGCTGTGCAAACCATTCTAATAATGTTTTCATTACACCTTGGAAGGACAAGAGTGGAAACTGAGGTATCCCCTTTGCTGCTGACAGGGGTTCCACCCTGGAAACAATTATTTTATTACCACCCTCCTTTAAATATACTCTTTAGTTTATACATGAGACATAGGGTTGGAAATAAATGTTCTGCCTTGCTCCCTCGCCCAAGTGCAAAAATATTTTAGTTGATAATTCTAAGCTCCCTTCCTCCCACTAAAGAGCTTCCTGATTGATAAACAGTCGGCCCATAGGGGGTTACCTCTGAGATCAGTATGCAAATGTGTCCGTCATACAATAACTTGGCAAAGTTGCCAATTTTGACCAGTAATAAGCATATCCTAATCTGTCTAGAGCCTGTTTTTCAAATCTGATTCTTCTGGAGCATGTAATCTACACAGGTGATGTAACAGGCAAAACCACCACCCATTCACTACTGGAAACATTCAGAAAATTGACACAAAACCTTCCACATATAACACAAACTAATTTAAGTCCCTCTGGGGCCAATACCTGCTATTCTTAATTAAAGGGACTTAAAGATGGCTTTACTTAATGTCTCCTCTTGTTCCCCTATCATACTCTCCCTCTTGCAGGTCCAGATCCATAAATTTGTATGTTCCTCCTATCAATACGAATGGCAAAATACTATGACTTCCCTATTGAACTGAATGCTACATGCTTGGTCGCAGACACAAATTTGTCTTCCAAAGTCTCCTTGGGCCTAGTTACTTCAATGAGTAATCAAGGTCTAGCTCAAAGAAAGCATCCTGAAGGGTGAGGCAAGATAATGTATCTACAATGTTGGTAACAAAAATATAATCTGACATAAATAGTGTGGCATAAATATTGTTTACAAAGATATTGTTCAATTTGGTGTGGATTTTCTATTATTAACTCCAACGAGTGATATTTTTGTAAATGATAAATAGGGCACAACATTTTGTCAGTCAATAATTAGGCCATCATTGTTTGGTAGCATACCATTGTTTCAGTGTCAATGAATATGGACAGCCCAGCCGGAGCAGACAATTAGTTACAACAGACCGTCTGTCTTCAAAGAAATCAAGGATGCCTTCATTCCCCTTTGGACAAAGATTGCCAACGCCTCTCTATCACAAGGCAAGATCCCCGATTGTCTAAAAGCAGCTCAGGTATCACCCATTCTTAAAAAACCTAATGCTGATAGATCTTATCTCAACAACTTTCGTCCCATCTCCAACATCCCCACTTTGGCTAAGCTCCTAGAAAAATGCGTGCAATCGCAACTCTGCACGCACATTGAAAAGTTCAAACTCTTGAATCAACATCAATCTGGTTTTCGGAGCGGTCACAGCACGGAATCAGCGCTCACTCACATTATGAATGATATTTAAAAAATGTTAGACCATAACGAATCTTGCCTCTTAATCCTCTTTGACCTTTCCTCAGCATTCGACACGGTTAGTCA
The DNA here is from genome assembly GCA_963921515.1 of Calotriton arnoldi. Classification (NCBI taxonomy): domain Eukaryota; kingdom Metazoa; phylum Chordata; class Amphibia; order Caudata; family Salamandridae; genus Calotriton; species Calotriton arnoldi. The sequence goes on from CAWUFW010002304.1 coordinate 2,039,263, forward strand.
CAACAACCTCTTAGACATTTTGGAACACAGGATGGGCTTTTCCGGGCTGGTATTGCAATGGTTCTCGTCCTTCCTTCACAATAGATCCCAAAGAGTCAAGGTGAATCAATCCCTATCCCAGCCTTCTGCGGTCTCCATGGGGGTCCCTCAAGGGTCTGCCCTTTCTCCCATACTCTTTAACATTTTCCTTGAACCGCTAGCAAATGCTCTAACCTCCATGAACATTCTTTTTCATATGTATGCGGATGACACGCAACTTTATCTAAAAATCACCCCCTCTGAAGACTTCACCTCACTCAACTCCATCTTGACGAATACACAAAACTGGCTAACTGAGAACCACCTCCTACTCAACACTGCCAAAACTGAATTCCTTCTCATATCTCCTCCTAATCATACCCCCAAGATAGACCACTGGATGAAACTCCTCACTGCCTTCAACTGCTCCTCTTATATCATTGACTCAGCCAAATCTCTCGGAATCACCCTAGACTCGCACTTGAATATGAAAAATCATATCAGCAAGATGTGCAAGGTTGCTAACCACCAAATGAGGATTCTTAGAAATCTAAAACCATTCCTCCCTCAAGCGAACCTCAAGCAGGTGGTTCAAGCGCTTGTCCTGCCGAGCCTAGACTATGGTAGCGCTACGCTCTGTGGCCTCCCCAATACACCTAGGCCCCACTCAGGGCCTCCTTGAATGCCGCTGCTAGACTGATTACGGGGACAAAAAGGAATGAACACATATCTCCGGCACTAAGATCTCTAAATTGGTTACCTTACGAAGCAAGAGTACAGCTAAAGATTGCTTGTTTGACACATAAAGCCATCCATTTCAAAACCCCCGGTTACCTGGCTCAAAAGCTTGAACTATCAGGAGGTGGTAGATCATCAAGAAGTGCGAATTCTCTCCTATTGAAACCTCAGACTTTTCACAAAAAGAGAACAAGGCTCAGAGCCTTCTCGGGCGTGGCACCGAAGATCTGGAACTCCCTCCCACCGGAAGTCCGCAGAATCCCCCACTCGGCTGCCTTCAAACATGAAGTAAAAATTATCCTAATGAACAAGTTCTTGCCTTAAATGAGCATAGATCGTCTGCTTTCTCAAAGATCCATACTTCACTCCTTTTGGCTTAACAATTGTAAAGCGCAGGGTTGTATGTTATACCCTCTTAAGCATTGTTTGTTCTCATCCGGGTACATTGTTATCATTCGATTTTGTTATTCTCTGTTACCCCCTCGTAATCTCCCCTCTTACTATGTTCTTCCCTTCCATGATGTGAAGTGCTCCGATATCTTTCGAGGTCATGTTCGCGCTATACAAAACTTTATAAATTAAATAAATAAATAACAGCACTTTAATAATACTATAACTATATGCTCAGCTGCCGGTCCAGCCACGCAGTAGAAATGTCACAGTACAATAAGCGCATAATGTAAAAACAATAAACATAAAGTAGCAACACTCCATACCCACATCACAATCAAAGCTTATTATACCATTCACAATTACTAAAATGATGACTATTAATATTACCTTGGTAATATCATACTTGCAAACACAACAATGTGTTCCTGCTCATTGGAAACAAATATAAATATTACCCAGTGAGGAACATATAACTACTGGTAACCCAGTAACAAAATCTTACTTCTACTGCAATGTTTTTGATCACTACTTGGTCCCAATTACAATGTGAAGAATGCAACCTGTGGTGAATTTCAGCAACAGCAGTATCAGATTTCTCTACGTTGATATTTAGCAGTCATAGTGTGGAACTCTTTTATATAGCTCCATCATCAAAGATATAACTGTTAAAGTGAAAGGCACAATTTAGTCAATGGCACAATGTAACTATCCTCGAAATGCCATGGGATTGACTGGCCAGACATCCAAGCAGCTCATAAAAAAAAATAGGAAAACCAATGGCTAAATTACCTGTCCCAAAGCGGTATCTCTCTCTCTCTCTGTACCTGTCTATGTATTATTTTGTTGTAATGAAAGAATGATCCTCTGTAGCGTAGATTTTATAATGTAATTTATTAGAAGATAAAAGTCTCTGTTTCAGGTTACAGATGTGATGTAGATGTAACATCAATGCCCCTCCAGGAGCAGGCTCCTGCTGCTCAGCCTGCTCACTCCAATGGATCTCTGAAGCATACATAAACATTCTAACACTATGACATCACGCAAACACACACTCTGGCTGAGCAGCAAGTAGCAGAGAATTAAGGAGAGAATGCCTCATGCCTAATTCAAGATGTAACACATTTCCCCCTTAGAAAAAATAAACAATCATAAAGGGTATATTACAACCCTAGTCCAAAAATTAAACAACAGGTATCTTTCAACCTCCACTCATCCCAACTAGGGCATCTTGTGAGCATATAAAAGGTCTCTTTCGACACACACACAAATACAGTAGGAATAGGGTATCTCACAACCCAAGCTCATCCTTGCACCTGGACACTACATAATCTATCACTGATACACACTGGGTGTCTTCCAACCCTCACTCGCACACTACAGCAGTAGGCATAGGGTATCACACAACCCTCGCTCATCCTTACATAGGGCACTACAACTACTCCAAAGATGGGTCTCTTTCAACCCACACTCATCCCACCCTAGGGAATCTTGTGAACACAACTGTACGTAAAGTAAAGGGTATCTCTAAACCCACACTCATCCCAACCTAGGGCATCTTGTGACAAAAGAAAAGCAAATCCACACTCGTGCCTCACAACAGTAGGCAAACAATTATTGTAACAAAATGCTCACTACAGCACTAAGCAGAGGGAATCTCACACCCTCGCTCATCCTAATGGGATTCTACATAAAACTGAACTCAACGTAAGGAACGCTCCCTCTCCCACAACCCTTGCAGGACCAAGGACATTATATACTCAATGCTACTCTTACAAAACAGCATTTTTTTAACAAAACAATTTCGGGATTTCGAGCATGGATTCAATATAATATGGCTCCTTTCGTATAACTTTGCACAATATTCCACAAGCACATATACCATGTAATTACCATATGACTACCATCCTGCATTACATCTCATGCAACCCTATTAAATATTACTGACAACTTTACTCAAACCCAACATGAGAAACATAAAATAGCAGGAAACACAATGTTCAGTACGCCGGTGAGCGATACCTCACCCTTTCCTCCCAGGTGCAGACATGCACAGAATGTTCCTCCTAGGTTCGGGAAATGCAGAATGTTTGCTGTAAAACTGTAAGTACACGCTGATTCTGGTCAGTTCTCCTTATGATTGCAGGTATCAACAATTGTTGTACACATTTCTTGCTTCCCGCTAAAACAAGGTTTTGCTTCCAGAATTAAGTTTGCAGCCTTAACTGCACTTACTAATCCAGAACGCTGAAAAGTGTTCCAAACTGCCTTTAGATCTAACAACGTAACGCCACAACCTCATAATCCTCAGCTCTAACTCTTTGTTCACTTGTGCTTCCAGTTCACTCCACACCGGCATGCATTGGTAAAACGAATGAAAACACTTTTATTGTCAAGAAGCTGTATGATACCATATAATCGAAACTCAAGAATCATGATAAGGAGACTGCAAACAATTGAAAGACCAAAAACACCCCCACAATTAAGTAGACTGCAGGCTGTCAGCTGGAGTTGACACTGGTGGGGCTTAAAAGCCTCAAACTCTTTACTCTTTTCCTTTTAGAATTTGCTTTATCTTAATCTCCTTTTTCTTAGTTTCTTGTAGACTTAATCTTTCTCTCCAGTATCCTTTCACTTTTTCCAGGTAAACTTGACCTTCCACTTCATACTTGTTCACGCGTAGATTAGTTTCCACTCCTTGCCATTGTTGCAATCAAAGAATGATTCTCTGTAGACAGGTAGAGTAGATTTTATAAAGAAATGTATTAGAAGATAAAATTCTCTGTTCCAGGTTAAAGATGTGATGTAGATGTGACATCAATGCCCCACCAGGAGCAGCCTCCTGCTGCTCAGCCTGCTCACTCCAACTGATCTCTCAAGCATACATAAACATTTTAACACTATGACATCACACACACACACCATCTGGCTGAGCAGCAGGTAGCTAATAACATATTACATTTCTTTTAGGCGTATTGCTGGCAATGTCTCTTACATTTAGCAAGACCTAAAGCCTAGTAGACCCGGGGAAATCAACTGGCAGGAAACATTGGGGCATATTCTCAAGAACGTGTGATAACTACCGCAAAATTAGTTTAACGCAACTCTTCACATCACAGTCTATCGCGGGAAAACAACTCCGTGTTAACGTGGAATTCACAACACGGCGGCCCCATGTGATAGTCCAACAATAACGCGTCAAATGAACGTGTTAAAACTAACGCGACGCAGAAAAAACGTGAAACACGAACGCGAAAATAGTAGCGATGAGGCCAATCGCGATACAAAAATCAGCGATAACCAGTGAGAGGCCTGCAATTTCCACGCATCATGCGGGAAAATGCACAATAAAAGCAGAGTAAAAAAACAGTGAGATGACAATGTACGGGCACAATCCCACATCCGTGACGTAGAACAAATGAGCATCGTCCCGCATCAAATAGGCATCTCACCACAGTCACAATGTACCTTGACATGCAGTCTGCATGTAAACTGCGCAAATGCTGAAACATGCATGTAACACACAGTGAAACCGCATCTCCCCCTCACATTGCAGAGGGACAAGCAACCCCTCCTGCACACAGACGTGTCATGACCATGATCAACCAATTATGAAAGCGTGGACGAATGTAGGGGCAGTGACTCCCGCTTACGTACATGTTGCCCATGTTGTGGGACCTGAGTCACAGGGGGCATCCCTGCATCATGGTGGTACATATCTGACCCCAAAAGGAGCCCTGTTGTCACCTGCAGGACACAAATGGCAGCCAAAATGGAATGAATCTGGACACATGTGAAACGCCAAAGAGTGGGATTCCCTACTAACTGCGACACACAGAACTGGCAGTCCGAATACATGACACCCTAAACAGCCTCTCTGCACAGAGGTGACACACCCACCATACATGAACAAATCTCAAAATTGACAGCAATACATGTCGCACTCACACTTGTCTGAGTGATGTGCCTGTACAGATGAGAGACATGCACTCAGGGATAGTGTTCTTCGAATGCATTTATTTGCACATGCTGTGCCTGTGGTATTTTGTACTGTCCCATTACTGCCAAGGACTGCCACAATGTGACGTGCTCATGTGAAGAAATTGCCAATGATGGTGTTCCTACGGGCTATTCCTGCTGCGGCTGCAGTGGGGTGTGGTCCACCTGCCTCATTTCCATCATCATCGTCCAGTGCATCTGGCACTTGGATCCATGGTGCCTTGCTGCGTACACATATGTTGTGCAACACACAACATGCAACGATCATCTTGCACACGATATCTGGGCTGTACAGGAGCCTTCCACCTGTGACGCCCAGGCACCTGAAACGTGACTTCAACACGCCAAATGTGCGTTCCACGATGCCCCTGGTGCGTTTGTGGGCCGCATTGTACTGCCTCTGTGCCTGTGTGTTCGGGGCTCGAGGGGTGTCATCATCCAAGCGCAGAGTGCATATCCTTGGTCACCTGTGACAGTGCAGAGAGACATGAGTCAATAGTTGGTTCGGCATGATGTGTTGGCAGGCTCACTGGTTCATTGATGTGTGATATGTGTGACTTTGTGATTCCTGCATGACATGTACTGCTTGTTGCAAATGAGCGGCATCAATGTGTATTACATAGCCTCAATGCCGCTCCTCCCTCCCCCTCAGCATGTTCACTAGAGTGCGCAGCACGGTTGCATCACTTGCACCCATGCGGCACACTATTGTCATGCCTGTCTGCGCATGTCCACAAGCCTGACAATGACACAGTGATGCCGTGTGCTGAAGGTGGACGGACACGTGTGTGTAGGCCAATGGTAAGGACAGGGCAGACACAGATGTAGAGTTCATGCCTGGCTGAACTCGCCATGCGGTCGAGGGTAGACCTTTGGCTTATGCTGCGGAAATAGCGACACACACAACAGTTGGCATGTCTGATCCCTGACCCCGAGCTGGCCTGCGCACCCTCATTTACCCCTCGGCCGAGCCCGTACTCCGGGTGCATGCTACATGGCAACATTGAATATTGCGTGACGTGTGGCGCCGACACTACACCTGAGACACACGCATTAGTTACTTCCCTGGCAAGGCCTAAACTTAACCACGCCCAGAGCCACGTGTCAAATGACCACACCCCTACGCCGTACTGCCGTACGCAGGTCCACTCCCTCACGCTCACAGGGGGGTCCGACACAGCTACATGTCCCAGGTCTACCCCACTGCCTGAGGTGACAAGGTTGTGCCCGCTGTACACAGCACAACGTAATGTGGTATGGCCCGGGGCCCTCATGCATACATAATGACCACATGGACACACTGAGATTATCTGTGGAACTGGCTACGGGCACGTGTGCCTGGCACCTTTTATTACCAGGGTCACACGTCCAGTGACGCCTGTGCTGGATGGGTGTTGGGTAGTGTAAGCCACCCCTCAGGGGTTGGTTGGTGCTGGCAACAACTACAACAGTGATCAGACAATCAGAAGTTCAAAGTACAAACAGCAAGGTTCCATGACTTGAGCTGCACAGAGTTGGTGGCCCCGGATGCACAGCGGCCGGCACAGGCACACCGCCACGGGACGGTGACTTTCGATGCACTGAGGTAGGGCCACGAGAGCTGAGCGGGCCCACGTTGATGTGCAAGGAGAGTGTCGCAGAGTGTTACGGGGGACAGTGGAAGGTGTCCATCCAGGGCATGATGCAGAGGGCAGAAGCAAGCAGAAACAGGCAATATGGAGGAGTTGAATGCTACAGTCTCCTTTTTCCCACAATGTCAGTATCAGCTACATGATGATGAAGACAACCCCCAGGCCATAGACTCAGACGCCACCAGAGTTCAACCAGAGAGTGTCCATGGCTCCCGTGGCACAGAGTCAGTGGCACCAGAGCCGGAAGGGGATGCAGTCTGCGATGAGGCCTGTACAATGATGTAAACTCTGCAATGAACAAATCAAGACTCAGTTCCAATTATGTGTCCTACTCGACCACAGTGGGTGCCGGAGGAAGCGGTCAGCACGGGGCAACCACTGTGCAGCCAGCTCCTCCTGGATCTCTAACACACGGCGTTGAAATGGCATGTGGAGAAGATTCCTGGTTGACGGAGGTGGAGGCACCAGAGCTGAGCGGGTGTTTAGCCAGCGACCATGCCGTGTCCTGCCTGTTACGGACTGTATTGGATTGGTGTGAGGCCTGCTGGACCGCAGTGTAGGCCGGAGGCAGCAGTCAGCAAGGGCCCACAGACATGTGTGGTCGGAATGCTATGCACAGAGTTGGTGGCACCACATCGAAGGGAGTATACTGATTTAAACTCTGCATTAACATGTGTACTCTGCCATTGTGTAATCAAGACTCAGTTCCATTGATTGATTGATTAAAATGTGTGACCTACTTGTCCGCTGTGTATGCGGGTGGAGTACGTCAATGACAAAGGAGTACTGCAAGCCTTGCCCGCGGAGGCCATGATGGTCTGAGGAGGCTGCCAAGGTTGAGGGCCTCTGGCTTGGTGCGAGCACCGGCACGTGGTGGGCCCTCTTGGAGACACGCCGGTGTCGGCAGGTGAGCAGTGAGGCCTGGATGCGCAGGGGCGGACGGGACTCGTTTGGGGACCAGCGGCCCGGGCTGCGGCAGGCGCACAGGATCGTGGCCACACCGCTCACGGTGACGGCGACGGCCTCATGGCGGGGTGGGTGGCGCCACCCTGGCAGACACGTTGGGCATTCCGGAAGAGAACCACGCCCAGAGCTATGTGCTTTTTATTTACACCCCTATGCTGGCCTGGCGTACGCCGGGCCAGCCCACTCCGCACATGCTTACAGGGGGGGACGTCACAAGCTACATTTCCGAGACCTTCCCCACTGGCTGGCGTGACATGGTTGCGTCCACTGTCTACAACACTACCACCACCAGCAGTATATGTCGACATGGATATGTCTGTGGTCTGCATACTGCAGTCTGTCCAGCACTTCCACGCCACACTTGGCATTGTGTGCATTCTCATTCATGGGTCACTTGCCTCCTTCGCACATGCCTGGTTCCCACCTCTCCCCACATACTGCTATTGTGTGGCTGAGGTGCCATGCTGTTGATGGCTCATGTATATGGCTAGCCCAGGTTTCCGCAGTACGTTGTGCTGCGTTTATGGTGGGTGGGCATGTTGTATGTGTGTTTGTAATGTGTGCATTCCCAGGGTTGTGAGTTGCATGATTGTGGAGTTGAGGTGTGTGGTGTGTTCATTTGGTACTTTCCAACGAGCACTGCATTTCCGTAGGTGCCATCCTGGAAGCGCCGGTTGATGATGGACTGTCGGAAGATGTATGAATCATGCACACTGCCTGGGTAGTTGGCGACGACATTGGTGAAGAGTCCCCGGTGGTCCACTATTGCCTGCACATTGATGTAATGCGTGTGCTTTCTGTTGCGGTAATTGTGTGCAGTGTCGGCAGGGGGCACGAGTAGGACATGTGTGCAGTCAATTGCCCCCAACACATGCAGGAAGCCTGCTATGGTGTAGAAGCCTTGCTTGGTCTCCAGCTGTTCCTGCGCAGTGTGGGGGAAGTATAGGTACTGGGGTACCAAGCTGATGATGGCATCCAGGACAGGTTTGAGGAACTTGGATAGGGCTGTCTGTGAGACTCCTCCGACTCTGGCGGTTGTTGGTTGGAATGTCCCAGAGGCCAACAGGTGCAGCATGGCCAGCAGCTTTGTCTGAGGTGGGATGTTGGTTGTCCGCTGTGTTGGTACCATCAGCCTGTGGGCGATGATGGTCAGGAGGCAGAGGATGGTTGACCTTTTGAGTCTGTAGTGGGCAATGACATTCTCTGATGTCAAGTCTGTGAGGCTGATGCGTTTCCTGAAGGTCCGCTGTCTTTGTCTGCGCTGCCTCCGTGGTGGTCCGGGGGGGGCGGGGGAGGGTCCGGGGGGGTGGCGGACCTGGGTGTGGTGGCAGTGGGTGTTGTGGCCCTGTTGGGGCTCCGAGCTGCATGATGAGTAGCTCCATGGCATCTGTTGTTCTTCAGGTGTGGCTGTGGGCTGGGCTCCCTTTTCTGGTGCAGGTTGCTGTCCGACTTTGCACCAGGTCAGAGCAGGTGTTAATTTCCTGCTGCTAACGCGCAGTATTGCCTGTTTTGTGTTCTCATCGCCGATCTGGCTGGTCGTTGGGAATGTTGAGGTGTGGTGTTGCCGCGGATATTTGCTCGGGAACGCCTACTCTGCATCTCATTAGCGATAGTTGCCGGGCTCATCTGTGGCGATGTTTTTTGCGGCTGCTATCGCAGGTAAACTGGTGATATCGGCTGTTTGCACCAGCTTGTGAATGGGGCGATAATTTTATCGCGACTTTGGCTGCGATAATGTGCAGTTAACTCGGTGATAGATCCTTGAAAATATGCCCCATTGTGTATTTCAGCCAGACTGTCTCTGGAGAAAACTATTGTAAAATGGTCTGTCCTTATTAATTCTGTGGATGCATTCCACAAGGGAAAAAGCTCCCTCATCCATTCAGGTTTCAGCACTGGTTTAATTTTGGGCTAGCAAAAGGTATGTGATCCTAGGTTGCTAGTTCTTCCCTGATTAGCTAATTGCCTCTATAATTTAACCTCTTCATGCCCAGACTGAAACCATTTTAAATTCTAGTTTCTCAAAAAGTACTGAACGGATTTACACCAAACCAAGCAAAAGCACTAATGAATAAAATTCTACTTTTATGCCAAATTTCATATAATTATGTTCAGCTGTTTTTTTCTGTATAGACGAACAGAAAATCTTATGAGAGTTAAGATGAAAAATTTCACTTTTTTGACCCACAACCGTTTTATGTGGTCCCTACTTGAATGAGCTGCACAAAACTTTTCATGCTGGCTTCAAAGTGATAGTTTATTTTGTATTTTTTAATAAGAAATTTTCTGGTGAATTTGTAACATGGGGCCAAAGTTATTAAGAAAACAAAAAAATCCCTTTGCAATCGAAACTCTGCCCTAACCTTAATTACAAAGGCTCTATTGCAAATGACACCAGAGTAGCTTTTAGTTTATGGCAAAGGCAGCAATATGTTTTTTTACTGTCTGGCACACATATTTTGGTGAATAATTAACCAACACTGAAATAACAATAACAATTCAACACACATTATCAGGCACTGCGTCTAATTCTGCATAGATCCATTGGGAGGCCCGCAGGGGGTCTAACCATTTGGGTTAGATTAGACTTGAATTGTAATATTCAAAGACTATCTAGAGAGTCACCTGATATTTTAGCCATTCGAGTAGTGGGAACCATTGTGAATCACCTTAATATTGAAATTTTTAATGTCTTTGCAAGAGGGGTGCGGGAGTACAAAGGTCCCAAACTATCTTAACACTGGAGGAATATTTGACGGCCTATCCACATAATTCACGGTTGATTATAGGGGGAGACTTTAACACCACATTCGAGCCCCTCCCTAAGGAGGATCTCACTTGCGATAAGGCAGAGGAAGAGGCCTGGGATGTCCTTCAACTCGACCATCCATCCATACGGAAATGGATGGAGGCCGCTTTGCATTTGAAGGCCTTTACTGTGGATTATTTCCTACGAACCACTGATGGCAGAGCTAATTCAGATAGGCAGGGGGTTGTTAGTTATAGTAATTTTATTAATTCCAGTCGCATAGACTATTTTCTACTAGATTTTCACCTGTGGTCTTCTCTTGTAGACATGAAGGTTTCTAGCAGGGTAGAGAGTGATCATAACCCCTCATACCTTTTTTTGGATTCCATCTGCTTAAAATTTCAAAGTGACTAGCGCCCGCTAACCCACACATGAAATATTATCTCCTCTAACAACATGCGACGATTAAAGTGGATTCAAGTTGTAGAGTCATCTAACATTCTGTAACAAATAAATAAATACCTTCAGGACTGTCTAACTGAAATGACTCATGTCCCTCTCCGTTAGCTTGTGGTGCAACAATGACAGCCATTCGCAACATATTTTTCAAGGGAATTTTGGAGCAGTTATTAGTTTCCCATCACAGGACACAAAAGGAATCTCCCTAGAGAAAACAGTTGGGGTAATAAGGAGTCTAGATCGTCATGTAGATTTTTGGCTGATACAATTCGAGCAAAGGATGTCCCGCAAATACGTTTGGTCAGGGAGACATCTAAAAGGGCTCTGGAACGGGCTATGAAAATATGGGATGAAGGAAGATGGCCGGACCTGAAAGCGGCAGGTGCTGTCAAGGATCCCACTAGGTTTTGGGCCCTTGTAAAGTGAGGGAGAGATGCTTGAACCAAACCTTGCAAAATTATATCGCCCCCAGGCCTGGGTAGCCCATTTTTTCTAACCTCTATTCAGTAAGTTCCCCTCTCAATCAGCAGTATAATGTGTCAAGGGCATTGCCCTTAGAAGGCTATGTTATCCCATCTGGCTCCCTTTTTAATTTAGCTGATGTCTCCTCTGACTAGCATGCTATCACAAGAGGCAGGGCACCTGGATTAGACAGCATTCCGGCTGACATTTTCTTACAGGAGACAGACAAGTGGTCCCAGTATATCCTCCTCTTATCTAATGCCATTGCTAGTGGCATCCCCATACCAGATTCTTGGAGGGGAGCAGAGGTTATTCCAATATACAAGAAGGGGGACAGGACCAGCCCAAGCATTTACAGGCCGATCAGTTTGATCGACTGTATACAGTTTTTTTTTGCCAGGCTGCTCTTTGGGAAGATAGAGGATAGGATTACTGATAAGTCCATTTTATCTCCCTTCCAGGCCGGCTTCAGAAAAAGGATATCTACGATTGACCAGGTCTTTTGTTTTCTCCTGCTATATTGGAAGACTGTTGTGGTCGGCGGAGGCAGCTTGTATGTTGCCTTCGTCGACCTCAAATCAGCTTTTGACCTGGTTCCTTAAAATAGGCTATGGCAGGTGTTAGCTGATATGGAAATCCCCAGGTATCTTTTGAGTCTATTGATTCTCTTACATGAAAGCAACTTTGCGCAGGTTCGTTGGGATATTCAGGGTCAAGTCACAGAATGATTCTTTATCAATAAATGTGTTTGCCAGGGCTGCATCCTGGCGGCCACCTTGTTTCCTTTATATCCTAATGATGTCATTCAAGATCTGTCCTCATTCTCAATTGATGCCTTAACCGCTTCGGTGCGCGGCCGATTTTCGCCCTGTGCGGGGTTTTTCATTGAGTGGGCGGGTTCATGACGAGCTCAGCTCGTCATGCGCACACGAGCACTGCGCAGCATGACGAGCTGAGCTCATCATGAGCACCGAAGGGGTTAACTGTGCCTGGTGTAAAAACACCCATTCAGAGCTGTGGGGTTTTACTAAGATAGATTCGCTAACTAGCTTTGAAAACAGATTCCTAAGAAACCTGGTTCGGCTAACGCAGAGCACCCCACTTAAGCCCCTGATGTTCTACATGGGCAGGCAATCTTTGGCAGACAGAGCTACACTCCGTCCACTGTTGTCCTGGAGGAGGTTATGGACCCAAGTGGAAATAGCTCAGTATGTTCCGGCTTTAAGGCATGTCATGGAGGCCAATAGATTTTATAAGATTGTCTGGCTAAAGGAGGTCCAAAATTTACGTTCATCTATAGGTCTTGGTGAGCTCTGTGACAAACCCTATTCTAACCCACTCATGTCGACTGAGACAATAAAGAAACATTACTGGGCATGGGTAGCTGAAAATGTGGTTAGAGTGAGTATTAGCTGCCCCTTGTCTGAATTTTTCTTTTTGATTTCAAATGCACCAACACCTTGGAAACTTATTGGGATGCCATCACGGTACCCCTGGACAGGAAATTATATTTCCAATTCAGGGTAGGATCCTTGCCTCAAAGATCATTTACCAAATGCTGGGTCCCTGGAAGAAATGCATTGTGTCCCACATGTAATATTTCATCTGAATCCATTAGGCATATTTTATTTGCCTGTCTGGACTATGCAGTTCCTCGACGGACATGGATCAAAGCAATTTATAGGACATTGGGACACATAGCAGTGCTATTGCCCTAAGAATTTTTATATCAGATCCTAGACTTATTTATGCATGTGCAGTAGCAAAGTTCCTGAGCAAGATGTGGGTCACCTAACAGCAAGGGTGCTGGCTGCTATAGAAAACCCTTTATACCATTCTGGCTCATACAACTAATCAATTGATATGAGCCACAACTTGTAGCTCTTTGAGAACCATTTGAATTTTGGGGAAAACGCATCCTGTTGTATGACTGTATCTAGAGTACCTGATTGGTCTTAAATACCGAACCCTAGCTTTCAGCTAAATGTTTTGATACTAGTTTTATTTTGTTGCCCATTATTTTATTCATTATTTTATCGTATGCTGCGATGCATTGGTTCTCATAGATGATTGATATTGTTTTATGTAATATTTATTGTATCTGCAAACTTGTATTGGTTTTGTATTGCTTTCATGAGATATTTGTCAAATAAAGGGTTTTGATGATGGTGCAGAGATATATGTATTTTCCGAATCCTGTGTTCATGCATACCATTTTCTGAAAGACATATAAACAATTTTCTGCTGTTTGTAAACATTGCTTCTGAGTTCTCGGGCAAATCCCAATGTAATAGAATGTTTTATGATTTTTCCTTTAGATCTGCATGATAAACCATGGTTTTCCAGAAAAGGTTGTAGCAATTTCTTTTGTCAATAGTTTATTACGCACTTTGACTGCATCTTTGTCAAAGAATTCTTTGAGGGAATTGCCTCCCCCATACTCACCTGGAAGCAGTCAGGCTCGCTTAATGTTCTAATTGAAATATCCAGATGTTTCAGTTATATTGACTTGCCTAGAAGCACACAAAGAATTAAAGGGCAGCAGGAATTGGAACCTGTGTCCTCAATTTTTTTAATCTCCATTCCTACACAAATGTCATTCCATGAAAACGATATTTGTTTAGCAGTGACTTACTGGTAATGACTGTATGGTATACTATATGCAGATCTCACCAACCATCCATATTGGTAGACATATTTAATTAGCATCTGCATATCCCTTATAAACTCACACTCTCTTGGCCCTTCTCGTCAAGCTTTGGGATGTGAAAGGCTAGCCACAAGTCACCTTCCAAACTCATTAAATTTCTGGAAGTTTGAGACAGAATGACTAAGCACAAACCAATGTACGATGTCAAAAGGAAAGAATACAGAACAACAGCAAAAACAAGACCTGTCTAAGAAGCCCCTGACAATGATCTCAATCAGACACTTAAGATTTCATAAGGAGTCGGGCGAACCAACTCAAAGGACAAGTCGTGGTCCCAAGCAAGCAAGTTCTTTGTGCCTGGTGGGGAAGGATGCGGAGCCTTAGAATCAGGGCAGTCGAAAATGTCATGGGTTCTTACACTGACAACATTTTTAACTAGAAAAGGAGAAAGTCTTCTACACCCCCATCATAGATATGTGCGCAGTAACCAAAAGTAACGTGGTAAGAGAGCCCTCTGTATTTTCTCTATGCCACTTAGATTCTTAGACAGCATTGATATTGCCTTATAAAAGTATTTCAGTCATGATATGAAGCTCTATCACTCTTCCTGGAAATCAGTTCACAAATACAATGGGTAGGAAATAATGAGCAGAGAGGCATTCTTCTTTAATGGGCTCTATTACTGTTAACCAATGGAATATAGTGATTGTGCTGCATCTGATATTGTGACATGATGTGTTTTCTACTTGAAGGGTATAAATAGGTGATCTAGACTTTTCCGTGTGTCTGTATTTTGCAACATCAGTCCACTGCCTTTACTATCACTGACATCCTTTTTATGTTCTGTGAGGACCTTAAAAGCTCTCTACATACACTATACCATAATATTACATGACAGAACACAATTATTTTTTCAGAAATAATAAAAACACACCTAGGCCCTCAATATCAGTGGCCTGTAAAATAGTCAGTTAATTTTCTCCACCCTTGGAAATACTGATACCACGAGTATTGGTAATTCCAGGGGTTAGAGAAAACGCAGACCCATTAGAAGTTGGAGCCTAACAGTCCCCTAAAAATGCTGATTTACTGGGGGAGCCTGTAATTCTGAGTTCCATTGCCCCAATAATTCCTTATTTCCCCAACATTTTCACAACAAGATTTCCTGCTTTCAGTTACCAAAATACCAATGTGAAAATAAACCGATCCGAATAAACTTATGTTATTGTCCCTATCTTTCTTTCTTTATTCAGAAAATGCTGCCATAAAAGTTCACATAAATACAATTGACATAAAAGAACATTAAAAACTGTAAAACCAATACAGTAAAAAAGGTAAAAATTATCGTAAGGCCATTTGAACAGTGCTTAATCAGTAGACATTGCTTGTTTTAGGATTACATAAATCATGCTACTGTCACATGCCTTATACTTCTGAATTCTAGTGAAACATTAGCGCCTCGTTAGGGAAGGCCATTAGGTTTGAAGGTATAACTGGAGCATTTGTCTAGGTCACATTGCTCGCAGCAGTGGTGGGCAGTGCAATACAGTATTCAGGACCCTACACTGCCCCGTCTGATTATCAATACTCCCATTATGAAGCGAGACAGAACAAACACAATCAGGGATGATGAATTTGATCTGAGGATTCTGGATACAGCCCTAAAATCACCCATTCCCATGGTCCGACAGAGCAGTAGTATCCACTTCTTCCTGGTATTATAATAGCACTTGCAAAAGAACAATATGTGATTAATACGTTCCTTGATTCGAGGTCAAAAGGAGCAGGACAGGTCTAGGTTAGTATCATGTTGCCTCCATTTGGCGGTAAAGGGGCGCAATGGTAGGGTCCCAAATCAAAATTTAATGTACAAAGTTTTTGCCAAAGGGGGGCTTGATGGAATCCATATACTCCTCCATAAGGTAAGAATCATTGGATTCCAGGAAAGCTAATGTCAAGGTACCCGAACTCCTGTTCCTGCTCAATTCTCCATCCAGTAAACCCCCTTGAGTGTTGCCTTGGGCACACCGGAAATGGCTCCCAGGTTAGTCCACAAATGTGTGCATCCCAATTTAACCAAGTAAGTCTTAATGTGCACTAACCAGGGAATCCTAGAAACTCCAGGCTGCCTGAGTAGATTCTCCAAACCCACCGATACAGTGCAAGTTTCTCTGACCCTATTACAATTAGTAGGACACTCGCAATAAAGGCCAAAGGGCCGGTTTTAAAGTTTGAAGGATGGTACTCCATCCAACAGTTGGCACTGGAGATTAGGCAAGCCACCCTGATGGACTACTATCTGCCAAATTTAGATCTCACTATTCGCCCTGGGGTGATCTCTGCACCTTGATAGTAACCACAGTAGTGGCAGTTCTTGACAATGTACAAAATGTTTGGTGGATGGGCCACTATCAGTTTTAATGTCTGTCCACTAAAATTTGATCTTTTTTGCTTTTTAAAAACCTCCCAAAGTTGAAGTTTGTTACTGAAAAACAAAACACTAATGACCTCACAAGCTGGGGGATTCCAGCTAGGGTGTGGGGCATAACTATTCTTTTCTGTTCCACACTTTCAGAGTTTTTCTGGCAATAATGGAAAGAAAGCAAATCCATAAGACTATCCCATCTAAATAGAGTAGGTGATGTGATGTCTTTACTCCGAAGGCCCCTACTCTATCAGTCCATCAGAGTAAGCTTTCAGTCAACAAAGCCAATTAGGTTATGTTGCAGAATGCTGACATTCCACCAGTATCTTAATGAGGTGGGGAGACCATCAGTTTGGCACACAAGGTGTGTTTGCAAAGGAGTACCCTGTCTGCCAAACTCTAAATCAACCCATAAGCGCAGTTTTAACAAATTGGTGACAAAAAGGGGGCAGTGGGTAACCTGAATTAGGGGGATCCAGTGAGGTCAGAAAATTGTCTATTTTGGAAGGATAGAGTAGGCAACCATGGTTATTTTCTTTTTTTTTTTAGATGTGTTTATTGAAGTTTTGCATTGAACGTTACAGCATCTGCAGGTGAACCACCAGACATCTTAAAGCATAAGCATATACATGAAATGAGTATTAACAGTATGGGGGTCAAGATCCCCACTCTGGATCATACATCGAGGAAACATCATAAACAAACACTTGAACAGTATTTCTCCACTGAGAAAAAAGATTAAGTAAGCAAAAAGAGAAAGAAGAAAAAGAAAAGGAAAAGGAAAACCAAAGTATAAAAGCTCTGGAAAATGCTCAGGACAAAAAGGGCGTGCATCTAACAGGTATGGGTCAACCAGGGGGGTGGTCAATAGGAGCAACACGTGAGCAACTGTCTCTAGCTAGCTAGGAGAGGGGTGGGAGGGTACTGCTGTGATGGTACCAGTAGCTATGTCATCTGTTGGGGAGAGACGAGGCCCCATATGTGCCCCAGGTTGGGCAAGCAGTGCAAGGGGTAAGCAGTGCATAGGGTCAGTAATCTTGAGTCCTCATGCAGCCTGCGAACAAGCTGAAGAGTGATGGTATGACCGTATGCCTGTGTACGCTAACTGTGTGTGGGCTATGTAAGCGTGATTCATGGTGGGCACTCATCAGTTTTGGCCTCCATCTGGAGTAAGAAGGTCTCCCAACATTATCCACCTGTGCGTGAATCCCCTCTCATTCGGAGTAGCTTAAGAATGTGAGCTTCCACTCTGGTCCACGTCAGTAGAACACTGAGCCAGCACAGAAGGTCAAGAGGGACAGGAGCCTTCCATGCCATAGCTATTTGGTGGTTGAACAATACAAAGGCCAGATAGATGAAGCAGTGGGGATGTTTGTCCTCTTTGGCTCGGGGGCAAATTCCCAACAGGCAGGAATCAGGTGTTAGAATATGCACTAACATTTCGGCCACTGTGGTGGTCACTTTGAGCCAGACTGGTTGCAACACTGTGCCAGAGCATACCATGTGGAAGAACTCAGCATTCTGTAATAAACAAAAAGGACATTCAGGGGATAGTGCTGGGAGCATGCACTGAATGCGTTGCGGGGAGAGGTAGGTAATTGAATTGTGTGAAGCGGAAGTGAGGGTTATGGGATATCCCTCTCACCACCTGGAGTTCCTGAGCCCAGACTGCATCAGACAGAGGCTGCTGTATCACCCCATCCCATTTAGTATGGGCCCCAACCACATGATCAGGAGGAGGAGTGTTGAGTGAAGTGTAGAGGGACATGATGGCATGACGTATGCTAATGGATGTGAGAAGCGTGTCCGATACCGCTGAGGCAGGGGGCTCTTCATCACCATTGTTCCATGTTTCGTGCACCACATGTTGTATGGCATGAAACATCAGAAACTGAACCACGAACAAAGTACGCAGGTGTCCATGACATCCTGGAAAGACATGGCCATCCCTTCATTGTAAAGGTCTCCGATGTGCTCTATGCAAAAAGAACAATTGATGGACAAAATTCTGAACAATGTCAAACATTCAACCCAGTACAGAGATCTGGGCCAAAATCCATAATTTGTTTGCTCCCCATGCAATTCCAGTTTGAACCCAGCCATATGCAAATCAGTCTTGAGCCAGCTCCCCATGGGACCAGTCCAGCCCAAACTGCCAAGCCAGGTCCTCCCTGGACTGGAAACAAGCATCCTGGGACCGGTTTTGGGGTAATCACCCCTCATCAGCCAGGCTAGCTTGACTACAGTGGCATGGAGAGCACGGGACCCACGTCTGGGCATACCCGTCCCACTTGGGATGACAAATGTAAAAAGAACAATTGATGGGCAGAATGCTAAACAATGTCAAACATTCACCCCAGTACAGAGATCTGGGTCTAAAGCCATTGTTTTTTTGCTCCACATGCCATTCCAGATTGAACCCAGCTGTATGGAAATCAGGCTTGAACCTGCTCCCCATGGGAACAGTCCAGCCCGAACTGCCAAGCCAGGTCCTCCCTGGACTGGAAACAAGCATCCTGGGACTGGTTTCGGGGAAATCACCCCTCATCAGCCAGGCTAGCTTGACTCCAGTGGCATGGAGAGCACAGGACCCACGTCTGGCCATACCCGTCCCACTCGGGGTGACAAATGGAAAAAGAACAATTGATGGACAGAATGCTGAACAATGTTAAACATTCACCCCAGTACAGAGCCCTGGGCCTATATATATCATTGACTGGGGGTATTTGTATTTTTTGTATTTAATGAGTTTTATATAGCGCTGGCTAGACCCGTAGGTATCAGAGCGCTTTATATTAGGTTACACAATGTTACAGAAAATGATAACAATTACACATTACATCAAAAATAATCAACACATTGAGAGAGAAAAGAAAGGTGAGACAAATAGAGCGGAGGGGGGGAAGGGGGAAGTGTGAAGGGGGAGGATGAGGGAAAAGATGGCAGGAGAGACGAAAGGAAGTCTGCCCAAAGACCGACTGGGTAGGTGACGTCTGAGGAGGGAATCCACAGCCCGTCTCCCCTATAGCTAAACAAGGTAGCTCCATCGGGCATTAGTCAAAATAGCTAGGTCTCAACTGACGAGGGAAAGTTCACAGAAGAAAGTCCAGTGGATAAACAGGGTGGGAACTATGAGCAAGGACGGGTGGGGGCAAAGGTCAATAGCTAGAAAGAGGAGAAGAGTAGAGCGGAGAGGGGTAGGGGGTGGGGTGAAGGGGAGGAGGGAGATAAGGTCAGGAGAAACGCAGGAGAGTTTGCCCAAAGACCGGCTGGGTAGGTGATGGTCAAGGAGGGAATACATAGCCCATCTCCCCTTTAGCTCGTGAGGTAGCTCCACCGGGCATCAGTCAAAATAGCTAGGTCTCCGCTGTCGAGGGAAAGTTCTCAGAGTAAAAGTCCTGGTGGGGGAGCAGGAACAGGGTCGGGTGAGGGCTGATCAAGATCAGGTTGATGACAAATGATTTTAGACCAGGAGAGATAGAGCATCGAGGAGGGTACCACTGAGGCGGCCATCTTGAGGTCAGGCAAGGGGGATGAGTCCTTGAAGTTCGAATTCAGTCGGTCCCCATTATTCTCTATAACCCAGAAGGAAGGTGGGTGTAAGCTAAGCAGTGGATCGGCAAGGGGACAGAGCCAGGGTCCGCATGTCTTCAGGGGGGGGCGCGTGATGTCAAGAATATCCACCCGTGGAAGAGACAGCCACCATTAGCAGGTCAGGCGGGGTCCCCAGAGTATCCCACCGATGTCCCAGTCCCTCAGGCAGCCTCTGCAATGATCACTGTACGCAGGCCCCTCCCCCTCCGGCTGCTCCGTACCGTTGCCGCGGGAAGCAGGTATTCCGCGAAAGCAGTTCTACTCACAGGGGGCTGAGCGGCAGGGCTATGTTACAGGATAAGGCGGGGGGCGCCACAGATGTTCAGCGCAGGTTCCAACGGTGCCACATCTCCCGTCTCACATCCTCCGGGTGCAGGCTCGGCATACTGCGGGCGCTATTTTGAGTCGCAGGCGCTTGAGAACTTCTCAGCACATTACTTGGTCCTCCGATGGCCCAGAACAGCGGAAACAACTCCTATGGTGGCTGCAGGCATTCCGGTTGCAGGATCTGTTCTGCAAATGGGTATTGAGGAGCTTCAGCTCCGAGCGGCCATCATGGTTGCTGGCTCCGCCCCTAGTATATGTTTTATTTGCTCTGCATTCCGTCCATTATCTGTGTGTCTTTTGCTTTCTCACCCTAAGTGTGCTGGGCATGTCCAGACATGGGTCCCGGGCTCACTGTGCCACTGGATTCAAGTTAACCTGGCTGATGAGGGGTGTTGCCCCAAAACCTGGTCCCAGGATGCTTGTTTCCGGTCTAGGGAGGACATGGCTTGGCAGATCGGGCTGGACTGTTCCCATAGGGATCAGGGTCAAGACTGATTTGCATATGGCTGGGTCTTAACTGGGGTGGCATGGTGAGCAAAAGAACAATGAATTCACACAGGTTTTTTGACTGGGGTGAATGTTTGATTTGCTCTGCATTCCTTTCATCATCTGTGTCTTTTGCTTTCTTGCCCTAGTGCCCCAGGCATGCCCAGATGTTGGTCCTGGGCTCACTGTACCACTTGATTCAAGCTAGCCTGGCTGATGAGGGGTGATGCCCAGAATCCGATCCCAGGGTGCTTGCTTCTAGTCCAGGGAGGACCTAGCTTGGCAGTTCGGGCTGGACTGTTCACATGAGGAGCAGGGTCCAGACTGATTCGCATATGGCTGGGTCTAAACTGAGGTGGCATTGTGAGCAAAAGAACAATCGATTTAAGCCATATCTTTTGACTGGGGGTGAATGTCTGATTTGTTCTGCATTCCATCCATCATCTGTGTGTCTTTTGCTTTCTAGCCTTAAGTGCATCGGGCATGTCTAGTCGTGGGTCCCGGGCTCACTGAGCCTCTGGATTCAAGATAGCCTGGCTGATGAGGGGTGATGCCCTGAAACCGGTTCCAGAGTACTTGTTTCCGACCGAGGGAAAACCTGGCATGGCAGATCGGGCTAGACTGTTCCCATGAGGAGCAGGCTCAAGACTGATTTGCATATGGCTGAGTCAAAACTGGGGTGGGATGGTGAGCAAAAGAACAATTGATTTAACCCAGATCTTTTGACTGGGTTAAATGTTTGAATTGCTCTGCATTCCGTCCATCATCTGTGTATCTTTTGCCTTCTTGCCCTAAGTGTGCCGGGCATGCCTAGATCTGGGTCTTGGGCTCACTGTGCCACAGGATTCAAGCTAGACTGGCTGATGAGCGGTGATGCCCTGAAACTGGTCCCAGGATGCTTGTTTCCCGTGCAGGGAGGAACTGGCTTGGCAGTTCAGGCTGGACTGTTCCCATGAAGAGCAGGGTCAAGACTGATTTGCATATGGCTGGGACCAAACTGGGGTGGCATGGTGAACAAAAGAACAATGGATTTAACCCAGATCTTTTGACTAGGGATGAATGTTTGATTTGCTCTGCATTCCGTCCATCATCTGTGAGTCTTTCGCTGCCTCCGACGTGCTCTACCTCCGTGGTCCTCCATGGGGTAATGTTGGCGTGCTGACCCACAACTCGTAAGCGCAGTAGCTCCCAGATCGCATTCGACGGGGAGTATTGAAGGTGAGCACCTCTGGGGTGCACATATCTACACCAATAGGAGTAGGCCACCGCAATCTGTCTAGTCTCCCCTAGGGGGTGGACAGTTGTATCAGAGAGCCATGTGTCGGTGCTTACACCAGGTAACACCTAGAAAATGTGCGTTGACTCAGGGCTGTTCAGGGTACATAACCATGCCAATGGCCACTGTAGTTGTGTCGGTACATTATATAGTTCGAAATTAGGTGCCCCTATACCGCCCTCTGACATCGGGCGTTTGAGCATGATCAGCGCGACTCAGCAGCTACCTGCACTCCAAATCAGTTCGAGCAGTGATCCATTGAGCTCACGGAAGAAACTCCGTGGAAGCATGATTGGAAGAGCTGCAAAGAAGTAGAGTAGGCAGGGTAAGACCAACATTTTAGGGATTGCCACTCGGCCTAGCGGGTATAAAGGTAGAGACCACCAGAAGGGCAGGTACTGGAGAATAGAACCAATCGCTTAATCAAAATTGCCCTTTTTAAGGTCCTTCTCGGTATGATAAATCTGTTCTCCCAAATATTTGAAGGTGCCACTGCAGACGGGTCTTCATGGGGTAAACCCGGTGTGGAGCTGGTCTAGGTGCTGGGGAAACAGGCAGGATTTGGGGCAAATCACTTGTAGGCCAGATATATCCCCAAAGTCATTTAATAGATGCATGAGGCTGGGAAAAGCAGGCCAATGTCACACAGATAGACCAGGGCATCATCCGCATATAGTGAAATAATATGGTATATGCCTCGTTCTGCCATACCCCAGTCTATCCCCCACTGGCGTGGATGGCAAGCCAAAGGTTCCCTTGCCAAGGCCCAGATGAGAGGAGAAAGGGGCCAGCCCTCTCTAGTGTCCCTTCTGTTATATCCCCAGGTTAGGCCAGGTAGCAAAGCTGCTCATTTTCTTACATTGTCCTCACAAAATATATTTCCAGCTGCGACCTTTAGCATACATTTGCAGGCATGACAATGTTGGATTAGTTTCTCTTAAACTAAACTTGTTTTGCATTTAGCTTCACGCAAAACTATCACAATACCCTGCACATCATGTACAAGGTCTCGCTTCTTACTGAGTACAAATGTCATTATTATCTTCATCCACGGGGTGACAGGGCTATCTAAATACCCATAACATCACTAATCTATGCGTACATCGCAAGGCTACTTTCTATTATAAAAGATGGGCATCCCAATAGATTAGTAGAGGAGACACTTCTGCTGACAGGAAAGTCTTGCATGCTGAGAAATCATCACGCATTGGTCTGACATTCCGTGAGGGGTGTCCAACTCGAGACCAAGACAGGGTCCTTCATTCTCTCCCACCAGGTAATGGGGTTGGATCATCCCTTGGGGAAGATTCTTGGCTTCACACCTACACACACTCTAGGGACACTTAGAGTAGCATTTGCATAGTAGGCGTACACCAGATTACAGCCTTGTTTATATGCCTGCATATATACAACTGTTTAGCACCATGGTAGAACTCTACCTACTATTCCCGCTTTTGGTGCTTGTAATCATGTTTATCTGCTTCTGTCTCCTAATCATTGCAACACATGTATTTTATGCAACAATAACGTTAGTTCAATAAATATTATTGAAAACGTCCCACTGTCTATTCTCTGTATCTGAGAATAAGTAAGCACGAGTGACTGAGCGAAAGGTTCTGTACTGTTTCCACAATCCCTGAGGGGTCAGGGTTGTCCTGTTTAGTGGTTGCCAGAACCCATTCGCTCCTTGCTTGGGTAGGGGGCTTATGGTGGCACTGTGACTTAGCTGGTCTATAGGCCGACATATCGTGGGGGAGTGTCCGGAATCAATCTTGACACCAAGCCCTTAGTTTATGTTGTCCAAACAATATGCAGGTCCTACGGATTGGTAGGAACTACACAACACTTCTAATATTGAAGCTGTCAGAGATCGTCTAACCAGTCTTCACCCATGCTGGCGGGCCGTGTAGAGAGTGCAGACCTAACCCAGTAACCCCGGTTCAAACCCTATGTTGGTGAGAGTTGAGAGAAGGAAATCCCAGTTCAGGGTTTCAAACCCCTTCTCAATGTCCAGCGACACCACTACATGAGCAGAGACATTTGCTGGGGTATGATGCAGAAGGCGTAGAAGCTTGCAGATGTTGAGAAACATGCTGTGACCTGGTATGAATCTGGATTGATCATCATGGACAAGCAAATGAATTATATGGAGCCATCAGTTCACCAGTACCCTTCCCAAGATCCTTCAATCTAGGTTGAGGAAGGAGGGGGGCAGTAGGAGCAAATGTTGAGTCGGTCCCTGCCCGGCTTAGGAAGAGTCACGATCATGAGGTCTCGAAGCAAGTCAGCGAGACTTCCCTGAACCCTGGCTTTGTTGAACATGTTGACCCTGTGTTGAGTGGTATGGGTATTAAAAGTGGAGTAATACTCAATTGGTAGGTCGCCGGTGCCCAAGTGAACCCTGTCAGTCGATGATAGAGAGCCACCTGAGCCAGATCCCTACTACGATAGGTGTTCTGATCGCAGAGGAGTGAAGGAGTTCATGCTGTGGAGGGCGGCCTCCGACACCACCCGGGCCTGCTCTGCTGCCGCCTGATCCTTTGTTGGTTTTGTCTTGAATGATCTGAGTTTGAGCCGAAGTGATTTGGTCACTAGCCAGTCTACTGCACTCGAGTCTTTGGGTGCATTACCACCAAATCCTTAGCATGAAGCTAGGTCCATACATCCTCCAGTGAATGGAATATGTGAGTAGTGTCGCCATCGATCACTCTAAGCTTCACTGGAAACAGTAGAGCATACTTGAATTCCAATTCTCGAAGATGTTGCTTGACTTTAGTATAAGAGCCCCTGCGATACTGTACTTCCATGGTAAAATCAGGATACACCGTGATCGTAGCGTTCGCATAAGGCGAGGAGCCTTTAGAGTGAAATTTTTGCAACAGCAGGTTTTGATTTCAATAGCTCAGAAGTCGAGCTATGATCGACTGTGGAGGGGCGCCGGAGGGGGGGGAGGCCTGGCGTCCGATGTGCTTGTTCAATAGAGAAGAATTGTGGCGCATTGTCCTCTAGAACCAACTTCACCAGCCAGTCTTCCAAGAATATTTCCACGCTAGGGCCTTCCGAGCATTCAAGGAAGCCCATCAAGTGAATGTTGTGGCACCTCGACTGCTCCGCTGCATCTTCCGCTCTACAGTGAAGGTTATAAACCTCCCCTTCCATGCGTTTCAGCCGCTCCTGTAGGTCCTGCATTATCGGCCTCACCGGTGCACGGGTGGACCCCGCTTCTACCCCTCTGTTCACTAGCTTGTGGTGATCAGCTCGCAGCAGATTTACGTCCATGGGAAACAGTGTCTATGCAGGCCTTGAGGGAGGTTTTAGTGTCCATGATGGCCTGGAGCACCTTGTCCAACTGAGTAAGGTGAGTCAGAAGGGACACTTCAAGGTGGCGAAGGCTGTCGAGAGTCCTGTCCGTAGGTGAGAAATTTGTCGATGTTTTCCCAGCACCAGTGGGCAATGATTTACTGGACTTAGGCTTTCCCATCATTGTGCACCTGCCCAGGCAATCTCGGGGGCGGCCAAGGGGCAACAAGTGTAGCTGGACTTCGATTGTAGCATAAGGAGTTACCCAGTCCCAAGCTCTCTGGGCGGATAGTGCACCAGCACACCACAGGGGAAGCTAGAAGTATCCCTGCTGAGGAGGGTAAAGTCAAAGTGGGCCAGGCGGTCTACCCTTCAGGGAGAGCTGTTGGAATCACAGACAGCAAACAAGTCTGTCCAGGGCAGAAGGCAGGAAACACAGGGGCTGATTACGAGTTAGGCGTTTACAGCACAAGCCTGCAGCGACGGCGGTCGGGAGAACACTGCCAATCCGGGGGCATTCTGACCATTGAATTGCAAGGTTGCTGAATTGCCCTGGGGCCCTTTTTGTGGCCCTTACCGTGACTTTTCGTGGACCTTTTAATGAGCGGAAAGGAAAGTCGTGATCCCTATGGCGGTGCCAATGCCAGCACCGCCTCTGTAGACCACCACTTTCCCCACCACCAACGTCCCCGCGGGACCCAAGAACCTGGTGGTGGTGGCGGTCTTATGGGAGTCTGAGCAGAGCACACTGCTCGGAATCGGGCGCGCGGACCTCAGAGGAGGCAGCTGTCAGACCCGAAGACCGCCCTACTCGTAATCAGGCTCTCAGTGTCAAGGTTAATCTAGCTACCCAAAAGTTGGCAGCAGAGATTGTGCAGGGCACAAGCCAATAGAGCGTAAGAATCTCAAACAAAGAGGTGCATGCTTTGCAGGCTGAAGAAACTGCAGTGCCAGCACGTGAGCAAGAATTAATGGTGAATTTGTACAGTTCAGGCAGGGTCAACCATGCACTGGGCCCCTCCAGGGCAATAAAGGGCAAGGAGGCCGTACGTTAGATGGTGCAGCACAGTCAGACAAACAGCGGGGGCTGCCGCAGGGCAGAACCGCATGACCAGAGAGCTCACCGTGGTCAGGGCACATGCGGGCCAGGCGTAGGGTGCACAACAGCAAACAACTCACCCCTTTCAAAATGGCGTAGGGTCCCAGCAATGTATAGAATTTTTGGTGATCAGTGTGTTGGCGCTGTGAAGTCAGAATGGGAGGACTCCCAACAGCATGGCGCACAGGCAGGAATGAGTCCACTCACTAAGAAGTGGGTGCTGGAGCTCAACTTCCCAGCGATCTCAGTTGGGCACGGTCCAGCCCGCGCGAACAGAGGCCCACATAGGCACAGGCAGGTGGGAAAGGCACAGGAGGCACACACTTGGCATGATACATCCTCCCAGCGGTCTCCAGTCCTGCAGGCAAATCTGTGTGGGGGCCCTTAGTGAGGCTCTTGAGTTGCTACCCCAAGAAGGTGACAGGGGAGCAGGAGGGAGCTGAGCTTTTCCCCCCCCCACAGGTGGGCCGCCCAACACCACGCTTATACAGCAATGGGGCCCTTGATCCACGATCTCAGGACAGATGGAAGGTAGGTCTGGGCCCAAGGGTGGATCAGCCCGGGTGCTTCACCGGTCCTCTGTGAGCTGGTCCTCGCAGTTCTGAGCTGGCAATCTGGTGGCGGCCACGAGCCTCAGCCTGTTCCCACTCTGCAGCCCGTGACCCGGGCCGAGGTAATGCAAGGAGCCACCGGCTGGCAGTAGGTGACTCACTGCAGGATGCCCTTGATGGCAGTGGAGGATGTCGGTCATCCTTGTCCCTGTTGGTGCTCCACCATCGACACTGGCGTCTTTGCTTCTTGGTCTCCGTTTGGTGCAGGGCTGCACAGTCCTCGGGCCCCATGCTGGGCCAACTGTGCCAGCCAGTGTCTTATGCCCATGAGCAGCACCAAAGCAGGGGCGCTGCTTTTTGCCAAGAATGGTATCGGGCGGTGTCTCCTCACTGCATTGAAAACAGGGTCTGCATTTAGTAAAGTCTCTGTGGTGGTTGGGGAGGATAAAAGCAGGGTATTACACAGGCCAGGCATGGAGCACACTAGAGTGCATCCAATGTGGCTGCCCTTTTTCCCAAGCCCCAACCATGATCATTATTAAGACCGGAGTATGCGAAGTGCAAGGCGAGAATGACTCCTATTGGATAACTAGGGGCAGAAGTCTGGGACAGTCATTCTATTGATTCACACATCCAATTTTAGACAGATTTTCTAGATCTGGAACCTCTGGTCGATACTGAGCCTAAAACCAGTTAAATGTTGTGCCCTAGTTCTTAAACTTTTCACTCTTACAAGAGACAGCGTATAAGAAGGCAATGAGCTGCAGTTCTAATTGTTGGCCCGGTATTCTACTGTCTCCTTGAGCGTGTTTGCAATGTAGGTGAGGATTTGGTAATGCCCTGTATTTGGTCACTAGGAATATTGATGCCTAATTCTACTTTCAATCTTTTCCATTTGGAAAGATCTTGGACCCTGTCTAATGCATTTTTTTGGTTTATGGTTTGGCAGTAGCATTCTTTGGTGAATGCAGCTAATACATTAGTCATTAAATTGACCATTTTATCTTTACAAAGGTGCTCTTTCAAGCGTTGTTAATTGTATGACTGAAGATATTATGTAGAATTTTGTAAACATTTAGATATTTGGAACATGTTTGGAACCCCCAGAAAGATAAACAAAAACAAGTGGATGCAATACGTGACCATTAAACATAATGATAAAAAGGACTTTGGGTCTGATTTAGAGTTTGGAATATGGGCTGCCATTCCACCATCACAGCACAATGGATTGGTCCATCAGGCTGATGGAATACTGTCTTCCATATCTAAAGTTTGACTGAAAGACTGCCGTCCATCATGATGGAGCAGGGTCCCTCATGATGGGGTAGGGTCTTTCAGCTAATTCTCAGTACTCCGTCATCGGATTCCCAGTCCACTATTGACAGATATAACTCCGTCAAAGTTGAGACGGATTACATCTGTCCACCATATTTAGAGTTATACACTGTCAGAGTGGGAAGGGGAACATCATGACAGAGTAAAGCAATATCAGGCATATTTTCAGACAGCGTTCGCATCTTTCAACACATGAAGCGCCTGTATATCAACTTCTCAATCACACCGGTACCTCACACTTCAAAAGCTAGTACTCTAATAACACAAACCATTTACTACTCTCACCTCGCACCAGCAGCAGCACACCCACTTCAGACATTTTTCTTATTGTTTGACCAAAATATCTGTTAGAAGAGCTCAAGAGTTCCAGAGAAAAGGATTGCGGTTCTCCCAGGTCCCTCATGCCGAGTGATGAGAATGTGTTCTCCACACTGAAGGCATTGTGGGAATTCCTGGTGTAGTGGAGATTGGTATCTCCAAATTAATCTTCACTAACACCAACTAACTCACCATTCTCTCTACTCTGGCACCCTTATTATTTAATTCAAATTACTCCACTAATGGCAAACTACTAACACGTGTTATGTCTGGCAACACTAAATACATATCTTAGCTATTCACTATACACCATTTCATCACTCTGTTACAACTTTGTCGTTAACAACGCTCATACCAGAAACCAGCTGTAAGAAATTGGATTATTATTTGTGGTGGGTCACAACCCTTTTGAAGGTGCTATCATTTCTTGAGGTGAGTAGTCACCAACCTAAAATGCTAATGCAATTTCTCCAATCACTCTTTTTTAATTCTTTCAAGAAAATTCAACCATATCATCTTATGGTGTGGAAATGCATAATTATTATTATTAACTTAAACCTTTTTTAGCGATTTTACTTCACAGACATTTTGCCAAGGCACAGTACATCAGAGCCTGGGACAGAGGAGCCAACAAAACTGGTTTCTAAGGTTCACATATACCTTTGCAGCCCCAAACTATGAAACCCTAATTCAACCACATTCCAAATCAAAATGCTCTCTATGGCCTACATTTCATCTCTGTATGTTGGACGACTGTTTCTGTGCAAGCATGAGGGATCTTCCTTCTGCATTATTAACAGTGCATTTAGGCCTATGTCACCTATGAAATGTGAATGCAAAATCTGTTACATTTGTGAAGGAGTAACAATCTACGTAACTGGAAACCTTGCCCTATGAATTTATAGCACTCATTTTAATATCATTATTAACCCCTTCGCTGTGAAGCCTTTTCTCCCCCCTGTGCCATGTCCTTTTTCTTGCTATTTGGGATAGTTCATGCTTAGGCCGCCATAATGTTTTGTCCCCATAAGTTATCCAGGCCAAATTTGCGTCCTTTTCTTCCAATATGCTGAGGATTCTAAGGGGTTTCAGGGTTTGCGGATTACCCTGGAGGGGATTGAGAAATTAGGTAAAATACAGCATCATTTTGTTTTTGGGCGGAAAAATGGGGAAAAAATGCTGAAGAAGAAAGCATTTGTTTTTTCCCTGGAAACGGTATCAACAAAGGGTTTGTGGCGCTAAAATCACCATCTTCCCAGCTTTCAGAAACAGCAGACTTTTGTCCGAAAACCAACATTTTCTACACAGTTTTGGCATTTTACTAGGACATAGCCTAATTTTCCTATTTTTTGTGCTTTCAACCTCCTTCCAGTTAGTGGTAGAAATGGGTGTGAAACCAATAATGGATCCCAGAAAGATATACACTTCTGAAAAGTAGACAAGATTCTGAATTTAGCAAGGGGTCATTTGTGTAGATCCTTCAAGGTTTGCATATAGAAAGTAACAATGTAAATAAAAGAAGATTGAAATTCAGTTGAAAAAACCAGCCATTTGTGCCTACATTTTCACCTGTAACTTCTTCTAACTATGGTCGATTTTTAAAAGCTATATACTGTTACGTCTGGGGGACCATTTTGGTTGTGGGAATATATGAGGCTTGTAGGTTCACCAAGAACCTGAGGTACCAGAGCCAATAACTGAGTTGCACCTTGCAATAATTGTGTACCGGGTATACAGTAATTCATTTGGAAAAATATAAAGAGTGAAAATAGGTATCAAGGAAACCTATGTATTTCTGAAATGGGAACAATATATGGAGTGTAGAAGCAGTGGTTATTCTTGCATCTCTGAAGTTGTGGGTTTCTTTATTAGCATGTGAATTAGAGGGTATTGTTCAAAATGACTTCTTTTTTACACACTGTCTTACATTTGGAAGGCAGAAATGCATAGAAAGACAAATTGTAATAACACTTGTTCTACTATTCTGTGTTCCCCCCAGTCTCCCAATAAAAATGGTACCTCACTTTTGTGAGTAGGCCTAGTGTCTGCAACATGAAACGGCCCAAAACACAAAGTGGACACATCAAATGTTTCCACTGACACTTTTTTCGCAATGTGCCTAGCTATGGATTTTGGGCCCTAGCTCAAACGGCACCTAGGGAAACCTAGTAAACCTGTACATTTTTGAAAACTATACACCCAGGGAAATCTGGGATAGGGTGACTTGTGTGGCTCTCACCAGGTTCTGTTACCCAGAATCCCTTTCGAACCTCAAACTTTGTAAAACAAAAACACATTTTCCTCATATTTCTGTGATGGAAAGTTCTGGAATCTGCAGGGAGCCACAAACTCTCACCCACCCAGAATTCCCCAAAGTCTTCCAACAAACAGGTAGACTTAGTGCCCGAGACAGAAAAAGGCCCAAAACGCAACGTGGACACATCACATATATCCAGTGAAAACTGACTCTTTTTTGTAATGTGCCTAGCTGTGGTTTTTGGGCCCTAGCGCAGCCGACTCCTAGGGAAACCTAGCAAACCTATACATTTTTGAAAACTTAACACCCAGGGGAATCCAGGATGGGGGGACTTGTGTGGCGGCTCTCACCAGGTTCTGCTAACCAGAATCCCTTGTAAACCTCAAACTTTGTCAAAAAATAATTTTCCTCACATTTCAGCCACAAACTTCCACCCAGCCAGCATTCCCCTAAGTCTGCCGATAAAAATAATTCCTCACTTATGTGGGTAGGCCTAGTGCCTGCAACAGGAAATGGCCCAAAATGGACACATTACATTTTTCCACTGAAAACGTACACTTTTTTTGCAATGTGTCTAGCTGTGGATTTATGGCCCTAGCTCAGCCGGCACCTAAAGAAACCTAGCAAACCTGTACATTTTTTTAAACTAGACACCCAGGGAAATTCAGAATGGGGGGACTTGTGTGGCTCTAACCAGGTTCTGTTACCCAGAATCCCTTGCAAGCCTCAAACCTTCTCCAAAAACAAAATTTCCTCATATTTCTGTGATGCAAAGTGCTGGAATCTGCGGGGAGCCACAAACATCCACCCAGCCAGCATTCCCCCAAGTCTGCCGAAAAAAATGGTACCTCACTTGTGTGGGTAGGTCCGGTGCCTGCAACAGGAAATGGCTCAAAACTTATTGTGGAGACATCAAAATTATTTATCACGAAGCAGCCTGGTTTTGCAAATGGAGTTACCTGTGGTTTTGGTCCCGGGTTTGACGGCCATCTAGGGAAACCCACTAAACCCAGACATTTCTGAAAACTAGACACCTGGGGGAGTCAAGGGAGGTGCAGCTTGCATGGATCCCCCAATGTTTTCTTACCCAGAATCCCCTCACAAACATCAAATTGAACTTAAAAAATCAAATTTTGTGTGGGAAAGTTGTGGGATCACCAGGCTGACACAAATTTCCTACCACCCAGCATCCCCCCAGGTCTCCTGATAAAAATGGTACCTCACTTGTATGGGTGGGCCAACTACCCATGACAAGGAAGGGCCCAAAACGTATTGTGGAGACATCAAAATTATGTATCACAAAATGACTTGGTTTTGCAAGAGGGCACCTGCACGTTTGGCCCAGAGCTTGGCGGCCATCTAGGGAAACCTACCAAACCCAGACATTTCTGAAAACTAGGCACCCAGTGGAGTACAGGGATGTGTGGCTTGTGTGGATCCCCCAATGTTTTCTTACCCGTAATCCCCTGCAAACCTCAAATTTAGCTACAAATTTCACATTTTCCTCACATTTCTTTGTGGAAATGATGTGAGATCACTGCGCTGGCACAAATTTCCCCTCATTCAGTGTTCCCCTCAGTCTCCCGATAAAAATTATACCTCACTTGCGTGAGTGTTTCAGCCTAAAAACATATGAATAAAAAACCTGCCCATTTGGACCCACTTTGGTTTCTCCCTCAGTTTTTCATTTTATACATTTTTAGTTTCTCTGCTTTGGGGACCCACACAAGTGAGGTATCATTTTCTTCAGGAGACCGAGGGAAATGCTGGGTGGTGGGAAATTTGTGCCAGTGCATATATCCGGCAAATTTTCCACACAGAAATGTAAGGAAAGTGTGAATTGTTAGCTAAATTTGAGTTTTGCAGGGGATTCTGGTTAATAAAATGCTGGAGGACCCACGCAAGCCACACCACCGGACCAAGAGCCATCCATGCACACCACCAGCCAAGCGCCATCCACGCACACCGCCAGCCAAACACCATCCAAGCACATCCTCATCCAAGTGACAGTTCACGCACACCGCCAGCCAAGTGATAGTCCACGTATACCGCCAGACATGTGCCATCCACACAGACCACTAGCCAAGTGACAGTCCACGCACACTGCCAGCCAAGCACTAGTCCACACACACTACCAGCTAAGCACAAGTCCACAGACACCACCAGCAAAATGCAGTTTCACACACAGCCAGCCAAACGCCAGTAAGCACAGACCGTCAGCCGAACTCCAGTTCACACACACACAGAAACTTTTGTTAGTGTCTAGTGGTTTTCTGCCCCCCTTGGGAGCAGATGTGCCTAAAAATTGAAGTAGCCAAAATGTTTTCCCAAAAAATAAGGGAGCAACCTTTGCCTAAGGGGACACTCCCTGATATGCCCATAAACATCGCCCATATGGGCAGCCCCCACCCCTCTTTTATTTAAAAAATAAATCCTTGGTGTCTAGTGGGATTTCTGCCCCCCCGGGGCACAGATCAGGGGTAATAAAACCTATCTGCCCCCAGGGAGGAGCAGAAAGACTGCCCCTTTTGTTTTGGGTGGTGAGGACACCAGCATGCCCATTCTGGACAGTCCCCACCCATCTTTTAGCAAAAAACAAATACTTGGTGGCTAGTGGGCTTTCTGCCCGCCCCGGGGAGGCAGATTGAGAAGAATAACCCCCATCTGCCTACCAGGGGTGGCAGAAAGACTGCCTCTTTTGTGTTGAGTGTGGGGGCATTGACATGCCCATTGTAGGCAGCCCCCACCTGTCTTTTATAAAAAAAACAATCATCCCTGGTGCCTAGTTGGCTTTCTCTCCCCCCGGGGGCAGATTGGGTACTTTTGCCCCCATCAGCACCCCAGGGGGGCAGAAAGACGGTGGTAAAATATTGGGAGGGCTAAGGGCATTATAGTGCCCTTTTATGGCAGTCCCCACCCCTAAGTATTAAAAAAATAATCCCTGGTGTCTAGATGGCTTGGATCATATTGGGGTAATAACCCCCATATGCCTACCGGGGGGCAGAAATACTGTCCCTTTTGTGTTGGGTGTGAGGGTAATCGTATGCCCATTGTGGACAGCCCCCTCTTTTATAAAAAAAAACATCCCTGGCGCCTAGTGGGCTTTCTGCCCCCCCCAGGGGGGGGGCAGAAAGGCTTCGCCTATTTTTGGGAGGGTGGGTGCTTTATAGTACCCATGTAGGGCAGCCCCCACCCCTAATTATAAAAAAAGAATCCCTGGTGTCTAGTGTGCTTTCTGCCCCCTGGGGGGCAGATTGGGGGCTACTGAATATGCCCTTTTAAATATGGGGGGAGCAAAGACCCTTGCCCAAGGGGCCGCTCCCCCCCTCCTGGTGTCTAGTGGTGGATCCCTGCTTCGGGATCACCCTCCTGGGGTGATCCCCAAGCAGGTATCCACTAGGGAAGTGTGCCATTTGAAAGGGAAGATTCTCCCCTTTCCAATGATACCTCTCCCATGTGTTTCGGTGCTCTGGGGCTGCGATAGCCCCCGAGTACGTAGCACTGACACTGAAAACGAGCCGATCGTCTCATTTCAGTTTCAGTTTCAATGTAATGACGTCAGCATGTGCTCGTCATTACATTTAAAAAAATAATGCTTTAGAAGGTTGGGGAAGCGCTTCCCCACCTCCTGAGGTAAAAAAAAGGAATTCCCTCTGCTGTCTACAGCAGAGGGATTTGGCGGTGGTATGCCGAGGACATAACGGTTACGTCCTTGGCATACCAGCACCACAGCCAACGACGTAACCGTTACGTCCTCGGCACTGAAGGGGTGAATAAAACAAGCATCAATCAGGATCCTCAATGTAATCAGTTGTAGATATACATTATGTTAGATATGATATAATGTGTCTGCCAACTCTAAATCAGGCCACAAATATGAAGTATAGAAAATATTTTGTTACAATAAAGGACTATTATTTATTAATAATGTTTTTTAAGGAACGTCATGCAGATACAAACAACACCTTCCAATCTGGTTGCCACTCAGCCTAAAGATGCACCATCCAAAGCCTTCATTAGGAGAAGCTCTCCTGCCAATGAAGAACATCTGTAAGAACAGCTGAGCCCATTGCATTTGTGTGGTCAGCGCCCTATGTCTAGCCTCTTTCAAGACACTAGACCCAAAAGAGACAGCAGAGTCCTCTGCCCATTTGCAATATCTGTGCCCCAGTCAAAACCCTTGTGCCTCCACACCACCATCAATTTTGGATACCCCTATCTTGGCTTGTGTGGCCTTCACAGCCATTACTATTGCTGTGCAGTCAGGATAGACAACACCTGTGGCTGCCCAGTCAAAGTCTCAGGGCTGTTTCGTCATGGCTGGGGCAGGAAAGCATATGGAGGTGCACCAGGTAAAGAAGTCCAATAATGCGTCATGTATCAAAACCTTTATTTTTTCATCACCTTTTCTTTATTTACATACACTGTCCAGCCAACGCGTTTCATTCCATAAACAGTAGGGACTTCATCAGGGCTGAAAAACAATTAATACAAAAAAACGAATCAACAAAAACAGCACAAGACACTACAAAAACAAACATTAAATAATATCACTTTCAAAGACATGTTTAGTCCCTGAGTAAGAATGTAAGGAATGGAAACTGATATTACACATTATAAAGAGCCATTCTCATGGACCATATTACAGAGAGCACATATACATCTAGTAGGACAAAAATAAAAAAAACATAAACCACATGTGAATGAAAAACCAACAATATACACATAAAGAAAACAAACAATATCATTACAAAACCGATATATAAGAACATACATATAGACATAAATAAACTTAAAGGTTATAGGAAAACATAAGCGACATATTGCCAAATAATCTAATAGGCGTTACTGCACTTAAGAAAAGGTGGGGTAAAAAAGGGGACCTTAAATCCATCTGTAAATTCCAAAAGGGCCAAAAATGCATAAACTTTTGAATCCAGATTTGAATTTAAGTTTATTTATGTCTATATGTATGTTCTTATATATCAGTTTTGTATTGATATTGTTTGTTTTCTTTATCTGTATATTGTGGTTTTTCATTCACGTGTGGTTTATGTTATTTGATTTTTGTCCTACTAGATGTATATGTGCTCTCTGTAATATGGTCCATGAGAATGGCTCTTTTATTGTGTAATATCAGTTTCCATTCCTTACATTCTTACTCAGGGACTAAAAATGTCTTTGAAAGTGATATTATTTAATGTTTGTTTTTGTAGTATCTTGTGCCGTTTTTGTTGATTCGCTTTTTGTGTTAATTGGTTTTCAGCCCTGATGAAGTTCCTACTGTTTATGGAACGAAACGCGTTGGCTGGACAGTGTATGTAAATAACGAAAAGATGATGACAAAATAAAGGTTTGGATACAAGACTTATGATTGGACTTCTTTACCTGGTGCACCTCCATATGCTTTATTGACCAAGGATCTGGTACACAGGGGCACTGAACAACGGCAGGTGCCTGAGGATTTGTGCACAGGACTTTTGAATCTACGAAACTAAGCGTGAGGTGCAGGCTGGAAAGTCCGCTGTTGGGTTCTTTCTCATTTTTACATGGCTGGGGCAGGACCTGCTGCAGGGGAGAGAGGCTCAGGGTGCATCTAACACTGTTAACACTATAGCCTAAACCTAATGGGTGCAGCTGCATGGCAGCAGGAACAGCTAGGTCAGAATATTGAACTTCTTATTTCCTAGAATGATCTCTCGACTCCCCACAATGAGATACAGATTGACAAAAAAGAGTTCTAGAGAGCATAAAATGATCTACTGGATGGATATCTGAGTGCCCTACCTTTACATTCTGGGTGAATCAGGATCACTTTAAAACATTGTTTGCAACAGTGGTCAAGCAATATCTGCTGCTAGCTTGGTCCTAGAAACATCCCCAGCTAATAGATCCAAGGAAAGGCAACACCTGTCGCCACCTCCTCAGTTGACATTAAAGCTGCTTCACAGGCACTTAGCAGGAGTCATTCTGGATCAGTAGAAGACAACATCCAACAACCCACCACCGAGAGATGCAAAAAATAAACTCCTTAAGTGAGCATCTATTAATCCCATCCACCTTCTGTCTACACATTTAAAATCTCCACATGGACTGTCAGCTAGAAAAGGACTGTACACGATTTTAGGATAATCTTTAATTTCTCATCCAAAATATATGTTTACTCGTTTTATGAAAATTCTGTTTTGTAAATAATAACAATTTGAAGCAAATATGTGGGGTATTATTCTAATACAAAGCAATTATTTATTTAATAATATTTAGCACATACGAAAAGTGTAAGAAATTTAACAATTGAAAGAAACTTGTGTTGGTGGCACACTGCACATTTCACCAAAAATAGCTAAACAAGAACGACTTGCATCTTATTTTTTAGAAGTTCAGCTTCACGGTTTTATGGAATATACATGAATATAATACTTTTTGTGGTACAAAACATACCAGCAAGGGAGAAGTATCCATCATCTCTG
Source organism: Calotriton arnoldi (assembly GCA_963921515.1). Classification (NCBI taxonomy): domain Eukaryota; kingdom Metazoa; phylum Chordata; class Amphibia; order Caudata; family Salamandridae; genus Calotriton; species Calotriton arnoldi. Next base: position 2,076,763 of record CAWUFW010002304.1, read on the forward strand.
TCTACAAAGACTTGTCAAAATGGAATTCATGCAGAAGACACAACATTAGGAAATCCTCATCTACCAAATTATTTGGAAGCATAATGAAAAAAATGGTGACAATTGAAATTAAATAAGAAAAGCACGTACTGTAAATAAATAAGTAATTGTTAAATTTTTGTGGCAACTTGTCCTCTAAACACATGAGAAACAGAAATGTGGGTTGTCAGCTAAACTTTGGGTCTGTACTCATGTTATGCCCAGACGTACCTATACAATACATCCAATTTCTACAGATATGCTACAGATGACCTAATCCAGAACCAGATCTAGATTATGACACACGCCATGTATCATTTACCTTAGATTAAACTCAGTAAGATTTGCATAACTCCATGATTGACAGGAAGTATACAGATATTATTAATAAACATATCACATCAGTGTTTATGCTACTTGCAATGCAGATCTCTCCATCATGCATCATGAGTTTCTGTGCAAGACTACAATATACCCACCAGTGACTTGCTAGCACTCCAGCAGATGACAGGATGACATGACCTAGAACTGATTAAGAAGACACATTACTATATTCCTGACAAACACTAACATTTTAAAAATGAATGAATAATTTACTTTGAAGATTCAAGAGCTATAACATATAGGGCCCGATTCACAAAGGTAAACTGAGACCAAACGTCTAAGTTTATGATTTTGGGAATTCACAAAGGGCATTTACGAGTACTATCATTTTGTCCGCAGTCGGGGCGGATATCTGTCCCGAATGTGGACATAAAGATAGTGCTCATTTAGACCAAACGTCTAAGTTTACCTTTGTAAATCGGGCCAATACAGTTCCACATATAAGGCCATCTTTATATGTCATATTCAAGTATATCATAATGTCCTTTCATGACAATTGAACTACAGTTTTTTATCCATTTATATAAAAAAACGTTTTGTAAAATAACCAGTAAACAATTATAGCATTAGCAGCACGACTTCCGTAAAAGAGGATATGCACATTGTATAGTTATATATTGTCTTGTACTTCAATGTATTTACCGTAATACTCAGATATTTTCAATGAGTTGGCGCCTGAATTCATTGCCTTCATATTCATCACTGCCATCTGCTGACACATTCCACCAATATCACACTGGGGATCAGCTGGTAGTCATCATCAAGGATAAAATGGCAGTAATAGATAAAAGAGCAATATTGTGCAGCATACAACAAATACAATACAACACAACTATTTTTCAGATCTTCCAAGAAGGGTAGAGGATGGCCCCTCCAGACTTGTGCCCGGCACTGGAACCGGGCCTTCAAGAGCTCAAAGCCCACTCCGCAGACCCCCTTGTTTACATAACGGGACTCATTGAAGCAGACTTCCCCTGACATTGCTGGGTTTTAGTGTTGTCAAAAGCCATGTGGGGCTAGGATAAGCTAAGTCCACTGAAAAATATCAATCAAAATACAAACATAACTTTATGTATGTCTGAATGACAACATTTAAATGAATGATATCACTACACCACTAACGTTAACACTTACCAATAAGCCAGGGTCCTCATTGCTGCAAGGCTGACATATGTTATGAAATGCAGCTGTTGTGTAGCACTACCCAGTCATGGATTGAGTCAGGAAATCTTGCACACATACTGGTGATGCAAACACCTAGGGCCTTATTACGATGAAGCTCGGTTTCACTTCCGAACGCCTAATTACAATCGAGGCGGTCGGAATTGAAACTGAACGGTCATTCCGGCTGGATTCCGACGGAGCCCGTCGGCCAGTCGAAGACCGGACCGTAATTCCTATGGATGACGTTTCTGCCATAAGGATTATGATGCTCGGTTTCCCACAGGCTTTCCATGCCAGTTTTCGGGCAGGGAAAGCCTGTCAGAAAGCGAGTTTGGGGGCCCCTAGCAGGGCCCCCGTCTCCTTGCAGCCTCCGGTTGTGGGCCGAGGGGGCACCTATGGTGCCCCTCTGTCAATCCCTGCACCTTGTGGCAGGCACCTTTAGGTGCCTGCGACGGAGTGCAGGGATTAACACAATCTCCCATTTCTCTATGGGAGCTTGTGCTACGGCCCGTTAATGGCTGTAGCACAAGCTCCCATAGTGAAATGGGAGAATACGACCGCACCATGTGCGGTTGCATTGTGATTGCGGTGTCGGGACTGCCGACCGAAGGTTAGTCTGTCCTGAGACCACGCCAGTGTGGTCGGAGGCTTTCCGAGCCTCATCGTCGGTTTCACTTCCTACCATCTAACTACAATCGAGGCGGTCAGAATTGAAACCGACTGGACATTCCTGCTGGATTCCGACGGAGCCCATCGGCCTGTAGTCCCTATGGATGGCGTTTCCGCAGTAGGGATTATGATGCTTGGTTTCCCACAGGCTTTCCATGCTGGAAAATAGGTTTGAGGGCCCCTATGGTGCCCCCCTGTCAATCCCTTCACCTTGTGTCAGGCACCTTGAGGTGCCTGCCATGGGGTGCAGGGATTAACACAATCTCCCATTTCTCTATGGGAGCTTGTGCTAGGGCCAGTTTACGGCCATAGCACAAGCTCCCATAGTGAAATGGGAGAATGCAACTGCACCATGTGTGGTCGCATTGTGATTGCAGTGTAGGGACCGCCAACCGGAGGTCAGTCTGTCCCAAGACCTCAACGGTGTCGGTCGGAGGAAACTCTGACTGACATCGTAATCGAGCCCTTAGTATGCAATCACCTGCATATTGATAGAGGGTAAAAGCTTCCTTCGTGGTATACTTGCACCCGGGCATGAGGTGGCACTAATGGAAAATGAGTTCCATTTATGGCACAAACAACATGTGGTATGGCTCAGAAATCATAGAACTCTGCCTCAATATTGTTCAGTGTAGCATTATCTATAGAAAACTCGGGTTTGTCATTTATACATACGAATATAACATCCAGAACTTAACTGAGGACAGCAGATAAAGTCAGCTGTGATATTTCATTTGAGTCTCTAACAGTGTATGGGAAGGAGTGAGTCACATAGAAATGTAACACTGTCATTTTCTTCACAATCTGTGGGATGGCAATTGAAGTTCTAAGGTTCAGGAACAGTTCTGATTTAAATAGCAGAGGTATGGATTGTATTGAGTCATGGTTCATCCTATTATTTTTAATGATGTGCTTTTCCTGCATGGCTTCCAGATCCAGGTCAAGAAGTGCTTTTTACATTTTTGCATGACGCTGCTTTCTTTGCAAACTTTCCTGTACTGGTGGATAAACATATCAGTAAAATGTAAGTGCAATGTGTAATTATTGTGGGGCTTATTTACAAGCCCCTTGTGCCACCGGTGCAGCACTTTTAAAAATGGAAAAAGTGACTTACCAGCAGCGTAAGGGGCTTTTAAATAAGCCCCTGTATGTTTACACAACGTGGGTGGGCATTAGGAAATAAAAAACAATTATTCGCAAATAAACAGAAATACATACAATATATAAAATCATTTTTCTCATGTTGGATTTTTTTTATTATTATTTTTTATTATGTTTTGCAAACTACGGGGTCCATTATGATGTTGGGCGGAAGCAGCACCGCCGTGCTGGCGGGTGCAAAAACCGCCACCTACCGTCCGCCAGCAAAGGGCTGCACGGCCGCCAAATTAGGATGTGAAAAAGAAGGCAAACCCCGCCCGCAAACCCGCGACGCCGCCCGCCATCAAAGTGCGCCCGACCACGTAGCGGCGCGAGCCAATGGAGACACACCGTCCAACGAAATGACGTACCGCCCGGCGTACAAATTACGATGTCAGAACCAAACAGCCACAACGGCAAAGATACACCGCACGAGAAACCAAGGCGGTAAACCGACTGTGCAGTACGAGGATCGAAAAGGCGGCCCACCCAGACATGAACCCTGCACTCCAGGCCATCCCCATGCTCTACCTGATGCACCATCTAGGACTGAACGCGCAACGACGACGCAGGTAGGCAGACACACTACAAGGGCACGCAAACACTGCACATAATGCAAGGACGGAAAAAATGTACATGGCCACCCCAGGCACCCCTGTGTGGACAGGACACATCCACTACTGTATCCACACATGTCCCACCTGTCAAAACAACACAACTCGCAACATCCTGGGCACCCACTACCCGGGACCAGGAAGAGACGTCCCCGTCATGGCACAGCAGCGTAGCGGCGATGACGCAGGTACACATGCGCACAACGCAGAGGCCAACGACAGCGCCACGCATGGGCTGCACACAAACACCACAGAGTCACAACTACACACCACACACACCAGCACCACCCTGAAGGCACATTTCGTGTGGCCCCCCTGCATCGCCCATGACCCCAACCGACAACCCACAGTTGTCAACGTGACGTCACACAAGTGTCCCGAACAGGGGAGTAATGTGATGGAAAAATAGGACACACCCTTGTGTGGAAAACATGGAGAAGCACACGGCGGCTGCTACATAACAGCGCACAATCTCGACAATGTCCGGCAAAGGCACGCCAGTCTCAACAAGAAATACCTATCCCATCCTGCTCGCAACAACAACACATGCAATGTGCAAAATAGGAATATCATGCTGCCTGAGAACAGGTGTGCCCAATACCACACCCCCACAGAAGCTGGAACGTACAGCGCCAACGGAGTGTCCCTCCCACACACGGGAGAGCAGATAGCACTGAATGGCCTTCCATTCCTACTCCCAAATAACAGTGCAAAAAATCTTGCTGGAGAATGGAGCCATTGTACCAATAAGGTGCAAAACAGAGCCATGCAGAGTAAAACGTCCACTGGCAGATAGCGCACAACATGAAAGGCAGATAACACCACAAAATACAACAATACCACTCCTACATGTGGACCAAATGCAAGTAATCCGGAAAGAGACAGACACCACTGGCCTCGACTATTCATAGAAGCATGTGGGATGAGGTACTGTGTCCTTCGCCCAAGCCATACCTCAAGTCCTGCCGCCGTACAGCCATACCAGAATTCCCAGCATCGTCGGAGGCTGCACTCTGCTGACTGCTCAGGCATCCGGAGCACGCCATCACATCACCCCGTAGCAATATGGCTCTTGCACCAGTGAACCTCAACTACGCCGGACAGATCAAGTTGTACAGTGACAGCTTGCTACAGATAGTGGGCTGTACAAATCTGGCAATGCTGAATGTAAGTTACGGAGTAACTTACCGCGTTGCAATGTTCAGCTGCGTCATCCCCGTCTTCTACTGTCGGAGGTGTCCGTTCTACTGGCCTGTGGAAATATGTCTCTCCAACCCGGCATGTCCAAAGGCGGACCTGGCACACCTGTTTGCACCCCTGGACCACCACGACAGGATCTGTTCAGTGAATGGGGGAATGGCGTTTGTGGCTGCAATTGGGGACATACTGCAATGGGACAAGTGTGCCTCCACATGACGTCTCCTGGCACACAGTTTCATCAAATGCCATCCAACATGTCCCATCAGGATCCTCCAAGGGACAACCTACGAAGAACACGCAGCAACCCACAATCCGCTTCATTGGATGACATCCATGTCTACCAGCAATGGGATGGATGCCCTGCTGGAAGGTGTCGCATACACGTCAACTTGTCAATTCATGGGACCCGACTCAATGCCCCCAACTGAACATTGATGTACAACACCGTACCCATGCTTGGCATTCACACGGAGTGGTTAGTTAGCTGTACAAGAACTACACCATATAATCTGCGACTAAAACCTTACCATCAACTCCACCGCCATGACATCTGACATTTCCGGGACATGCACCCTGTCCCTCACCAAATCCGTGTCTCTGCATGAACAGGGGGAGGCAGAGGTCTGGGACATGTGTACAGTAACCACATGGCCAATACAGCACGAACAACTATGCCATAATATGAATCCTGCACATCTGGACACATGCACCTGTCAGTGCACACCCATCTGTCTGCTGCAGTACGTGAGAACTGTCACCTCACCTTTGTCTGCACAACCGTGCCAGGACTCTTGCATGGACAACAAATGCAACCCACCACAACATGGGCCTAGTCACAGTGTCATGCTCAGTAGCCACCACATAGCAACAACTGGTGAGACGCTGCTGCATGCAGGTGGGCACATGTCCTGAAGTCACCCCTGACGCCGGTGTGTCAGAGTCACTATTGTACCAAACCGGTACCATGGAACTGAAATGAACTGTCCCCATGATGTCAAGCTGCCTGGTAGGACAATTTAATACTGTCTGTGTCAAAGCCCAGAGACCATCAGTAAGTAGCAAATGTACCCTAGCATAACAAGGGCAAGGCAGTTGTAACCCTGAAGCCACCATTCCCCAGTCAACAACTAATTACATCTACCTGTACCCCCTTTCGTATGTGTAATCATGCTAAGTATATCCTCCACATGCATTTTGCTGCCAGTAGTGTCCACTATACTGCATCACAGAGGAAGTAAGTCCAAATACATGCCTCGAAGACAATATGTGACTCTGTGGAATTATTCTCAGAAGACAAGTACGAATGAGAGAGGATGAGAGTGTGTGAAGTACACGAGAGTCGTGAGATGAACATGTAGTCCAGTGACATTGGATGTCAATGCATATGATCTGCCGCCACAGTGGTCCTAGTGCAATACTACAGCTCGTGGGCCTTTCATTGTCAGACCCTGACGTGGCCCAACAGATCATCACAGTAACACTGACGGGCTGGTCACTCCAAAGCACAGTCCCACATATGAGTATAATTACCTTCACAGTCGGACATCACACTCATCAAGCAAACGTAGGGCCCACGCAAGAAGCATGCAACAGCAATGCATGACATAACCCACAGAGTATTCCAGTGTGGGTGTGCAGGTCCGCACAGAGTGTACGAACTGCTGAAACCCACATACATGCCCAATTGAACCAGGCACATTTCCGACAGTCACACACCCTGCAGACGCACAATGGTCAAAACATATTAAGTAGGAGTCATCCGGAACTGCAAGGACACACCCACACACTGCACACTGTGCAACTTACAATACACACATGCGCCCACAGTCACAGACCTGAACACGGATACAAACACCCACCATGCCCCTGGGTAACACATGTGTGCAATCGACATTGCCATAGTGCACACACACATACCTACACTACCCCAAAGTCACATACATCACACCACACACACCTACACCTCCCAAATGCACACCTTGAAAGTAAGCCATGTGTCCAGGCTCAATGTCCATCACGAGATTAACATACACCTACACTGCTGGCCAACCAGAAAGTAAGCTCACACATACCCGCACACTATGCACATGCTACCTGTCATCCTGTGGCCAGACACACACCCCGTGCTGTGCCTTCACGCAAACATGACCCGTATACATTCCCCGTTAAATACCAGGAAATACATGCAGACGATCCGTGTCACTAAAGTTCTCATTCATCACACACACAAGTAGCAGAGTCCAAAAGAAGTGAAGTCACAGCCACGTGTGAAACACATATGGAATTGAGACCAGACAATGCAATAGTTGAGGTACCATACAAGGCATGTGCCTCATTGAACCATGCACACACAGCAACAACTGCAATAAGCAACTACACAAACACAAACGACCACAGGTACAACAACAATCAGTCACAGATTACATAGACAGGCGGCAACACAGTTCAACACCAGGGACAGTGGCCAGTCCGATGTGCAGAGTAGTGATACGAAAAGCTGCGCATGCATTGTGTGTGTGTGTGTACCCTGCCTGGCCAGCAACACCACCATGGCAGTCACTTTAGCCATTACAGCCACCACTGTGTCACAGGTAGTTGTGTGAGGGTGCCTACCATTCAAACAGGATGCCACACCGATTCGGTGCTGCCTGTGTGCTACGGGACAGTAAGTGGTTCGCCCCTGGGAGAGGAGCACAACTGTGGAAGACACACATGTGGCATGTGAAGCGGGAGGGCTGCTTGGCCCAGGTGGACTGGTGGCACGGGTGGGTGCACTCATGCAGTGTTGAAACAGACTGTGTGGGGAGGATCCCGGAGGGGTACAATTCCACTGTGGTGGGAATTAGGAAAGCCTACCTGTCTGGGGATGAATGTGAACTCGTGTGGGCACAACAGGCGGGCAGACGATCAATGCTGCATCAGGTGAAGGCGTTAGCCCTCCCTCTGGGGACATGCTGGATCCTGCTGTGCGTCTGCCCGGCCCCTGCCAAGGCACTCACATCCCATTTCCCCCAGGTGTATCCCCCACATTGTCCACCTGCACAGGCTACCCAGGGCACGGGAGGGCAGTGGAGCTTGGTGGGTGGGAGGTCATGGCGAACTTCTCCTGGTCACATCTCGCAGGCAACACATTCGCAGTGTGCAGCAGGGCACAACTCCGAAATGAGAAGTGGGGGGACGCTGACGTCACGACAGGGAGTGACGACACGAAATGTGGCTTGCGCCATCAGACTCATTGCCGCCCCTCGCTCACCCCTTACATGCGATTGCATCAGAGACGCCAGCGCGTGAGCAGCAGCTCAAAACCCGCCCCAGAGAGTCCAAACAGTGGATGTGTGGCTCCACTTGCTCCAGTCATCAAGCTCACGGTACAACAAGTGTGGGGACACCGTCCACCCGCGTGGTAGCCCGACTCGAGCCCTGGACTGTGCAGGCAAAGTGTCCTATTGGACTTGCGAAATGTGTGAGTTGCATGACACACGTTGGCGGGGGAGGGCTCGGAGGGCCCTCACCCTGCGGCCCATATCTCACTCTCTGGTTCCCTTGTTAATGGCAGCGGATGTAATGACCATGCGCGCAGGGGTGGGCCTACCTGTCGACTGGGATGGTGTTTGCGGCTGTCCCGCCAGGGCCGCTACGGCTACTGTGTGTTGCATGTGGTGTATCCGGACTCTGGAGACTGTCATGCATTGTCACTGTTGTCCAGGGCCAGGGTCAGGGTATCACGCGGGTGGACGGCGTCCCACCACTCATCCCACCACGAGCACGATGCTTGGAGCAAATTGAGCCACACATCCACTCTTTGGCCTCTCTGGGGCGAGATCGGAGCTGCTGGTGCACGCGCTGGCTTCTCTGATGCAATAGCATATATTGGCTGTGCGAGGGGGGCAATGAGACTGATGGTGCATGCCACCTTTCGTGATGACACTCACTGTCGTGATGTCAGCATCACCCCACTTGTATTTGTCAGTGGCACATGTGTTGTGCACAGAGCACAACACCCGGACTGTGTCACCCTGCGACCATAGCCACTAATCGCTGTGTGCACACACACTGTCCTGATGGTGGAAAGGATGACCACTACGTAAGTAGGCGAAGGACATACCTGCATGGAGCGGAATGGGACACCACTCACACAGACTGCTACATGACAGTCCACATTGGTCATGTGCCCATGCCTTCCACCTGTCGTTCGCACGAGCACAACTCCTGTTGCACAGTGTTCCGGATGTGTAAGTACCAGGAATATGAGCTGAGGCATCGCACACATATGTCCGGACGTAATCAGAGTAGGCACAGTGCCTCAAACATACATGTGAATTGCCACTCAAGCCTACTACAGGTCGTTGCCGAGGGCTACGACTCTGGATGCATTTACATTGCAGAGTGCTCTAATTACATCTTGGACCCCAGGAATCGCATATGCATGTCAGATGCACCCAGCACAGGGTACACTTTCAATCCACTGCATCACACAGCAGACATCACATTCCCAGATTATGGGTAGGCTGTGGACACATGCTGCCTCTCACACCAAAAGACACCATCCCACTATTCTGTACACTTGCCTGCTGCTGCTGCCCCTACACACGTGCATCCGGCACAGGCTGTGTGACTGTCAAGATGCAGACCACCAGTGGTGACATGCATCGCTGTGCTAACCTGACAATACGAGGGGGCATCCCCCGATTCGTCTCCGCCACGTAGTCGCTCATCCAGCAGAATACGTCACACCCTTTGTGGAGTTGGCTGCACTGTCGGTTACACATACACAGAGGCATCAACTTGGATGCAATGGCTCATCACAAGGCCTTGGGCTGGAGGACTCCCAACTGCAGGGATGGCACACAAGAGGGTTGGAATATCACTCATACACTTCTCCTCATCACCCACATCCAGCAATCACAGTGGCATGATGCTAACCCATCCAATATACTCAGGGTTGTGTAACAGCGCCAAGAAGTACTCGGACATGTCATTACAGCATGTGTACAGCACACGTTAATGCATGCTGGTGGGAGTGTGTACACAGTACCTGTCTATCCCATTCACATGCAGGATGCCAGTACATCGAGCAATGTGTAGTCTGCCCACATCTACTGTCCATTGTCAGGTGAAACAACACATAGTACACAAGGCAACACATCTTCGTGGGTGGACTCACTGTGTCCAAAACTGCGCAGCCCTCAACGTATTCGCCCTGTGAATGGCTCACCCCGCAATGGAGGTCACATTCAGTGCCACTATCTCTCACACATATCCCTATCACAAGGCCTGGGGTGTAGAATCGACAGGGCTGAGGATGCGCATTTCCGGAGCGTAGTGAACTGTAGACACATGTAACCCACTGTACAGTCAGTGTTGTTTCCTTCTGGTATTGGGCGGTCAATGTGCAGCCCAGGTCTGCTGAGACTGAGAAGGCCAGCAGGGCCCCCGCCAGCCATTCACACAAGCAATGACTGCCCTGAGTCCTGCATTGCCAAGTGGGATGCATTACGCGCAACGTAATTCGTTTTATTTATTTCAATGTCTACTTACCTGTATTCGTCCTTAATCCGTAGTTTACTACCCCCCACCCTGCCCCTCCCCCGCCCCACGTCACCGCCCGATCGGCACTCCTACCACCGACCGCGCCTGGGTGTGTGCCATACTCACCCTGCCTCGGAAGCTGTGTCAGGCACGGCAGCTAGGTGTATCGCCGTGGTCTTGCCGCTCCACACATATGCAGTCTGGATTGATCATCATGCCTTTCAAGCAATTGTGTCCTAAATCCCCATGTGCATGCTCATGGAAGTAGTTGGTGTCAGTGGTCATTGCCATTGGTAAGGGGACCTGTGTAGGAGTATTGTAGCTGTGCTGTTCCTACTTGTCAGCTATACTGTGTTACCATAGTTTTGTCATTGATTCTGGTTTTGTGTATGTGGAAATGCCATTGACATGTGTCCACTTCCATCTGTCCTAGGAGGAGACCAAACATACATCGCCCCTAAGAATTGCTGTCAGACATGGAGGATGTGGAGGTAATCCGAAAGTTCCGTCTGGACCGACCCACCCTGCATCGCCTATGTGCTGTGTTGGAACCCCACCTTCGTCCTCGCAGGGTGTATCCGACAGCATTCACCCCCACGGCTAAGGTGATGGCTGCACTGCATTTCTTCGCCACCGGATCCTTTCAACACACGGTGGGCAGTGGAGGTGGGATGTCCCAGCCCATGTTCAGCATGGTGCTACGGGATGTCCTGTCAGCTCTGATGCTCTACAGGAACCGGTACATCAGATTCCCCAGGGCTCGTGATTTGGCGGCAGTGAAGGGTGCTTTCTATGCCCTTGGACACATCCCCCACGTTGTTGGTGCTATTGATTGCACCCATGTTGGCCTTGTGGCGCCACAGGCCACGGAGCATGTCTATCGCAATCGCAAACATTACCACTCCCTGAATGTGCAAGTGGTGTGCCTGGCGGACATGATAATCACACACGTGTGTGCGAAGTTTCCCGGATCCGTCCATGACTCGCACATCATGCGCCACAGCATCCTCCCATGTATGATGACCAATCTACAACCGGACCGTGCATTGATTGTTGGTGGGTATGCATTCTCGTGTAGCGTGCTGTGTGTGACCTGCTGTCTTGTATCCTGTTGGAATTGCAACGATTCTCTGTGTTTCTCACACCCAGGTGACTCTGCATACCCAAACGGGGCTTGGCTGCTGAGCCCACTACGCAATCCTCGGACACCAGCTGATGTCAGGTACAATGAGGCACATGGGAGGACCAGACGTGTGGTGGAGCAGACATTTGGACTCCTGAAGTCCAGATTCAGATGCCTGGACCGCACCGGGGGTGCACTGGCATACTCCCCACAGAAGGTGTGCCAGATAGTTGTGGCATGCTGCATGCTGCACAATCTGGCGATTCGCAGGCACATCCCCCTGATAGTGGATGACGGTGATCAGCCAGGGTCCCTACAGCCTCTCCTGGCCCATCGACATACCACACTACAGATGTATTTCAGATCATGGGGACGGTTACACATCTTTCATTGAATACAGAGCAGATGAGACACAATGTGATCCAGGTGTATTTATTTTAAGCAGTGACATGTTATTGTGGGCAAGGTGATCACACAAGTGGTGCATGCTGGAACAATGAGTTGACGGACATGGCCGCGTGATGGTCAAGGTGTCCCCATGTTGTACTGGGTCCCCAGTCCGACAGACACATGCCATTCACATGGCAGTGTGGGGTAGGATAGTAGTCCAAGTGAATGCAGTAGTCGGGCACCGTGGCTGGCTGTCTCACTGGCGTTTGGAGCGTGCAAAGTCTTCTCTGGACACCTGTTTCCTCTTCGGACGACCCCTTCCACGTTTGGGAGGGGGAGGGTGTTGGTGTGGGCTGCTGGTGGTGGCTGAGGATTGCCCACTCGCTGTGGACGCAGGGGAACTGGATGTTGCATGACCCTGCGCCCCAGCAGGTGGTGGCGTAGGTGGTGTGGTTGGCCTTGATTGGGCCCTCACCGCCACCACTAGCTGGCCCATGAGGTCGACTAGTTGGCCCATACGGGTCACGAATTGGCCCATATGGGCGTCCATGGACCTCAACACCCCAAGGACTTCCCGCGTATCGGCCAATGTGCGGGCCCATTGTCCCTGGGCCTCTTCATAGGCCCCAAGGACTCTGGTGATTTGCGGCAGGGCTTGGCTCCCAGGCTCGGATGGCGTTGTCCTGACCCTGCTACTCCCACCTGTACTGCTGCCACCGACCTGCCCACTCACCACAGTGGTCACACGGGGACTCGTTGTCGCTCCCAGGGTCGATGCCGCCGTGCGTACGACACCTTGCGCAGGGTTGGTGGTCAGGGAGGCCCTGGTGGTGGTGGTGGTTGCGGCGGTGGTGGTGGCCGCAATGACCGTGGCAGCAGGGGCCTGGGACTGGTCATCAGCCCTGGGAGATGGGTTGGTGGGTGGGAGGGGTCCTGGGGAGCGGTTGCGCCCTGCCACACCAGATGTGCCTGGTCGGTTGTCCTCTTCCGAAGAGGTGTCCAGGTCTTCCACATCCGTGAGTCTGTGTGGAGGGCTTGGAGACTGGCTGTGATGGCTGCTGTCTCCCTCTCCGGCATCATGCTGTTCGTCACCTGTGGGGCGGAGACGAAAAGGTTATTGTGTTGCACCTTGCAAGGTTTGTGTTAGATGTCTGTCATTCACAGTTTGTGCACAGTTGTGCACTGATTTCCCAGATGCGTGTGTATGGCTCTGCGATGTGTGTGCGTGATCAAGGCAATGGAATAGTGTGATGGGTGCATGTGGCATGGGACGGATTTGGAATGCCAATCGGTGTGTGTTGCAGTACCCCTACATTTCGTGGCTTTGGTGGAAACGGGGTACAGCCCCATGGACGCTTTTGGGATGATATATGTTTTTGGGGTTCAAATGGAACGCTTGGAAACGCAGATTGCAAAAGAGGTACAGCCCCATGGACGCTTTTGGGATGATATATGTTTTTGGGGTACATACTGTGACATATGGGTGCAGAAGGGGACATGTGTTTTGGCCACACAACACTGCAGGGACATAGGTGTGTGTTGCAGTACCCCTACATTTCGTGGCTTTGGTGGAAACGGGGTACAGCCCCATGGACGCTTTTGGGATGATATATGTTTTTGGGGTTCAAATGGAACGCTTGGAAACGCAGATGGCAAAAGAGGTACAGCCCCATGGACGCTTTTGGGATGATATATGTTTTTGGGGTACATACTGTGACATATGGGTGCAGAAGGGGACATGTGTTTTGGCCACACAACACTGCAGGGACATAGGTGTGTGTATGTCTGACATACCCGGCATATCTGCTCACTGTTATCATTTGGGGACATTGCACTGCAGGCATTGTGGTGTGTGTGATGGTTGTGTGACACACAACCTATTGCAGATGTGACAATTCCTTGTTGTGCGTGCTACCCTCAGCCATGGGCGGCAATGCAGTGCTCTTGGTGTGTAGACTATTTTAGGTATGTTGTAAATCACAGTGTGACGTACGCTTCAGACACTGCAGACACATGTTTGGTCATCGGCAGGGATCTTTGCTGTCCTACTGTATATGGGACAACTGTTTAGATGATATGCCTTACATGACACTGGGGCTTAGGGATGAGATGGATGATATTTTGAATGTGCATTGTGTAGCTGTGTGGTTCATGGGTGCAGTGGTGTATGTCACATTACTGGGGTCCCACTCTGTTACATTGAGACAAGATGTACTTACATGGGTGATGTTGTACAATGTCAAGGGAACAAGCAGACACGACTACATGGACAAGACTTCGATGGTGTTGCTGATGTGTGTGATGACTGGCACAGTGCACGCCATGTGGGTCAGTACTCCAGTGAGACTTGTGCATGCAGACGGGACTCCTTACGTGTTAGTGTATTTGACATGGCTCATGTGGGCTATGACTCTGTAATTCATGTCTGTGTGCACATTAGTCACATGGTTATGACGGGGTGCAGTGCTACCTGTTCCTCTGCTACGTGACATGTCCCAAATGTTAGTCGTAGTACAGTCCTCATGCCTCCAGACACACCGCCCTGTACAGTAGTCTACCTACTTGTTGCTTTGGAGGGTGCAATGTAATGGCTACCACATGGTTATGGGAGGGTGGGGTGCTCCATCTTGCTGATCTGTGGGAGTGGGGGCCGTGTTGTGTGTTGTGGTGATGGCTTGGCACCCACAGACACCCCTCCATGTAGGGAAACATATCTACCTGTCGGGTGAAGGTGTGCACTGCAATGGCTGACACATGGGTGTGGGGAGTGCTCCATCTTGGTGCGCTGTAGGACTAGGGGCCTGTTGTACTTCTGCAGTCCCACATCCGATACACGGACTTTGTGGTAGGGCTACTTACCGGTTACTTGTTGGTTTGTGCAGCTATGGCTGACACATGTGTGTGGGTGTGGGGAGTGCTCCTTCCTGCGCATCTGGGGTGCAAGGTGACCTGGTGGGAGTTGTGGTGCTGGCTGACTGTACACATGCCCCCATGGTTTTGTTTGTTGGTACCTTTGGGCTGAGTGTGTGGGGGTGTCTGTTGCATGTGTGAGAGATGTCTTGTGTGTTGTGTGCTGGACATGGGGGTGTTTGGGCCTCAGAGCTATGGCATTCTGGTAGTGCATGACAGTGCATAGCAGTGTGCTGGTATACATTTGTTTGTACTTACCAGCCTCCACTCCCCCTGGTATTCCGGTGAGACTCTCCGGATGTAGGATGCCTCGCACCTTCTCCTCCCACGCCTTGAAGGTCTTGAATGGCGCAGGATTCCCGTCGCCAGTCCTGTCAGCCAGCTCACGGTTCTTGGCCTCCTTCTTCCTGACCACGCGTTTCAGGTCATGCCACCTCTTTGTGACTTCGTCCTTGTTGCGTGGCACGTTCCCAACTGCATTCACCTGATCTACTATCCTTCTCCACATTCTGTTCCTGGTGGCTAGTGGTGTCTGTTGGACCTGGTTGCCATAGATTTGTGGGTGCACCTTGATGATCTCGTCGACCATGACCGTCAACTCAGTGGCAGTGTGCTTCGGCATTCTGTGTGTTGCCATGGTGTGCGGTTTGGTATATGTGGTGCTGGTGTGTGGTGTGTGGTGTGTGATGTGCAGGGTGTTCGTGGTGCCGTTGTGTGAGTGGTGATGGTGGTGTTGGTGATGAGTGTGATGTGTGCGTGCGTGTGGTGTGCTGCTTTCCTTTGGGGCTGTTTGGGTTCTCTGATGGCGTCTTCGCTTTGTAGTGTTGCAAGGGATTGTGGTCTGTGAAGGGGCTGCTTTTGTACTTACCTATGTGGATGTGTCATGATGGGCTGTCGTTTTCAGGTGTGTTGTGTCTGGTGTCCTGGGATTTGTAGTTTATTTGTTTTTGCCGGGGGGGGTGGTATCTTTGAGATGTGTTCTGTGTTTGGGTAATTTGGCGTAGTTTGCTGTGTGGACTTGTTGGCCATGTCATGTGTGTTTCTTTGTTCCGCCAATGATTTGCGTGCACGTACGTGGGCGCCAGGCCTTCCGCCGTGTCATTTATTCATCGCTGTTGTTCACGGTGGCGGGCGGGGAATCTGTGTATTTACCGCGCTCATGTCTGGGTGGTCATAATTTCACGGTCGTTGTCTCGCTCTGCGGGGCGGGCGGATTTGGGTTTCCGTGCGGGATTGCGTCCGTGGCGGACGGATGATCTCCTACTCTAGTTTGGGCGGGCGGTATTTTGTGTGTTTTTTCCGCCGTGGGCGTGGATTGCTTTGCGGCATTGTAATTGCTCGGTCGCTATTCCCATGGTGCAGGCGGGCGGTTCTTGCAGGCATGGCTGGATGGCGGATTTTTTTCCGTCCGCCATCGTAATGACCCCCTACATATTTAAAAAAATTATAAGAACTCTTGTTCATATTTTTTAGTATTGTAATAAAATTCATATCTAAACAAGAATATTGGGTACACTTTCTTAAAAATTATTTTTATTTTAATAATTTTTTTATTTAAGTCCATCAAGACCGACATACGTTACACCATGGACTGTTTTTCTCTGTATTTTGCATGGGAAGAGGTCTAGTTGAGTTTAATAGAAGCAACACCCTGCATGATGGATGTTTGTGTCAATTTTGGATAACCAATCTGCCATATTATCAGGCATGACCAGGTCTGACAATGTAGGCTTATGTTGGCAAACATAACATATTGAATGAATGACATATCTACAATGGATGATAGACTAATAAGTGTAGTCTGCACCTACCTTTTTTGACTTACCTTATCCTGCACTGGTTAAGATGGACATGATTGACAGAATATGTCAAAGCGATGTAAGTGCCCAGTTGACGTAATTTTTGGGCTCATTGGCATAGACCATTCTGTCACCTGCTTCCTAACCTTCAAGTGTTTGGACCTCCTCACCAGTTACTGCTCATTTATTTCTGCTGGGACCGTCCCATGGCTGAGGGTACAAGTAACAATGTCCTCAACGTCACAGAGAACAACTGGACATCTATTTAGGGGGTGCCCCGATCAAATACAGTCAACTTTATGGCCCAGCAGAGAGTCAGGTATGCTCTACACATAAAACAGTCTAGCATGTGAGAAATGATTGCGAGTGGCTTCACAATCTAAAAGTAATGTTTACACTAATATCAGGTATATTATTTAATATCAATAAATCCATAACTCATCAAGAACACATTGAAAAGCATGCTCATGTAAAAAAGGTAAATGTGGGCTAGTCTGATTGTTATATTAATACCCAGGCATTCTGAACATACAATGATAATTAGAAATGTCAAACCGTGGTGCCCTTCGCAATCCCTCAATCTTTTGTAGAACAAGCCATTGCATGGTTGAGTGATAATTGTAAAATGATATTACAGAAAAAAAGGAATTATATTACAATTTAATCAATTGCATTAAAACATCTAAACCCACAACTTATGTTGTGTTAGTAACAAGAACAGTAGAAAATTGTTGAAGTTATGGAGTCAGAGGCCCAGCCTTTGACATGGGTAAGTTCAGCTGTGTGATGTACCTGTACAACTGTTATAAATGTGACAACAACGGAAACATTTATGTTTTGTTATATTTTTGCACATTTATCTGTGAGTGTGGTTCAAATGACACATAAGTCTCATGACAAGGGATGCCTTGGTTGTGGAATATTACTTTATTTGATTTAACATCATTTTTATAGGGCCATCCAAACATTTTTTAACTCCACTTGCACAATGGCCATACAACTGCCACCATACAACTATTCATTTGTGTCTTTTGTAGTCCCTGGCATTTTGTAATGCAAACCCCTAAGCATAAAAAACAATGGTCTCTATAGTCACTTAGAGAAATAAGGTCTACTCCATCAGATTGTAACATATAGGCCATGGGTTCACTGACAGAATATCGACCACAAAAATATCAATGTTAAAAATATCGAGGTAAAAATATAGGATACAAAAATATCAACTGCCTACACTTAAAGAAATATTGAAATAAAATATTGTTTACAATAATATAGTGCTATTAAATATCGATTTTTTAAATATATATAATTTAAAATATTAAAATAAACATACATTTAAATACTAACATTATGGGCCTCATTACAATGTAGGTCAGAAAGCATTCCGACCGACTCCTTGTCGGAATCGGTTCCGACCGACTCGGGTTCCGCAAAACCGACCGACCGATTACGATGTTTCCAAACACCGTTCAGTCGGACTTCCATTGACTTCAATTAGAGCCTGTGTTCCGCCCGACAACACAGGCTCCCTTTGAAAAATGGGGTGGTTCCGGAAAACCTTGCACCCTGTCGCAGGCACCCCATAGTGCCTGCCACACCGTGCATGGTTGGAAAGAGGGGGTCCCATGAGTACCGCCATGGGCCACAACCGGAGGCCTCCGGGCGAAGGGAGGCCTGCTACGGGCCCCCAAAGTCAGTTTCCGACAGCCATTTCATGTCGGACAGACTTATTCAGAAAGGCTGTCCGAATCCGACATCATAATATGTTGGTCAGAAACGCGGTCCATAGACCTGTACGATTGGGCTCCGACCAACTCGGAGTCTCCGAATGCCGTTCGTAACCGAGTCGGAAATACAGAACGGTTACCTTCCATCTTAATCGGTCGGTCGGAAAAGTTTCTGAGTCGGTTGGAAACATGGGTTCTGACACGGGTTAGGAAAATCCGAATGCCGTTCGCAACCTTTCCGACCGACATCGTAATGACGCCCTAAGTTTCTATTTTTTTAAATAGATTTAAATGTATTTTTTAACAAATAAAACAAATAAACTTACTTTTAAAAATGTAAACACACACACATACATATAAATATATATATACACGAACATACAAATATATAAAAATATAAATAAACTAATATTTTAAATAATATAATTTAAAAACTCGTAAATAATATATTATCAAAAATATGTGTATACATATTTAAATATACCAAAAAGATAAAATATTTAAAAAGGAAACCAATTTAATTTCAAATAAAAATGAAACAACACAATTTTTTTACAATTTAATTAAAAATAATTAACAAACTAAAAATATTGAAAATTATAAATATTATTATAAAAATAAAACACATAATTATATAAATGACAACATAAAAAATATTAAAAATTAAAATAAATACATATAGATTTACCAAAACATTAAAAAACATTTTTATAGTAAATAAATATGAAAATAAATTTTCCCACCTAACACAACACAACAGTCACAATTTTTTTTACATCACACAAAAGAAAGATTTACTACTCTAACTACAGTAAATATAAAATTACATAAAATATAACATTGCAAAAAACTACAATTTACTATTCCCACTACAATTAACACAACAATAAGCATTATAACTAACAAAAAAATTAATATTCCCACTCCAGATAGTGCGAAAGTAGGGAAATTGTTGGATTGCAGAGGGGTTAAATGTACTGTTCCCACTTCAGTCAATTAAACAGTACGGAAAGTGTTGGATTGCAGAGGGGTCACATTTATTATTCCCACTCTAAGTCAGTGCAACCGTAGGGAAAGTGTTGGATTGCGGAGGGGTAAACTTTACTATTCCCACACCAGTCAGTGAAACAGTAGGGAAAGTGTTGTATGTATTGCGGAGGGGTAAAATTTACTACTCCCACTCCAGTCAGTGATACAGTAGGGAAAGTGTTGGATTGCGGAGGGGTAAAATGTTGTATTCCCACTCCAGTCAGTGCAACAGTAGGGAAAGTGTTGGATTGGGGAGGGGCAAAATGTACTATTCCCACTCCAGTCAGTGCAACAGTAGAAAGTGTTGGATTTAAAAATTCAAACATATATATTATTCTCACTACAGTCAGTACTACATTACTAACAAACAAAATTTCTACAAATACAAAAACTAATTTTAAAAACAAAATAAAAATGTTAAATATAAATATTTAAAATGTAATATACTAAATTTAAACAATGAAAATTAAAACATTTCAGAAAAATAAAAACATCATTAAAATATTTCATACAAAATTAAAATTAAATGCAATATTATTTTACATATAAACATTTTCTCTTCAAATCTATTTATTAATAAATTAAATTCATAAAATAAGTTTATTTATAATTTCTTCCCACCCTATACCCCTACAAAACTTACAACCAAAACCTAACACTAAAATACAAATATTTTACAATATAAACCTAAATATGTATTACCTATACATTTTTTATATTTAATTAAAAATGATTAATTATTCAATTACATTTATTTAACTTTCCGCAACAACCCCAAACAAAATGTACATCAAACTCCTAAAATGTAATAATAAATTAATAACACAATTAACATGATCAATAATAAAAAATAAATCATTAATGAAATATTAAAAATATTTATGTTAAAGTGTATTTACTTACCACCCTATACCCCTATAAATCCCACAACCCACACCTAAAATAAAAAAATTATGAACTCAATTAATTTAATTAATTATCAATTAAATGATTCATATAAAGTAAAAAACAATTAATTACAATTAGGTAACTCCCAACACTGTACATCTCTAAATTCCACAACCCACTCATAAAAATGACCAAAAAAATAACTTAGGGGGTCATTACGATGGCGGACGGAAAAAAATCCGCCATCCAGCCATGCCTGCAAGAACCGCCCGCCTGCACCATGGGAATAGCGACCGAGCAATTACAATGCCGCGAAGCAATCCACGCCCACGGCGGAAAAAACACACAAAATACCGCCCGCCCAAACTAGAGTAGGAGATCATCCGTCCGCCACGGACGCAATCCCGCCCGGAAACCCAAATCCGCCCGCCCCGCAGAGCGTGACAACGACCGTGAAATTATGACCACCCAGACATGAGCGCGGTAAATACACAGATTCCCCGCCCGCCACCGTGAACAACAGCGATGAATAAATGACACGGCGGAAGGCCTGGCGCCCACGTACGTGCACGCAAATCATTGGCGGAACAAAGAAACACACATGACATGGCCAACAAGTCCACACAGCAAACTACGCCAAATTACCCAAACACAGAACACATCTCAAAGATACCACCCCCCCTGGCAAAAACAAATAAACTACAAATCCCAGGACACCAGACACAACACACCTGAAAACGACAGCCCATCATGACACACCCACATAGGTAAGTACAAAAGCAGCCCCTTCACAGACCACAATCCCTTGCAACACTACAAAGCGAAGACGCCATCAGAGAACCCAGACAGCCCCAAAGGAAAGCAGCACACCACACGCACGCACACATCACACTCATCACCAACACCACCATCACCACTCACACAACGGCACCACGAACACCCTGCACATCACACACCACACACCACACACCACACACCAGCACCACATATACCAAACCGCACACCATGGCAACACACAGAATGCCGAAGTACACTGCCACTGAGTTGACGGTCATGGTCGACGAGATCATCAAGGTGCACACACAAATCTATGGCAACCAGGTCCAACAGACACCACTAGCCACCAGGAACAGAATGTGGAGAAGGATAGTAGATCAGGTGAATGCAGTTGGGAACGTGCCACGCAACAAGGACGAAGTCACAAAGAGGTGGCACGACCTGAAACGCGTGGTCAGGAAGAAGGAGGCCAAGAACCGTGAGCTGGCTGACAGGACTGGCAGCGGGAATCCTGCGCCATTCAAGACCTTCAAGGCGTGGGAGGAGAAGGTGCGAGGCATCCTACATCCGGAGAGTCTCACCGGAATACCAGGGGGAGTGGAGGCTGGTAAGTACAAACAAATGTATACCAGCACACTGCTATGCACTGTCATGCACTACCAGAATGCCATAGCTCCGAGGCCCAAACACCCCCATGTCCAGCACACAACACAGAACACATCTCTCACACATGTAACAGACACCCCCACACACTCAGCCCAAAGGTACCAACAAACAAAACCATGGGGGCATGTGTACAGGCAGCCAGCACCACAACTCCCACCAGGTCACCTTGCACCCCAGATGCGCAGGAAGGAGCACTCCCCACACCCACACACATGTGTCAGCCATAACTGCACAAACCAACAAGTAACCGGTAAGTAGCCCTACCACAAAGTCCGTGTATCGGATGTGGGACTGCAGAAGTACAACACCCAACAGGCCCCTAGTCCTACAGCGCACCAAGATGGAGCACTCCCCACACCCATGTGTCAGCCATTGCAGTGCACACCTTCACCCGACAGGTAGATATGTTTCCCTACATGGAGGGGTGTCTGTGGGTGCCAAGCCATCACCACAACACACAACACGACCCCCACTCCCACAGATCAGCAAGATGGAGCACCCCACCCTCCCATAACCATGTGGTAGCCATTGCATTGCACCCTCCAAAGCAACAAGTAGGTAGACTACTGTACAGGGCGGGGTGTCTGGAGGCATGAGGACTGTACTACGACTAACATTTGGGACATGTCTCGTAGCAGAGGAACAGGTAGCACTGCACCCCGTCATAACCATGTGACTAATGTGCACACGGACATGAATTACAGAGTCATAGCCCACATGAGCCATGTCAAATACACTAACACGTAAGGAGTCCCGTCTGCATGCACAAGTCTCACTGGAGTACTGACCCACATGGCGTGCACTGCAGTCATCACACACATCAGCAACACCATCAAAGTCTTGTCCATGTAGTCGTGTCTGCTTGTTCCCTTGACATTGTACAACATCACCCATGTAAGTAGATCTTGTCTCAATGTAACAGAGTGGGACCTCAGTAATGTCACATACACCACTGCACCCATGAACCACACAGCTACACAATGCACATTCAAAATATCATCCATCTCATCCCTAAGCCCCAGTGTCATGTAAGGCATATCATCTAAACAGTTGTCCCATATACAGTAGGACAGCAAAGATCCCTGCCGATGACCAAACATGTGTCTGCAGTGTCTGAAGCGTACGTCACACTGTGATTTACAACATACCTAAAATAGTCTACACACCAAGAGCACTGCATTGCCGCCCATGGCTGAGGGTAGCACGCACAACAAGGAATTGTCACATCTGCAATAGGTTGTGTGTCACACAACCATCACACACACACCACAATGCCTGCAGTGCAATGTCCCCAAATGATAACAGTGAGCAGATATGCCGGGTATGTCAGACATACACACACCTATGTCCCTGCAGTGTCGTGTGGCCAAAACACATGTCCCCTTCTGCACCCATATGTCACAGTATGTACCCCAAAAACATATATCATCCCAAAAGCGTCCATGGGGCTGTACCCCTTTTGCCATCTGCGTTTCCAAGCGTTCCATTTGAACCCCAAAAACATATATCATCCCAAAAGCATCCATGGGGCTGTACCCCGTTTCCACCAAAGCCACGAAATGTAGGGGTACTGCAACACACACCGATTGGCATTCCAAATCCGTCCCATGCCACATGCACCCATCACACTATTTCATTGCCTTGATCATGCACACACATCGCAGAGCCATACACACGCATCTGGGAAATCAGTGCACAACTGTGCACAAACTGTGAATGACAGACATCTAACACGAACCTTGCAAGGTGCAACACAATAACCTTTTCGTCTCCGCCCCACAGGTGACGAACAGCATGATGCCGGAGAGGGAGACAGCAGCCATCACAGCCAGTCTCCAAGCCCTCCACACGGACTCACGGATGTGGAAGACCTGGACACCTCTTCGGACGAGGACAACCGACCAGGCACATCTGGTGTGGCAGGGCGCAACCGCTCCCCAGGACCCCTCCCACCCACCAACCCATCTCCCAGGGCTGACGACCAGTCCCAGGCCCCTGCTGCCACGGTCATTGCGGCCACCACCACCGCCGCAACCACCACCACCAGGGCCTCCCTGACCACCAACCCTGCGCAAGGTGTCGTACGCACGGCGGCATCGACACTGGGAGCGACAACGAGTCCCCGTGTGACCACTGTGGCGAGTGGGCAGGTCGGTGGCAGCAGTACAGGTGGGAGGAGCAGGGTCAGGACAACGCCATCCGAGCCTGGGAGCCAAGCCCTGCCGCAAATCGCCAGAGTCCTTGGGGCCTATGAAGAGGCCCAGGGACAATGGGCCCGCACATCGGCCGATACGCGGGAAGTCCTTGGGGTGTTGAGGTCCATGGATGCCCATATGGGCCAATTCGTGACCCGTATGGGCCAACTAGTCAACCTCATGGGCCAGCTAGTGGTGGCGGTGAGGGCCCAATCAAGGCCAACCACACCACCTACGCCACCACCTGCTGGGGCGCAGGGTCGTGCAACATCCAGTTCCCCTGCGTCCACAGCGAGTGGGCAATCCTCAGCCACCACCAGCAGCCCACACCAACACCCCCCCTCCCAAACGTGGAAGGGGTCGTCCGAAGAGGAAACAGGTGTCCAGAGAAGACTTTGCACGCTCCAAACGCCAGTGAGTCAGCCAGCCACGGTGCCCAACTACTGCATTCACTTGGACTACTATCCTACCCCACACTGCCATGTGAATGGCATGTGTCTGGCGGACTGGGGACCCAGTACAACATGGGGACACCTTGACCATCACGCGGCCATGTCCGTCAACTCATTGTTCCAGCATGCACCACTTGTGTGATCACCTTGCCCACAATAACATGTCACTGCTTAAAATAAATACACCTGGATCACATTGTGTCTCATCTGCTCTGTGTTCAATGAAAGATGTGCAACCGTCCCCATGATCTGAAATACATCTGTAGTGTGGTATGTCGATAGGCCAGGAGAGGCTGTAGGGACCTAGGGGGGAAACAGAACAAGAGTCCATTGTATGTGTGTGTCACACACTCATCACACAGTACATGTCAACAAGTGCAAGCAATGTACACTCATCTCACAGAGCAACAGGGCACAATGCTACAGCCACTGTCAGTGGCATACTACACTGGACAGGGACCATTGCCACACAGCACTCAGTGAACAATAGGCCGCAGTGACAATGCACACATACACCTACACAACTACAGCAACATCAGCCGTCGGACATGGTCACTCACCGTCAAGTGAAGTAGCGGGCGATGAGCTGATGACACTCATTCACTGCTTCCTCCTCTCCACTGTCCTCGTCACTGGACACGGCCTGGTCTGCAGGCGGGGGCCCTGGCTGATCACCGTCATCCACTATCAGGGGGATGTGCCTGTGAATCGCCAGATTGTGCAGCATGCAGCATGCCACAACTATCTGGCACACCTTCTGTGGGGAGTATGCCAGTGCACCCCCGGTGCGGTCCAGGCATCTGAATCTGGACTTCAGGAGTCCAAATGTCCGCTCCACCACACGTCTGGTCCTCCCATGTGCCTCATTGTACCTGACATCAGCTGGTGTCTGAGGATTGCGTAGTGGGCTCAGCAGCCAAGCCCCGTTTGGGTATGCAGAGTCACCTGGGTGTGAGAAACACAGAGAATCGTTGCAATTCCAACAGGAAACAAGACAGCAGGTCACACACAGCATGCTACACGAGAATGCATACCCACCAACAATCCATGCACGGTCCGGTTGTAGATTGGTCATCATATGTGGGAGGATGCTGTGGCGCATGATGTGCGAGTCATGGACGGATCCGGGAAACTTCGCACACACGTGTGTGATTATCATGTCCGCCAGGCACACCACTTGCACATTCAGGGAGTGGTAATGTTTGCGATTGCGATAGACATGCTCCATGGCCTGTGGCGCCACAAGGCCAACATGGGTGCAATCAATAGCACCAACAATGTGGGGGATGTGTCCAAGGGCATAGAAAGCACCCTTCACTGCCGCCAAATCACGAGCCCTGGGGATTCTGATGTACCGGTTCCTGTAGAGCATCAGAGCTGACAGGACATCCCGTAGCACCATGCTGAACATGGGCTGGGACATCCCACCGTGTGTTGAAAGGATCCGGTGGCGAAGAAATGCAGTGCAGCCATCACCTTAGCCGTGGGGGTGAATGCTGTCGGATACACCCTGCGAGGACGAAGGTGGGGTTCCAACACAGCACATAGGCGATGCAGGGTGGGTCGGTCCAGACGGAACTTTCGGATTACCTCCACATCCTCCATGTCTGACAGCAATTGGTAGGGGCGATGTATGTTTGGTCTCCTCCTAGGACAGATGGAAGTGGACACATGTCAATGGCATTTCCACATACACAAAACCAGAATCAATGACAAAACTATGGAAACACAGTATAGCTGACATGTAGGGACAGCACAGCTACAATACTCCTACACAGGTCCCCTTACCAATGGCAATGACCACTGACACCAACTACTTCCATGAGCATGCACATGGGGATTTAGGACACAATTGCTTGAAAGGCATGATGATCAATCCAGACTGCATATGTGTGGAGCAGCAACACCACGGCGATACACCTAGCTGCCGTGCCTGACACAGCTTCCGAGGCAGGGTGAGTATGGCACACACCCAGGCGCGGTCGGTGGTAGGAGTGCCGATCGGGCGGTGACGTGGGGCGGGGGAGGGGCAGGGTGGGGGGTAGTAAACTACGGATTAAGGACGAATACAGGTAAGTAGACATTGAAATAAATAAAACGAATTACGTTGCGCGTAATGCATCCCACTTGGCAATGCAGGACTCAGGGCAGTCATTGCTTGTGTGAATGGCTGGCGGGGGCCCTGCTGGCCTTCTCAGTCTCAGCAGACCTGGGCTGCACATTGACCGCCCAATACCAGAAGGAAACAACACTGACTGTACAGTGGGTTACATGTGTCTACAGTTCACTACGCTCCGGAAATGCGCATCCTCAGCCCTGTCGATTCTACACCCCAGGCCTTGTGATAGGGATATGTGTGAGAGATAGTGGCACTGAATATGACCTCCATTGCGGGGTGAGCCATTCGCAGGGCGAGTACGTTGAGGGCTGCGCAGTTTTGGACACAGTGAGTCCACCCACGAAGATGTGTTGCCTTGTGTACTATGTGTTGTTTCACCTGACAATGGACAGTAGATGTGGGCAGACTACACATTGCTCGATGTACTGGCATCCTGCATGTGAATGGGATAGACAGGTACTGTGTACACACTCCCACCAGCATGCATTAACGTGTGCTGTACACATGCTGTAATGACATGTCCGAGTACTTCTTGGCGCTGTTACACAACCCTGAGTATATTGGATGGGTTAGCATCATGCCACTGTGATTGCTGGATGTGGGTGATGAGGAGAAGTGTATGAGTGATATTCCAACCCTCTTGTGTGCCATCCCTGCAGTTGGGAGTCCTCCAGCCCAAGGCCTTGTGATGAGCCATTGCATCCAAGTTGATGCCTCTGTGTATGTGTAACCGACAGTGCAGCCAACTCCACAAAGGGTGTAACGTATTCTGCCGGATGAGCGACTACGTGGCGGAGACGAATCGGGGGATGCCCCCTCGTATTGTCAGGTTAGCACAGCGATGCATGTCACCACTGGTGGTCTGCATCTTGACAGTCACACAGCCTGTGCCGGATGCACGTGTGTAGGGGCAGCAGCAGCAGGCAAGTGTACAGCATAGTGGGATGGTGTCTTTTGGTGTGAGAGGCAGCATGTGTCCACAGCCTACCCATAATCTGGGAATGTGATGTCTGCTGTGTGATGCAGTGGATTGAAAGTGTACCCTGTGCTGGGTGCATCTGACATGCATATGCGATTCCTGGGGTCCAAGATGTAATTAGAGCACTCTGCAATGTAAATGCATCCAGAGTCGTAGCCCTCGGCAACGACCTGTAGTAGGCTGGAGTGGCAATTCACATGTATGTTTGAGGCACTGTGCCTACTCTGATTATGTCCGGACATATGCGTGCGATGCCTCAGCTCATATTCCTGGTACTTACACATCCGGAACACTGTGCAACAGGAGTTGTGCTAGTGCGAACGACAGGTGGAAGGCATGGGCACATGACCATTGTGGACTGTCATGTAGCAGTCTGTGTGAGTGGTGTCCCATTCCGCTCCATGCAGGTATGTCCTTCGCCTACTTACGTAGTGGTCATCCTTTCCACCATCAGGACAGTGTGTGTGCACACAGCGATTAGTGGCTATAGTCGCAGGGTGACACAGTCCGGGTGTTGTGCTCTGTGCACAACACATGTGCCACTGACAAATACAAGTGGGGTGACGCTGATGTCACGACAGTGAGTGTCATCACGAAAGGTGGCATGCACCGTCAGTCTCATTGCCCCCCTCGCACAGCCAATATATGCTATTGCATCAGAGAAGCCAGCGTGTGCACCAGCAGCTCCGATCTCGCCCCAGAGAGGCCAAAGAGTGGATGTGTGGCTCGATTTGCTCCAAGCATCGTGCTCGCGGTGGGATGAGTGGTGGGACGCCGTCCACCCGCGTGATACCCCGACCCTGGCCCTGGACAACAGTGACAATGTATGACAGTCTCCAGAGTCCGGATACACCACATGCAACACACAGTAGCCGTAGCGGCCCTGGCGGGACAGCCGCAAACACCATCCCAGTCGACAGGTAGGCCCACCCCTGCGCGCATGGTCATTACATCCGCTGCCATTAACAAGGGACCCAGAGAGTGAGATATGGGCCGCAGGGTGACGGGCCTCCGAGCCCTCCCCCGCCAACGAGTGTCATGCAACTCACACATTTCGCAAGTCCAATAGGACACTTTGCCTGCACAGTCCAGGGCTCGAGTCGGGCTACCACGCGGGTGGACGGCGTCCCCACACTTGTTGTACCGTGAGCTCGATGACTGGAGCAAGTGGATCCACACATCCACTGTTTGGACTCTCTGGGGCGGGTTTTGAGCTGCTGCTCACGCGCTGGCGTCTCTGATGCAATCGCACGTAAGTGTGAGCGAGGGGCGGCAATGAGTCTGATGGCGCAAGCCACATTTCGTGTCGTCACTCCCTGTCATGACGTCAGCGTCCCCCCACTTCTCATTTCGGAGTTGTGCCCTGCTGCACACTGCGAATGTGTTGCCTGCGAGATGTGACCAGGAGAAGTTCGCCATGACATCCCACCCACCAAGCTCCACTGCCCTCCCGTGCCCTGGGTAGCCTGTGCAGGTGGACAATGTGGGGGATACACCTGGGGGAAATGGGACGTGAGTGCCTTGGCAGGGGCCGGGCAGACGCACAGCAGTATCCAGCATGTCCCCAGAGGGAGGGCTAACGTCTTCACCTGATGCAGCATTGATCGTCTGCCCGCCTGTTGTGCCCACACGAGTTCACATTCATCCCCAGACAGGTAGGCTTTCCTAATTCCCACCACTGTGGAATTGTACCCCTCCGGGATCCTCCCCACACAGTCTGTTTCAACACTGCATGAGTGCACCCACCCGTGCCACCAGTCCACCTGGGCCAAGCAGCCCTCCCGCTTCACATGCCACATGTGTGTCTTCCACAGTTGTGCTCCTCTCCCAGGGGCGAACCACTTACTGTCCCGTAGCACACAGGCAGCACCGAATCGGTGTGGCATCCTGTTTGAATGGTAGGCACCCTCACACAACTACCTGTGACACAGTGGTGGCTGTAATGGCTATTGTGACTGCCATGGTGGTGTTGCTGGCATTGGCAGGGTACACACACACACAATGCATGCGCAGCTTTTCGTATCACTACTCTGCACATCAGACTGGCCACTGTCCCTGGTGTTGAACTGTGTTGCCGCCTGTCTATGTAATCTGTGACTGATTGCTGTTGTACCTGTGGTCAGTTGTGTTTGTGTAGTTGCTTATTGCAGTTGTTGCTGTGTGTGCATGGTTCAGTGAGGCACATGCCTTGTATACTACCTCAACTATTGCATTGTCTGGTCTCAATTCCATATGTGTTTCACACGTGGCTGTGACTTCACTTCTTTTGGACTCTGCTACTTGTGTGTGTGATGAATGAGAACTTTAGTGACACGGACCGTCTGCATGTATTTCCTGGTATTTAACGGGGAATGTATACGGGTCATGTTTGCGTGCACGCACAGCACGGGGTGTGTGTCTGGCCACAGGATGACAGGTAGCATGTACATAGTGTGCGGGTATGTGTGAGCTTACTTTCTGGCTGGCCAGCAGTGTAGGTGTATGTTAATCTCGTGATGGACATTGAGCCTGGACACATGGCTTACTTTCAAGGTGTGCATTTGGGAGGTGTAGGTGTGTGTGGTGTGATGTATGTGACTTTGGGGTAGTGTAGGTATGTGTGTGTGCACTATGGCAATGTCGATTGCACACATTTGTTACCCAGGGGCATGGTGGGTGTTTGTATCTGTGTTCAGGTCTGTGACTGTGGGCGCATGTGTGTATTGTAAGTTGCACAGTGTGAAGTGTATGGGTGTGTCCTTGCAGTTCTGGATAGCTCCTACTTAATATGTTTTGACCATTGTGCGTCTGCAGGGTGTGTGACTGTCGGAAATGTGCCTGGTTCAATTGGGCATGTATGTGGGTTTCAGCAGTTCATACTCACTGTGTGGACCTGCACACCCACACTGGTATCCTGTGTGGGTTATGTCATGCATTGCTGTTGCATGCTTCTTGCGTGGGCCCTACGTTTGCTTGATGAGTGTGATGTCCGACTGTGAAGGTAATTATACTCATATGTGGGACTGTGCTTTGGAGTGACCAGCCCGTCAGTGTTACTGTGATGATCTGTTGGGCCACGTCAGGGTCTGACAATGAAAGGCCCACGAGCTGTAGTATTGCACTAGGACCACTGTGGCGGCAGATCATATATATTGACATCCAATGTCACTGGACTACATGTTCATCTCACGACTCTCGTGTACTTCACACACTCTCATCCTCTCTCATTCGTACTTGTCTTCAGAGAATAATTCCACAGAGTCACATATTGTCTTCGAGGCATGTATTTGGACTTACTTCCTCTGTGATGCAGTATAGTGGACACTACTGGCAGCAAAATGCATGTGGAGGATATACTTAGCATGATTACACATACGAAAGGGGGTACAGGTAGATGTAATTAGTTGTTGACTGGGGAATGGTGGCTTCAGGGTTACAACTGCCTTGCCCTTGTTATGCTAGGGTACATTTGCTACTTACTGATGGTCTCTGGGCTTTGACACAGACAGTATTAAATTGTCCTACCAGGCAGCTTGACATCATGGGGACAGTTCATCTCAGTTCCATGGTACCGGTTTGGTACAATAGTGACTCCGACACACCAGCGTCAGGGGTGACTTCAGGGCATGTGCCCACCTGCATGCAGCAGCGTCTCACCAGTTGTTGCTATGTGGTGGCTACTGAGCATGACACTGTGACTAGGCCCATGTTGAGGGTGGGTTGCATTTGTTGTCCATGCAAGAGTCCTGGCACGGTTGTGCAGAAAAGGTGAGGTGACAGTTCTCACGTACTGCAGCAGACAGATGGGTGTGCACTGACAGGTGCATGTGTCCAGATGCGCTGGATTCATATTATGGCATAGTTGTTCGTGCTGTATTGGCCATGTGGTTACTGTACACATGTCCCAGACCTCTGCCTCCCCCTGTTCATGCAGAGACACGGATTTGGTGAGGGACAGGGTGCATGTCCCGGAAATGTCAGATGTCATGGCGGTGGAGTTGATGGTAAGGTTTTAGTCGCAGATTATATGGTGTAGTTCTTGTACAGCTAACTGCCCACTCCGTGCGAATGCCAAGCATGGGTACGGTGTTGTACATCAATGTTCAGTTGGGGGCATTGAGTCGGGGTCCCATGAATTGACAAGTTGATGTGTATGCGACACCTTCCAGCAGGGCATCCATCCCATTGCTGGTAGACATGGATGTCATCCAATGAAGCGGATTGTGGGTTTCAGCGTGTTCTTCGTAGGTTGTCCCTTGGAGGATCCTGATGGGACATGTTGGATGGCATTTGATGAAACTGTGTGCCAGGAGACGTCGTGTGGAGGCACACTTTTCCCATTGCACTATGTCCCCAATTGCAGCCACAAACGCCATTCCCCCATTCACTGAACAGATCCTGTCGTGGTGGTCCAGGGGTGCAAACAGGTGTGCCAGGTCTGCCTTTGGACATGCCGGGTTGGAGAGACATATATCCACAGGCCAGTAGAACGGACACCTCCGACAGTAGAAGACGGGGATGACGCGGCTGAACATTGCAACGCGGTAAGTTACTCCGTAACTTACATTCAGCATTGCCAGATTTGTACAGCCCACTATCTGTAGCAAGCTGACACTGTACAACTTGATCTGTCCGGCGTAGTTGAGGTTCACTGGTGCAAGAGCCATATTGCTATGGGGTGATGTGATGGCGTGCTCCGGATGCCTGAGCAGTCAGCAGAGTGCAGCCTCCGACGATGCTGGGAATTCTGGTATGGATGTACGGCGGCAGGACTTGAGGTATGGCTTGGGCGAAGGACACAGTACCTCATCCCACATGCTTCTATGAATAGTCGAGGCCAGTGGTGTTTGTCTCTTTCCGGATTACTTGCATTTGGTCCACATGTAGGAGTGGTATCGTTGTATTTTGTGGTGTTATCTACCTTTCATGTTGTGCGCTATCTGCCAGTGGACGTTTTACTCTGCATGGCTCTGTTTTGCATCTTATTGGTACAATGGCTCCATTCTCCAGCATGATTTTTTGCACTGTTATTTGGGAGTAGGAATGGAAGGCCATTCAGTGCTATCTGCTCTCCCGTGTGTGGGAGGGAGACTCCGTTGGCGCTGTACGTTCCAGCTTCTGTGTGGGTGTGGTATTGGGCACACCTGTTCTCAGGCAGCATGATATTCCTATTTTGCACATTGCATGTGTTGTTGTTACGAGCAGGATGGGATAGGTATTTCTTGTTGAGACTGGCGTGCCTTTTCCGGACATTGTCGAGATTGTGCGCTGTTATGTAGCAGCCGCCGTGTGCTTCTCCATGTTTTCCACACAAGGGTGTGTCCTATTTTTCCATCACATTACTCCCCTGTTCGGGACACTTGTGTGACGTCACGTTGACAACTGTGGGTTGTCGGTTGGGGTCATGGGTGATGCAGGGGGGCCACGCGACATGTGCCTTCAGGGTGGTGCTGGTGTGTGTGGTGTGTAGTTGTGACTCTGTGGTGTTTGTGTGCAGCCCATGCGTGGCGCTGTCGTTGGCCTCTGCGTTGTGCGCATGTGTACCTGCGTCATCGCCGCTACGCTGCTGTGCCGTGATGGGGACGTCTCTTCCTGGTCCCGGGTAGTGGGTGCCCAGGATGTTGCGAGTTGTGTTGTTTTGACAGGTGGGACATGTGTGGATACAGTAGTGGATGTGTCCTGTCCACACAGGGGTGCCTGGGGTGGCCATGTACATTTTTTCCGTCCTTGCATTATGTGCAGTGTTTGCGTGCCCTTGTAGTGTGTCTGCCTACCTGCATTGTCGTTGCGCGTTCAGTCCTAGATGGTGCATCAGGTAGAGCATGGGGATGGCCTGGAGTGCAGGGTTCATGTCTGGGTGGGCCGCCTTTTCGATCCTCGTACTGCACAGTCGGTTTACCGCCTTGGTTTGTCGTGCGGTGTATATTTGCCTTTGTCGCTGTTTGGTTCTGACAACGTAATTTGTACGCCAGGCGGTACGTCATTTCGTTGGACGGTGTGTCTCCATTGGCTCACGCCGCTACGTGGTCGGGCGCACTTTGATGGCGGGCGGCGTCGCGGGTTTGCGGGCGGGGTTTGCCTTCTTTTTCACATCCTAATTTGGCGGCCGTGCGGCCCTTTGCTGGCGGACGGTAGGTGGCGGTTTTTGCACCCGCCAGCACGGCGGTGCTGCTTCCGCCCGACATCGTAATGGACCCCTTAGACTATTAACAAAATTAATGATCAGTTAAGTAATTAACATTAATTAGCAATTAATTAACAATTAATTAAAATTAAATTAAATTACTTCCCATCCTCTACCCCTATAACCCCCACAACCCACATATAACATTTAAATTTAAAAACATTATTTACAATATTAACATAATAATTTATATTAAGTAACAATTAAAAAAACACTAATTACACAATTAACAAAATTAATTATCAATTACATAAATAATATTTCTAAAAAATAAACATTCATGTACTATGATTTAAATTACTTCCCAACCTGTACCCCTATAAATCCACAACCCGCTACAGTACCAAAAATAATATAAATTACTTAAATAAACTTTAATGACTACTAGAATTTTCACAAATACATAAAAAAACATGAAAAATATTTAAATATAATAAACCACATCATTATTTTTTGTTATGTATAACTAATTACATAACAAAAAATACAAATCGATATTACTTACCTTAAAATCGATATTCTTGACAACGATATTCTTGCTCTCGATATTTCCATTCCACGATATTTTACACTCGATATTATTGCAGGTCGATATTTTGAACTCGATATTCTGTCTCACCACCTAGGCCATGACTAAAAACAAAAAACAAATACTTTTGAAGGCGTTGGTACAATTATGTAGTGCCCTTCCATCACATGACTATGTTTTGAGAACTTCGTCAGGATTCATCATACAACAGAAACCTATTTGGCAAATGAAAAAACGCTCTTCCTGTGAAAACTACCTCTTAACTATAACTGCTCACTGGCGACCCACCAGCAGGTTATATATATATATATATATTCTAGATATGTACATTCTGAACAACCGAGAATGTTGTTGAATAACATTAGTTTTTTAAATGTTTTGTTTGGCATTACACTCAAAGAATTAAAATCCGCCTTACGGTAAGTAGCTGATGTAAGATGCAGGATTTTTTTTAGGTGTATTTTATATTTGCTACCTTTCAAGTCAATTTAATTTCAAATATGATAAGCCTAAGCATATGCTTAGCATTTGGTTTGGCAAGTTTTTGGTAACTGTTCATATGGCCATGACACAAGGTAGTGTGATTACATTTCTGGGCATATTCATGTACACGTATTACTTTTTACTACAATGAAGTAAAAAGTAATACGTGTACATAAATATGTGAAGAAAATGAAAGCTAGACTTCTCTGAAGCAACAGGAGAGCTGCCGGGAGTTTGAATGCAGAGCTAGAGGCAGCAAAGCTCACCGCAGCACTAAGTCGCAGTGGCAGAGAAAACATCCCAGGATGTGACATCTGGTCCTGTGTCCGCCACCATCACAAGGTACCATATCCACCATCTCCTGTACACTTGGAAAATAGCCAATACACAGTCTGACTGGGATCTCCTTTGGCCCAGGCACCTCTCTCTCACCCCTATGCACCCAGCACTGGTCTCAATGGAGGCCATTAATTCTTAAAGGGCCTTTCGATATGGCAGGCACCATTATTGCATGCCATTCAGGGAGTTAGTCTCAACAACTGATACAAGTAATTACCAACCTGAATGGCATGCACTCTGCCCTGTCAGTCCTACAGAGGTTTACCTACTGCAAGAGCTTTCTCTGATACTAGTGTTTCCCCACCACCTGCATTTATTACTCGTTGTGCTACACATTTCACCCCCAGAAAAAATATCCCCAGTCCACATTCAAAACCAGACAATATTCCAACACCTGACCTCATACCATATGCCATCCCATTGTCACCTTCCTACACCATCCCTACACATCCCACCACCATTTAACTCAGCCAGACACACCCACAGCCCCTAAACCTTCTCACCCACAAAGTCTCCTATAAACTCAAACCCTCCCATATGCCAAAACCCTCCCATTCCCCCAAACACTTCCATTTGCACAAACGCTCCCATTCTCCCGAGCCATCCCATGCACCTACACCACCCCATCCTCCCATAACCCCAAACCCTCCCATACTCCAAAACCCTCATATGTCCATTCATCCACATATACCCTCAAAGGCTCCAATACAATAAACCCCTCCCATACCCCCAAACTCCCCATTCACCTACATCCTCCACAACCCCCAATCTCTCCCATACAGCACTCGCTATACCTCACAACCTTCTCATTCATTTGAACATCACCATTTTCTTTGCCCTCCCTCCCAGATTCACCTGGCCCTTCCCCACTTATGAAATTCTTAAAGACGCCACCCCCTCTTAAGAATTAGGGGCCTGATTCACAAAGGAAAAGGTAGAATTTTGGTCTAAGTTTAGACCAAAAGTCTTACTTTACAACTTTTAGGTATTCACAAAGGTAAGTTACAAGTAGTATCTTTATGACTGCAGAGTGTCCACACTTGGGGCGGAATCTCCGCACTCCAGGCGGAGTGCAGAGATTCCACTCCACACTCCGCACTCAGAGTGAAATTTCTGCACTTAGGGGCTCATTACGATGGCGGGCGGACCTGAGTCCGCCCACCATTGTTGCGGTGTTTGGGACCGCCCGCCAGACATGCGGCAGTCCCACCACTGCAATTAGGATGCTCCCGCCATACTGGTGGGTGCATCCAGGGCCTTTAACATTGCAGACGGTGCTGCTGGCTGCAGCACCGTACGCAATGCCAAAATGCCATGCTGTGCATTTCCCTAAACTACGTGGCAGGCACCACACGGTGCCTGCCACGCAGTGCAGGGAAATGCAGGGCAGTGCACACAGCTACCCCCCCCCCCACACAAGGGGGCCCGCTACGGGCTCCCGAATCCGTTTCCGCCTGTCTTTTCGCGGTGGGATGTCCGCCGCGAAAAGACAGGCGGAAAGGGATATCGTAATCCCCACGGCAGTGCCTGCAAGGCACCGCCGCAATGTTGGCCCATAGTTTAGTTCCGCAAGGCGGGCGGAAAAGGACCACCTTGCGGAACCGTGGCAGACGGTGTTTGCGTCTGCCACGCTTGCCTGTGGATTCCCCCCGCCATCATAATCTGGCGGGGGGAAAATTGCTGCCAGATGGCAGAGGGCCCGCCACCGAAAGGCTGGCGGTGGCGGTCCCTCCGCCATTGTAATGAGCCCCTTAGAGTGGAATCTCTGCACTCTCTGCACTCAATGCAGAATCTCCGCACTCGGGACAGATCTCCACCTTGAGTACGGAGATTCTGCCCCGAGTGTGGATTTTCTGTCTCAAGTGCAGACACTCTGCAGTCATAAAGATACTACTCCTATCTTACCTTTATGAATATGGAAAAGTAGTAAAGTTAGACATTGGTCTAAACGTAGACCAAGAGTCTAACTTTACCTTTGTGTTTGCAATGACTACATCTCCCATCAGGCCCTGTCCTACACGCACTCTTCCCACCCAGCCCAACTAGCCCACCTGGAACTATGCTTACCGGACAGTGAGTGGAAATGTAATAGCAAGATGGCTGACACTGGTGCCTGGTGTTTCACTTGACCACAACCACCATCAATGCCTTGTGCTCCAAACACCAGTCACATGTGTCAGCCATCTTGCTAGTACACTTCCCCTCACTGTAATGTACCCATAGGCCCAGATGAGCTTGTTGGGCTGGGTGGGAGGAGGAGTATTTGCTATTACTACAACTCCCATCAGGCCCTATCCTACACACAATCTTCCCAGCCAGCCCAACCAGACCACCTGGAACTATGCTTACCTGACAGTGAGTGGAAATGCACTAGCTAAATGGCTGATACTGGTGCATGGTGTTTCACTTGACCACAACCCCCATCAAGGCCTTCTGCTCCAAACCCCAGTCGCCAGTGTCAGCCATCTTGCTAGTACATTTCCACTCACTGTCAGGAAAGTATAATTCCAAGTGGGCTGGTTGGGCTGGGTGGGAGGAGGAGTGTTTGCAATGACTACATCTCCCATCAGGCCCTGTCCTACACACAATCTTCCCACCCAGCCCAACCAGACAACCTGGCAGAATGGTTTCCTGACAGTGAGCGGAAATGTACTAGCAAGATGGCTGACACTGGTGACTGGTGTTTCACTTGACCACAACCACCATCAAGGTCTTGTGCTCCAAACACCATGCACATGTGTCAGCCATCTTGCTACCACACTTACCTTCATAGTCAGGAAACCACTCTTCCTGGTGGTCTGGTTGGGCAGAGTGTGTGGAGGAGTCTTTTAATTTTCAGCAAAGTATAGCAGCCCTTCTAACCCAAGCTCACAAAAGAAGTCACCGATAAAGTAGCAACAAAACCATTAACCTCACATCTAACTATGGATTTAAAACTAAAAAATTATGAGCGGTTACACGTTTGCCTCCTTAGGGGAATGTAATCCAGGATCATGAGTTGAAAACAATAAGCATATCACTCACACCATGATTAAAAAAAATTAGGGAAATAAACAGGATTTGAGTGTGTAGGCTGGCACGCCAATGTGACTGCTGATACATAGACTAGGCACAGTACACAGGGCAGACAAACTCAAACATTTTGATTGCAAGAGTATGTATCTGATTGCCATTCTACAGATGTGGAGCACACTAATCCACCAGTGTCATCTACAGAGTGACAGGTACAAGTCAATGTCTTGGACATGTCATAAGAAAATTTGAGAAAATGGCCATTTCTGCATATAGGTGGAGCAGATCACCAATACACATCTTGGCAAAGTTTAATTGTTCATGCCAAACACAGGCCACCATCATGGATAAAGAAGGAAAATCATTCCACTTAAACTGTTGGTCCAGTCATTTACGTGATGGGTACTATTTGAGGTGCAGTGGACATTCACATAATTGACTGTGTTATTTCTGTACCCACAGGGTGAGCTGTTAACACCTCCATGCTCAATGAAGAAGACAGCCAGGCTCAGACTCCAAGCCAGAATTAGCTCACCGCCGTTGAGGACTCTCCTGCATCCTCAGACGAGGAGGAGCAACCAGGCCCATAAGGTTTGGGTCGGCAGACAGCACCAGCATATACAGCAGAGTCAACCGCAACAATTCCCACCTCAGCTAGCAACACCCAGCTGACTCCTATCCTGACAGACACATCAGTCATGGGCAACAACACCAGCCCAGCAACACTGAACACTCTGGAGATGACTGACACCAACCCAGTCAATGAGGAAGGAGGTTCAGGTTTGACTGGGCCAGCACAAACCGTGCATTCCCGTGGGGGTAGGGGTGGTAGGAGGAGTCGTGTGGATCCACGGCGTCGACCAGCTGATGCCACAGATGCCCATCCAAACCTCTCCCGGGTACTCAATGCCTATGAGGGGTACCAGGGAGCAATGGGCCAGGTTGCACAACATCTCCACAACATTGAACAGGTGCAGGCCTCCCAAGACCAAAAACTAGAACGGTTCAACCAACAAATAGACGAGGTCATAGGGGTGCTGAGGGATATCAATACCACCTTCCGCCAGGCATTTTGTCATCAAAATATCCCTCCCTGTGTGCCTACTCCATCTGTGTCAACTACATCTGCACAAGCCACAAGGAGGGACGTTGAGTCAGGCAGAGTTTCCCCAGTACCCCAGGAGGCTCCAGTTGTGGTTCATCCACCCCGACATGGGAAGGGTCGTCTGTGGAAAGATAAGGGAGAGTCCGATGGCAATGCACAACCCACAGCCAGTAAAAAAAAGGGGCACCTGATATCATCCGTTGTGTGCTGAGCGTTCACTTTGTTGACTGCCCATACAAACTGTCCAACATCTGATGGAGGTACAAAGTTGGACTTTGGACTCGGATAACTGTGGCTAGGATCTCTTGGATTTAATCAGAAAACACTGTCAACTCCAATCATTACATTTTTGTTTTATGTGCATATCACTCTTGTGTGTGATCATCTATGCACCATGTATGTAAACATAAACCACTTTGCACAGCAATACTAGCTCATGTTGTTTCTTTGATAACATACTCAAAATGTGGTCATCCTCTTTTAATCCAATAATGAAAGTGTTACCAACCTACGTAATCAAGTACTTGTAACTTGTAACTTAAGTGCCACTAAGTCGACAAACATTTGCACCACAAGATCGATATTCACAATCAGTGTATCATGCAAACTGAAGTCCACTGTACTTATTCACAGAAAGTCAATTGTATACACTATCATCACTAGTTGCCATCCCAGTCAACAATCATTGTTAGTCAACTAGTTCATCATGTTCAAATCAAGCATATAACTAGTTTGGATGTGTGACATCAGACAACGCACACTTCATTGTGGAACATATCTTTTATTGTTCAGAAACAACCTGGTACCTGACCTCAAACCACATCAATATCACACAGTATTGAAAATAAAAAAATAACCAAAATACTAGACCATTATGTCAGATGAAAGTGCTTGCCAGCTATTTCATCAATTTTTCCAGGTCCATGTCGGGGTGTGACACAGCATCATATGTCTGGTGATGTCACAACTCAGTAAGTCCACTCTGTAAATGACATGGCAAAATGAACTGGAACAAAATAATGTAAAACATAGTTTAGCACTCACTAATAATGTCTCACAAGTCAGAGAAGTATGGCACATCAGACACAACAATGTCACTGTTGACACTAGTTAGGCTTCACTGAAACACTTTACAGGGAAATGTAACCATTTCCAAAACAAGTTTTCAATACACTTCTTTATACTGATCCTACACTCAGAAGCATACATACACATTGTCCACACACCTACACAACAACAAGCAATGGTGTTTGTAACATCATCTCATTGCATACTTACAGTCATGTGTAAAAGTTGTTGATAAGCTGTTGTCTCAAGTTCACTTCATCATCATCACCACTGTCATTATTGCCGAGTCCTGGATCCTCTTTTGGTGACACCTGCTGGTCTCCTTTGTCCTCAATTAGAGGTATGCACTTACAAATTGCTACGTTGTGTAGCAAGCAGCAAGCCACGATTATCTGGCACACCTTTCCTGGGGAATATTGGAGGGCTCCTCCCGTCTTATCCAGACGGCGGGATCTTACCTTCAGGAGGTCAAAAGTCCGCCCAACTATCCGCCTGGTCCGGCCATGGACCTCATTAAAGTGTACTTCTGATGGGGTGACTAGGTTGTGCAGTGGTGTTAGTACCCATGGCTGGTTGGGATATCCAGAGTCTCCTACATTGAACACAGAAAATAGTTCACTTGTCATTCAACATATTCCTATCTGACATATAAACAACACACACTACAACATTCATATACAACATCACCTACCAACAAGCCAGGCCCGTTCAGGTTGCAGTTGGATCCTGAAATGTGGGATGATGCTGTTACGCAGGATATATGCATCATGTGCAGACCCCGGAAATCTGGCACAGATGTGTGAAATGCATGTCAGGCAAACACACCACCTGGGCATTGATGGAGTGGAAGTGTTTCCTGTTGCGAAAGACCTGTTCATTGGCCTGTGGTGGTACTAAAGCAACATGAGTACCATCAATTGCTCCAATAACATGGGGTATTCATCCAAAACCATAATAATCACCCTTGATGGCAGCCCATTCGCCAGCTTGGGAAACGTTATATACTGATCCATGTATCGGGTCAATGCCTGCAACACATCCCGAAGAACATTACTAAACATGGGCTGGGACATCCCACCAGATGTTGCCACTGTGTATTGGAATGTTCCTGTGGCAAAGAAATGCAGTGCTGCCATTACCTTCAACTTGGGGGTCAGTGCTCTTGGATAGGTGTGATGAGGCTGCAAATAAGGTGCCAACTGCTGGCTCAAATCATTGATTGAAGCCCTTGTGAGATGGTATTTTTAGATTAAGTTTCTTTCTTCCATTGTTTGGAGGACTGTAAAGGGCCTGTACACAGGAGGCTGTCTTCCGGCTCCTCTGCGATACCTATGTGTAGAGTGTATACTCAGTTGGTGTCAGTTCACAATGTACCAAGAAACATGCACTTAGACAACCAGCAAAGAGCAATTAACCACACATAACACTCCATGTCAGTGAAAATCTCATTTCACAGGTCAATGTCATCATCATATACATATCCCAGCATACATGTAATTGCTAAACCTGTAGAAGATGTTTGGTGACACAGCAACGATAGTGCAGTAGGGTATTTTTCACTACAGTCAGTTGTTGTTCATGCAAAATCAAGCAGGACATAGTCCAAAACTCACAAGCCAAGAACACTAGACTTAGGTTTGTAGTAATAATTAAATAGTTCATCTGTACACACATTAGAATCATGTAATGCATAACATCTGGGACACCACATACATCTTGCGTATCACAATGCAATATATGCGCAATAATGTCACATGGTGGACACAGTCATGTTGTCATGTCTGCATCCCAAAAACAATCACATACACAAACCATTTACAATGTAGAAGTTTCTTATAATGCTGTTGTACACTTAAGTGTGGCACACAAATATGTCATATAAGCTCACATATCAGAGCAAAGTGTCTGTATGCCGTTTTATGTTGGAGTGCAGTCATTTCTCTGGGAATGTAGTATCCAGGACTTCAAACACACCTCCCCTTTCCGCCTGCTGCACATCACACAGATCGCACACCGGGTCACACTTCATTGTAATGCATTAACTAGGTGTAATTTGTACTCGAAATGCACCAGAGATGCCCATTGACA
This sequence comes from Calotriton arnoldi, assembly GCA_963921515.1. NCBI lineage: Eukaryota > Metazoa > Chordata > Amphibia > Caudata > Salamandridae > Calotriton > Calotriton arnoldi. Next base: position 2,119,322 of record CAWUFW010002304.1, read on the forward strand.
GATATAAACCATAAATACAAAAATGCATTGGCTCTTTGCTGTTGGTGTCATCCTCTCAAACAGTGAGTCATGTGCCTTTCAAGGTTAGGTCATCATGGGAGTGTGTGAGGTACAGTTAGATGCCCCTTTTTGAAGAAATATGTTGCATTCAGGCAACGAATATCTGAAACTCACAGCATTGTCAAAAGTGTTTGCACCGCTGAAACATTTTTCAAAGGTCTCAGTAGGCGTTTCAGAACCGATTCCGGCACAGCCATAGGCTGTTTCTTGTTATGGTGACCATTGCGTATCTCTGTTTCTGTCCGCCTCCCATGTAAACCGACGCGGTAAACTTCCATTAGTTATCTTACAAAGTTACTCGCTGACCTCTGATATTTTTTTAAACATGCGGTAGCCATAGTGTCAGTAAGCAATGGACTGCATTGAACGACTTTGGAAAATGCGACCGATGCACACCTATCGCTCTGCCCGCCTGGACTAAAGACCGCCTATGCCCTCTGAATATAAGTCTTGCGGTTTCCAAGAGAGTCCACTTGCCTACACAAACTGCAATTTTTAGGATCTCCCCATCTCTCTGCTGCTCTCCAGATCCTCTGGGAGCTACAATGTCTCGCTGTGCAGGGCGCAGGGCCCCAGCCTTCACATCAGAAAAACTGAAGATGTTTGTAGACATGGTCCTTCCCCTGTACAAGCAGCTATATGGGACACCAGAGGAGCAGGTGAGTGATGATCAGACAGCATTGTTAGTTTCATTGTACAATGTCCATGCACATCTGGCATTTGTAATCCTTGACACATCCACCTAAATCTGTTTCTAAACATTGAAAAGCATGTATGTAACTGTTCTGGGCAAGTACACTGCTGTAGAGGTGTACGTACTGGTTGTAACATGATATAACTGGGAAAGAGTCCTCATTGACCACAGGTGCAGTGCTGAGAATACCACTAGGCTAACTTTTAGATTGTTTGAGCAAGCTGTTCATGCCTTGTGTAAAAATATTTGGATGTGTACATGTTGCATGTGAACTAAGGGCCTGTTACCATGTCATCCTCACAGGTCAACACCCATCAGAAGGCCTTTCTCTGGAGGACCATCGCCCTGAAGGTGCATTCCCTGGGGGCCACATGACGGTGCAATGCCCACTGCAGAATACGGTGAGAGGACTTGAGAGGCTGGGCCCCAAGAAGATCGCAAGAGTCCAGGTGGCCCTGTCACCTCCAGGCAGGAGGGGTGCACTCCGCACCCTGACCTCCCTAATGCTACGCATCCTGGTGGTGGCCTATCCCGACCTAGATGGGCAGCTGAGAGCCAGACAGCAGCAAGGAGGGGGTGAGTATGTGCCTTGTTGCACATCATATTAATCCATGCATGTTCATGTATTGCAGCCTGTGTTTCACTTTTTAGGTTGGGAGATGCACAAAACCCCTGTTTAGTGTTGAAATATGCATATACAACAATATTAGTAGATGCATGGTTATGTCCCTTTCATCTGGCACATATGAGGCTACAATAGTCAGGGTATTGACAGTAGTGTCATTCAATTGTACTATGAACACATAAGAACGCTATGTGCAAGGAGATATCCTTCACTTCTTTTGTCATTGATCAACATGGGACAGCACATTCACAAATGTTTGGCCTGTTCTCTGTGTGCCCACAACAACAATGATAATTAAATTGATGCTGGGTCACTTAACTGGGAAATGCCATGCTGTACATCCAGGTAGCAGGTAATGTCTATGCTGAGGGCTTGGTGAATAGTGATTGTTCCTTGTGCCAATATTAGGTCCTGCACTGGTGCTCAGTGTACTCCAATGTATCCGCTGGCAGATGTCATCACATCTATTCCAAAGCTGAGTCCATGTTTCTGACTATGTAAATGTGACGTATCAAAAGGTTCCTAGAAAAAGGAAGAGGGGAGCTAGGAGCTGGATGAGAGGTCCAGGGCCCGTGCTCCTTGGTTTGTGACACAAACAAAAAATAGGGCCACTGTTCCTAAAGAGAGGAGGTACAGACAGGTTGAACAGGGTTCGGGCATGTGCAGAGTGGCACTCAGCAGGACTGTTTCATGTTGCCCTTACACATTCCAAAGGGATGTCATGGTTCATCATAGGGCTATTGCTCCTCGTTGGGCCAGCACTGCAATGCCTAATGGGTCTCCCGAAGGGTCACTTTGGCGGAGATCTTGTAATATCTTAACTCACTCCTGACCAGCGTGGTTACTACAGATCTTTTTATTGATATGCCGTATGATGAATGCAAGGTAGAGTCTAGGTGGGGTGGTACCTCATGTGTAATGAAGTGGATTAAAACTGGTCAGGGAAGTCACTAACTACTTTTAATAACTAGACTCAGCTGTCAGATTTAAAACCTTTTCCGGTAAATGCTACTGATGGGGTCATAAGGTGCCCTAGTAGTCTAATGTAAGTTCCCTCAGTAGGGTCCAACTCTGGTCAGTCAACATGCTTCGCACCCCTAGTGGTCAGGAGGATCCGTGGCACTTTTTCAGGACAGGAATAGTGAGTGAATCTTCCTACCCCACAAAAGTGGTGCCCTATAAGTGGTACCTACTTTTCTGATGTTGGCTTTCCAAACTGTTAGGAGAGGAAAGAATAAGGTGATAAGATTATCATGTTCCTGCCATAAGAGCGTCTTATTGACCAGGATGTCCCTTATTGTGGACCAAAATGTTTGTCTGGGGCTGGAGTGGCTTCCAGACATATAAGAACGGATACAAGACACACACAGCATAAATATAGGTAAGGTAAGGAGCCATCGTTTAGTCTAAAGGTGAGAATAGCTCACATTAATGTTTCTTTCAGCGAAGGTAACATCCTAAAAAAATCGAGGCTGGTACCCCTGTACAACAATTTTGCCACAGTTTACAATAATACATGGCATGCAGTATGAAATAAAAAGAAATTTAATTGTGTAAGTGGTGCAAACATTCGTAAAATAGATGCCACTGTGCAACTTGTGCAGATTACCCAGTGTAACAGTCAACTGTTTTGTACACACAGAAGAGATCACCATAATGCGTGCAACTATCTCATAAGTGGTCACTGTATTGTTAAACAGGAGTGTGGTTATGTTTCCATTGCTTCCCTCTCTTGCATTTTGTAAAACACATAGTCTTACCTACAACTGGAGATACAAGTACTCCCTAGTGTGAGGCAGAGGTGCTGTTCTCAGTTGTGCTAAACTGGAAGTGAGGTGGTAAAATAAATAAAGGAGGATCAAATTGGAAAGATCACATGTGCTGTATCAGCGTTATCCGGTTCAGTGATTGGCAATAGTACTCACGGATCCTGAGTGCGATCTAATCGTCGCACCTACCCTCGTCCTCTGCTTCCCCCGAATGCGTATGTGGGAGCTGGTTGCTCCTATCTGAAAGGAGTGGACCTGATGACCTCTGACCGGAAACCACGTGAATTCGGTGGTGCATCATCGCGTATGTCTAGCGGCCCTCTTAGAGTGGTGTTGAAGTAAAAGACAGTGGATGTCTATCGGAAGGACTATCGCGCATGTCTAGTGGCCATCTAAAAGTGGTGATGAAGTAAAAGACAGTGGATATCTATTGTAAAAACTATTTTGCACATCTGGCGGCCATCTTAAAGTGGTTGTCTTGCTTTCAAACATGTGGTATTTACAGAACAGTAAGAAGTTTTTTAAACACAAGTTCTTATGATGTTGTTGTGTAATCTTGGAAGAGTTGTAATGTAATCTATGTGGCAAGTCCATATGAACAACTCATGTGATTCTTTTCACCTCTTGTTTACAGCATCAGACCAGGGCAACAAAGTAGACAGCACCATGGATGTTGGGGAGTAGCTAATCACAGTGGTTCTTCTGCTGCCAATGAGCAAGAGGGAGCCAGTGGCACAGAGGATGACGGGAGCGTCACTGAGGAGCTGACCGACGTTACTTCTGTGACATCAAATCAGAGTCCAGCTCTAGTGACGACTATCAGGTGGTGGTGGATCCCCCTGAACCAGTGTCCACTCCATCTGAGTCTACCACCCCCCCACCATCTCCACCCTCCCAGCTGCTCCCCAGCCACATTTCCATGGCCTAATCCCTAAAAGGGGAGGCGTCTCCTTTGCACCAGCCACCTCACCCCCTGCTTCTGGCTTCCCTTACTGCTCTGAGAGTGGAGGCCATTGACCTCCTGAGGCAGATCTCTGTGGGTCAGAGAGTAGTGCTGAATGTCCTCCAGGTGCATACCAGTCACCTTACCCAGATAGTATCTTTCCTGGAGAGCATTCACTCTGACATGTCTTCCCTACAGAGATTTAATCAGGCTCTATCCTCCACTCTCACAGCAGCTTTTGCCCAAATCCAGCTTTCCCACCCCCCTACTACCTCTTCCCCATCCATTGTCCCTATTCCCAAATCTGTCCAAAGCACACACAAACATAAACATGCAACCACATCAACATCCACACGCAGCACACAAACACACAGACGGAAGGGCAAACACACACACACTCAGCAGACAGACGTCACATTCACTTCCACAGACATACCGACAGACACAACACCCACTGCACCACATGTCTCACACACAGGTAAACAGGTAGACAGCACACCATCACACACAGATACAACAGACACCACACCAGCACCCACAGACATGCCACATACCTCACAACCCTCTGCCTCCACAGCCCCTACCCTTGCCTCTCCTCGTACCCACTCTGCCCAGAAACTCCACCTCATTGCCCTTGACCTCTTCCCCACCCCAAACAGACCAACCCCCTTCCAAACCAAAGAAGAAGACAGTGCTGCCCCCGCCATACCCTTCTCCATCACCCCCAAAAGCCAACCAACCCCCCTCTAAAAAGCAAAAGCTCACCCCGCGGTCCCGGAAGAGGAAAGCTCCCCGTTCTGCTAAGTCCCACCCCCCCCCGAAACCCAAAGTTCACCTTCCACATCCACCCCAGTTCCTCAAAAGGCAAAACATCTAAGTCTAAAAAAACCACCCCCTCCCTATTCCCTTCCATACCCTTCACAGTTACAAGATCCATAAGATCATATAGCCCAGCCCCCCCTCCATGTAGCCCTCCCACTGACATCATCCTACACCACCTCCTGATCCCAGCCCTCCCAAAGACCAACCCAGTCCACCCTAGTAGTTTCATTTTGGTGCCTGATCTGCCCCCTAGATGCCCCTTCCAGGGGAGGTGTCCCTTTGCAGGACAAGTGTAGGCAAGTGTTTATGGACAAAAATTTGGTGGCCCACATTTTAGACACATTTGGACTGGATATTGGCCTTTGATGTCTTGAGAGCATCATGTTTGCTGAAAAAAGCATGTTTTAATTTTCTTGTGTTATCCTTGTGTCCAAAAATTTGAATTTTTAGTTAAGTGTCATTCATGTTTAATTTGTGACGAAAGTCTACAATGATGTCAGTATGACATTGATTGTATATGGTCCATGGAGTATGAGCACTCTATTCTGATGTAGCATATTTTTTTGGACCTACGTTGGCTGGGTGTCAATGTCCACATGAGGTTTGTGTGGGAGTGTGGACTGAAGTCACAAACCTTTACATGTCCTCTACTTATGGTGAGTGTGAGGTAGGTATGATTCAGACCGTGTCCTGGCACTCTTGGCTTCCAGTACTCCGCTTGAATTAGACATTCTTTTTAGTCAAGGTGTCTATGGTCTATATCCTCCAGTGCAGTCACATTTTGATGTTAGTCATTACATTGTAATTCTTTGGCTACCTCATGTGGATGGTGTGTGTGGGTCCATGACATGGCTCAGTTAGTTACACTGTGTTTCTACCCTTACAAATACACCATTGTTGTATGTGTTAGTTGCATGTGGACCCTGCGTATGGTACATGAATGGTTGGCACACAATTTAAATGCTATTTATGACGGTGGGATTGTGGAGTTTTACAGTACATTGCGTTGTAATGTACCTATCAATCTGGGCTTATGCCACAGTTAGAGTATGAGAGTCTGGGCATTTACATAATCTGTGAACTGGACATAGGCCACATCATGCTTATGTGATGTCCCTTTAGAATCTGTATTTGTGCACACATGGCCATGCGTTTGCTCTAACACGCTGAAACGTGAGGCACTATACTAGAGAATGCTAAGCAGCATTATAGGGGATGTATGGCCTAGCTGAGGGTCATGTTAGTTGATATGTTTTGTTCAAGGTTATCAAGGAGTGTTTGTGTGATAAGTGAAGTTGAGTGTGTCTATATACCAAGAGAGGATGTGTGATATGCAAACTGTGACCAAGAGGCAAGGCTTAGGACTTCTGGGTTGTGGTTTAGTGGATACGTCTAGTGTTTTTTTTCCTTGTGACATGGTTTATTTTGTTTCTCACAACATTATCTTGGGTATGTGAGATTAACAAGGATTTTGTTGAAGAGAGTCATAGGGATGTGTATTAGGAGTATGTGGCCACCTTCTTCCACCAACTGAGCAACTTGATAGTGCATTTTACATGTTGGCACAAGGTATAAATGTTGTAATGTCAGGCACATGATGATTTTGGGATTGGATATTACACACCAAACATTGTACCTAGGATGCCAGACAGTTTGTTTTTGGCAAAGTCTCTGATAGTCAAATCAGTTATGTGACACACATGTAACTTTGCTCCATAGGGATTTGTAGTTGTCACAATACTGACAGGAGTGGATTGTGCTTGTTGTGTTCAAGATATTTATTCTGCTTGTTCTGGACTACTGGAGGGTGCTGCATGGGCTAAGTGTGTCATTTCTTTTTTAAACGTTTAGCTGAACACCATTTATTTAAAAAGGTATCTTTATGAGCATAAATTTGATATGTTGGTAATGCTAAGCAATATCAAGTCCTATCTGTATTTTAGGAGTGATCTACATTTGTCTGTGCTTGGTAATCAAATTCCCCTTCTAGCTCCCTCATGTGATACAGCTGAAGGTATGCCTTCTACGCATAACACTGCACATCAACACCCTCCTTCTTGGCTCAGTTTAGGCGAGCAGATAGAACCTCAGTCTTTGGTAACAGCAGTGGTATGGACGATATTGAGTTCTGGGTGGATGCTGTGTGCCAGTCGGGCTGGCGCTGGCCGTGGACAGCTGGTCAGGGCCTCAGACATGCTAAATACTAAAGGGCCTGGCACCAGAGCACTGCCATTAGGAGGCTGTCAGTGTTACAAGCTACAGGTGTTCTATTTATGAAGATGGGGGACACTAGGAGCTAGTTATTAGGTCCAGTGACTCGAGCTCCCGAAGTTAGATTAATGCCAAAAGGGAGTCACTGTTCCTGTTTAAGAGGCAGGAAGAGGAAAAGGAAAAAGACACAGAAAGGTACTCTAGTCGTGTGCTACTCTATCTATGGGGGACAGTGTGTCCTCATCTTAATGCCCTCACACATCCCGAAAGATGTCATGCTTCATCATTGGGCTTTTGCTCCTCATCGGGCCGGCGCTGCAATGCCCTACGGGTCCCCGAAGGGTCTCTTTATCAGACATCTTTTGATGAAGCAATATGGGTGCGTGGGTGTAAGTGGCAGTGAAGTCCTAAATGGTGTGTTAAAAAATGGCTGGAGGGAGAGTGAATAATTTTATTAGGTGATCCCTCTGTCAGTATTAAAAAACAACGTGAGTAGTGCTGCTCTAAGGGGTATTATGTCCCTCTGTAGCTGAGTAAACCATATGTCCCTAATGGACATATATTACGGTCAACATATTTCGTGCTTGTGAGTGGTCTCAGGAGGAGATCCAGAGCGCTTCGTCAGGACCAAAACATATATATATCTCAATAGCGGCCTAAAGGTATTAGTGTCGCTGGATTGTTGAAGGGAGTAGCATTTCCCTTAGTATTTGTGTTAAGTCCACATGAGATCAGTGAGAGTTCACTCGAGGAGGTTTCCTCAATGTTACAGGGCCAATTCACCTGTGTGCCTCTCACCGTCTCCGCTCTGGATCTCCTCCTGAGACCACTCACAAGCGCGAAACACGTTGACCGCAATATATGTCCATTACGGACATATGGTTTACTCAGCTAGAGAGGGACATAATACCCCTTAGAGCAGCACTACTCACGTTGTTTTTTAATAATGACAGAGGGATCACCTTAATAAAATTATTCACTCTCTCTCCGGCCATTTTTTAACACACCATTTAGGACTTCACTGCCACTTACACCCACGCACCCATACGGCTTCATCAAAAGATCTCCAATAAAGAGACCCTTCGGGGGACCCGTAGGGCATTGCAGCGCCGGCCCGATGAGGAGCAAAAGCCCAATGATGAAGCATGACATATTTCGGGATGTGTGAGGGCATTAAGATGAGGACACACTGTCCCCCATAGATAGAGTAGCACACGACTAGAGTACCTTTCTGTGTCTTTTTCCTTTTCCTCTTCCTGCCTCTTAAACAGGAACAGCGACTCCCTTTTGGCAACAAGCTACAGGTGGTCAGCCCTCTCCCTTGGGTTTTGCAGCCCTGGTTTAGCAATGTGAGGCACAATTAACGCACAACACCCCTCGCACGGGCCCCTTAGGAATGGGCTGAAATGGCAAAATGTTTGCCCCAAACACCCTGTTGGATACAAACTGAAATGAGTTTGATTTGAGTTTCTTTTTCTGCCAGACTTGCCTTGCTGTCACCCCTCCCTCTGCCTAAACACTGCATCTGCATGATGACAGCAAATGGTCACTGCACTTGAGGGAGCTATAGATGAGACCTGCCCCTGCCTGAATGTAAAGCAGGGGATCCTACGGCACACACAAAAACTAATGTCTAACACCCATTGTGCCATCATATCACAATGCACACTGCTCACTTCTCACCAGGTATGACAGCAAAGGGAGAAGAGTGGAGGATGGATGGGAGTGGCATATTGTGAACGCAATTTCAATACAAATGTTTTGTTTGTAAAAGCAAAAACTGAAAAGATTTACACACAACTCATTTGGATCTGAGCATATGATAGCTGTGTATTTGGTAATCTGTGTAATTTACAAAACAAAGGGATGATAAATGCATGATGCTGGAACTGGGCAGACAGAGATGGACTTGAAGGGTTGGTAAAGGAAGTGGATTTCCCTGTGCTACATTTGGTCAGCCTAGTGGACTGGGAGTCCAGAGAAGTGTTGGAGGCCCTTCTGCTGTGCTGGGGTACAGGGGCCTGTGTTACACCCATGCACTCAATTGCAAGGGAAGAGGTGGGGGTAGAACTGTGAAGCATAGCAGCACATCTTGGGAGAGAGGTAAATGTTTGAGGGGAAGATCTAGCTAAACATGGGTAGAGGAGAGAGAGATGTGATAACATTTTCAGCATGGAGGGGAGAGACAGACGTAAGGGGAAAAACAGTGACAATAAGATGAGACTGAGAGAAAGGAGTAAAGGTCAAAGGCAGTGCTTGGTTTGGACAGGTAAAGTACCCTATGAATTGAAATGGGGGTTGGGTGAAATGCTTGGGTGTGGATATCAGAGTGTAGGACCTGGAAAAACTGGAAAGATCCTGGGTGAGGTATGCTAGAAAGAGGTAGATGTGAAAGCGGTAGAACCAGTAAGAAAAGGATCGAGGCTAGCAAGAAATGAGAAATGAAGTATGTAGCAGTACGGTGAAAGGTGGATATAATAGAGGCAGAATCATTGAGAACTGTACATGTTAATATGATAATTTTTTCAAGATATGGAGCATGGAACTGAGATGTGGATGTAAGAGAGCCACAGTGAGACAAGGTAACAGGTTGTTGCAGAACAAAGTGGATAGGTGGATGTCAAGGGGATATGCCAGTTGTGAAAGGTAGGATGATGTATGGAGAGATGGGAGGTGTTGGCCAGTGGATGGTTGATGTGTTGAAATCTATGGAAGCTCTAGTTTGACAATTGACAATTATTAGGCCTTAAGCAGAGTAGAGTGAGTGAATGGTGAGCGGCTAATGAATAAGGCCAGATTTTATGCGGTAAGTAAGGGTCAGGGTGAGAGATGTGGTGAGGTTTTAAGAGTGAATGTAAGAGGTGGATATGAGGGTTCACCATTGAAACATGATTGCAACAAAGCTGGGGGAAAGTGGAGAGATGGGGATGAGAGGGGCACACTACATATGGTACAGTTAGCGACTGCTGAGGAGGTGATAAGTACAGTATATTGAGAGTACAGCATGAAGGGGAAAGGTGTTGTGTAGATAGAGGTGAAGAGTATTGCAGGGAATGTAAGAGGGACAGGACCAGAATGAGAAGGCGAGAGTCCGGGTGGAATGGTAAGAGTTCAAGGTTAGAGCATAGAGGCAAAAGATGGATTTAAGAGTGGCAGCACCAGAGAGTGATTGTTAGGAGTGTGTGGATAAAAGGGAGGTGGAGAGATGAGCATGTAGGTTGAGGTGGATGTAAGAGTGATCAAACCAGCAAAAGTAGGAAATAGACAGGCCTAGGGGTAATGTGGAAAGGTACAAATAGAGAGGAGGGGTAGATGTAAGTATTAAAAATCTGTTGCCAGATAAAAGTAAGAGATGTAGTTATGGGTCGCTGCTGATTGCTGTCCACCACTGATTGTTCAGTTCATATTGTAGAAATTGCCACTGGGAGACCACAAGCATAGGCAATACCTACTAGTGTCACATGGCACGTTTCCCCCCAACACCTGCATGCCTTGGCAGAGTTGTGTGTGGGCATAACTTGTAAGTTCCCCAGAGTAGGTGATTTTGTTCACTGTTTGGGCAGTATTCGTCTTGGATGCCACCCTGGGATGGGGGTATTGAGGCCTCATGTTTTTGTTGCTGATGCAGATCCATTAAGTGGAGGGCCATAGATTAGGGGCAATAGCCCCCCAAGAAAAGACTTAAGGATGGGTGTTGCTTGTCCGCCTTGGGGGAGACTACTCCCGAACCCCATCCCAACACTTCCCAATACACTACACACATGTGTAGTATAGGCATTATGACTTAGAATGTCAGAGGTATGGGGTAAACAAGGAAGAGACACACAGTCCAACAATATAGCAGGAGGTGCACGGCACAAATGACACTGTTACAAGAGACCCAGGTGGCATGGGGCCAGGAGACCCAATTCCAAACGTGCTGGTGGAGTCAGTGTTTTAGCACTGTCTACTCAGGTTTTGCAAGGGGAGCCCTTGTGTGGGTCCATCCAGGGGTCCCATTTAGCCCATTGGATACTGACATGAACCCTGGAGGGCAATATGTCTTTGTAGAGGGACTCCTTGATGGTAGGCCAATATTATTGGGCAGTGTTTATGCAACGAATGTGGCCCAAGTGGCCTTTCTTCTGCACCTATCCCTTGTCCTCACTAGGTGGGCCCATATCCCCTGGGTTGTGGGTGGCAATTTTAATTGTGTCCAAGCGCTGCAGCTTGACTGTTCTCACCCCCCTGCCATCCTCTCTGGTGTTTGCAAAAAGAACAATTGATGGACAGAATGCAGAACAATGTCATACATTTACCCCAGTACAGAGATCTGGGCCTAAATTCATCGTTTGTTTTGATCACCATGCCATTCCAGTTTGAACCCAGCCATATTCAAATCAGTCTTGACCCTGCACCCAATGGGAACAGTCCAGCCTGAACTGCCAGGTCCTCCCTGGCCTGGAAACAAGCATCCTAGGACCAGTTTCGGGGTTTCACCCCTCATCAGCCAGGATAGCTTGACCCCAGTGGCATGGAGAGCACGGGACCCACGTCTGGGCATACCCGTCCCACTCGGGGTGACAAATGCAAAAAGAACAATTGATGGACAGAATGCAGAATAATGTCATACATTCACCCCAGTACAGAGATCTGGGACTAAATCCATCATTTTTTTGCTCACAATGTCATTCCAGTTTGAACCCAGCCATATGCAAATCAGTCTTGACCCTGCGCCCAATGGGAACAGTCCAGCCCGAACTGCCAGGCCAGGTCCTCCCTGGACTGGAAACAAGCATCCTAGGACCGGTTTCGGGGTTTCACCCCTCATCAGCCAGGATAGCTTGACTCCAGTGGCATGGAGAGCACGGGACCCACGTCTGGGCATACCCATCCCACTCGGGGTGACAAATGCAAAAAGAACAATTGATGGACAGAATGCAGAACAATGTCATACATCAATTGTGTGTCTTTTGCTTCCTCGCCCTAAGTGCGCCGGGTATGCCCATACGTGGGTCCCAGGCTCACTGTGCAACTGGTTTCAAGCTATCCTGTCTGATGAGGGGTGAAACCCCAAAACCTGTCCTAGGATGCTTGTTTCCAGTCCAGGGAGGACCTGGCTTGGCAGTTCGGGCTGGACTGTTGCCATGAGGCACAGGGTCAAGACTGATTTGCATATGGCCAGGTCTAAACTGGGGTAGCATGGTGAGCAAAAGAATGATGTATTTAACCCAGATCGCTTGACTGGGGGTGAATGTTTTGATTTGTTCTGCATTTCATCCATCAATTGTGTGTCTTTTGCTTCCTCACCCTAAGTGCGCCGGGCATGCCCAGACGTGGGTCCCGGGCTCACTGTGCCACTAGATTCAAGCTATCCTGGCTGATGAGGGGTGAAACCCCGAAAATGGTCCTAGGATGCTTGTTTCCGGTCCAGGTAGGGCCTGGCTTGGCAGTTCAGGTGGGACTGTTCCCATGAGGCACAGGGTCAAGACTGATTTGCATATGACCAGGTCAAAACTGGGGTGGCATGGTGAGCAAAAGATTGATGGATTTAACCCAGATCTCTTGACTGGGGGTGAATGTTTTTATTTGTTCTGCATTCCGTTCATCAATTGTGTGTCTTTTGCATCCTCTCTGGTGTTGGCAGCATGCCTCACACAATGGGCTGCTCACTGGTCCCTCCAAGACTGTTGGTGGACCCTACATCAGGAGACCCAGTAGTACTCCTACTACTCTACAGTGCAAGATCTACACGTTAGTCTAGATCTTATTTTTTATCACCACACACTACAGCCAGAGGTGCTAGATGATGAATACATGGGGAGGACATTCTCAGTCCATATACTATGCACATACACATTAGGTGTGTGGCGCCACGAATCCCAGTCCCACATGGAAACTGCTGCCCATGTTGTTATTGGACCCTGCATTTCGGGAATAACTTGGGAATCCATCTCCAATTATTTCCCTGACAACTGGGACACAGCCACTTCTAGGTTGGTGGAGTGGGAAGCACTGAAAGCAGTACTGAGTGGCGGGTGCATAGGGGCTTTAGTGGGGGCTAGCACCACTATCCACAGGGCTTTGTTGCAAAAACTACTAGGGCACCAGGAGACTGCAGTCTGGTTGCAGCCTGGGGTGTTACCAACGCTGATATAGGATGAGCCCACATGCCCAAGGAGTGGGAATGCACTACACACTACCCACGTAAAGTATCTCGTAGTGCCAAACTCCAGTACATTCAATTCAACATGCTGCACAGGGCCTATCTCACCCTGGCTGGCCTACACAGAATACTTGGCTTTTCAGCAGTAGTTCCTGTGCTGGTGTACTTTGTTCTGTGTTTCCGGGTCTTTCATAGCGCCGGGACACTCCCTGGAGTAGCGGTGCGCTCTATAAATACCTGCTAACATAACATAACATAACATAACTTGTGTCCTCCCCTCTGCCCACGTTGTCATTCACCTAATTCGTATTTGCTACATATGTTCTGGTCATGGCTGGGTGCTGCAACCCTGTGGTCCAGAGTCACAGATGTACTTGCCGCAGTGACAGGTTGTGCCGACCTCCTTACATTGGAGGGGACACTGCTAGGAATATTCAAGTGGAAGAGGGCTCAAAGGTATCCAATCGAATCGTAGATTTGGCAATGCTCACCACCCTGTAGGCCATTTCTAAGCATTGGAAGGCCATTGCACTCCCAACACTACAACACTGGTGTGCAGACTCTCGAATGGGGTAGGGCCGAGGCAACCGCGCTGCACAGGGAGGAAGTCATGGTTCTCCACAGGATTGCAATTGCTGACCTGTGGGACAACTTGTTACAGGACTTACAGGATACACATGAAAACCCACTGGATGGGTGAAGGACTTGGAAGGCCCGGGCTTATAGACATATGGTCATAGACTGATCAGAGGTGGTCCTGACATGTCTAGATGAAGCTGCTGCTCTGTCATGTGAGGCAGACTGGCTGCCTGAAATCTCCTCCTTCGATCATGGGGAGGGGGGGTCTTACATCCACATATGCTAAAATGGCAAATGTTAACAATGGTTGTTGTACTAGAGTCCACGGTCTCACCCCCCATGTGTGGACTGCGAGGCATCTGGGATGCTGACCGTCTAAATGCCCAGGATACTTCTGTGATCTGCTATCTTGTTATGGTTATTGAGTTTTGTTGAGTTAATCAATATTGTACCCTATTCTCCTGTTGCGTTATACTTTACTCAGTGACAAATGTTTGTTATGCATGGATGACCGGATCTGCATTGCCTGCTTAATGTAAAATGAATTACAGCTATTAAAATTGTTTCAAAATAAATAATAATGAGGTGAAAGTAAGAGATTGGAGGTGATGTTAAAAGGTCTTGGAACTCATGTGCAGCTACAAACATTGACCCATATGCCACCAAATGCAAATCCCTGTCTCTTTATTTTCCATGTGAGAAATTGTCTTAGTTTTGAGATGTGTGTCTTCTTTTACAAAGCTTTTGGGACCAGAACCATCCTTTCTGTGTCAGCAGAATTCAAGCCTGCTCCGTGTGGACTCTTGTTACTCTAGACCTTTTTGAGAAATGTAGTTCTAAGTGGAACATTTTAAGACAATGTCCTGACTGGACAACTAGAGATCATAGATCATGCCCTGTTGCCTGTCCTCAGTGAACAGTGGTGGTGGAATACCACAGGTCCACCAGGGGCATGTGAACCTGGCCTCACAAAGCATACTGCCTCACAAGATAGTTGTGGCCCTATGTATTGGAGTGAGGTCTGTGTGCAAGCAGACCTATGTGCATGTTCGGGACTCTATGGAAGGGAGTCAGATGCCTCTGGCCTGCTTTTGAAATGGGCTGGATCCTTTAACCTTTTTTAGTACTGGCACATACATCATCCCATGCTGCTTGTGACTCCCTATGGTGACCTGGCTACCTGCCCTGCGGTGAGGCTGAGATCATGAAGAGTTGAGGCTCTGGTGGATGCCTGCTCCGACACTGCTAAACTCATCTGTACCCAGAATCTGAGACTGCGCAGTTGGGCTGATGGGGTAGTGGCAGGCCAGGCTGGACTATATTAGTCAGTTTGGTGTTTTGAACCATGTATTGATCTGTCAACAATAAGTGCATCTGATTAAGATACATGGTAGATTTAAAAAGACCTACGCCTAGATTTTCCATCCATTTGGGTGGATGTATTGTATATACACTTGACAGAACTGCCATATATTTTACAATGATTTTAATGTGGTGCTTATATGTATTGTTGGCCAATTTGCAGATATCCACACTAGATGAAGTGCTTCTTACAAAGCAGTTTCAACACTGGCAGGGAATCAATGGTAACTTGATGTCCCTTCCTGTGATGTGACTTCCTATGACATGACATCTTAAGGAATTTATGGGTGGTTCATATTTTCTGATTCTGCCCGGGCCACTACTGATCCTAGGAGCAGCCCTGGTGCCAGTGCAAGTGTTTCTGTCAACATACTTTTGTGTGTGCATTGCTGTTCTGTTGCCATGACATGTGGCATTTTGCGCTGTGTTGTACTTATCCATGCATTTAGGTATACAGACATATATACCTATAGCCATTTCCAATCGTACCTTATAGTTGGTTTAGTCCCTGTATTTCAAGGTCAGACTATGGATACCTTATGAAGACATTCCCTCATTTGCCAAGCTTAACATGCTACGGGACACTTTAAACTCAATTGACATTCGCTTGGTTGTTACTTTAATGTGTAGAGGTTGGCGTGTAACTTACTGGCGGTGATGTCCGCGGCGGTTCTGATTCTCATATTTATCAATGATGTATAGTAGAGGGATGATATGCGTGATGGGCTCCATAGCTGCACAGCAGATGTTGTATGAGGCATGTTGTGCAGATTTTTGGCCTTGAATACCTCCCCTTCTGCCTGCTCTGATGAGTTGGTTGGACCGACACACACGGCGTGACAGAAATACGCATCGTATTAGGGTGGGCGGTTCCAGGGCCGGAACTCACTCAGATCGGATCCATTCGACCTTTCTGATAGCTTTGCGGGCGGAAATTGCAGTCGGACTCGGAGAAACCGCGTCTGTCGGTAAACCATGTCTTTTTGAGCATCATAATACTGCGGTCGGAGCGACCGCTTGCGACGCGAGATCAGCCGGTCATACAGAGCCCGATAAGACCGTGGAGGCACTTCTGACCGACATCGTAATCGGCCCCATAGTATTAGCCTGTCAGCATTTGCCCAGCAAGAGGTGGACCTTAATCGTTATGAAAAATGATCACAGAGAAGAAAAATGGCATTGGGCTGGTGTCAGGATAGACTAAGTTTGGTGAAATCGATCCCTATGAGCCAAGGAGGTACATTTAGGGTGAAGCCAGGAGCATATTTAACTTGAAATGGACAGAGGTGAATCCTGCCTATTTATAGTTTAATGTAATGTGTAGGAAAGTCTTTGTCCCCAAAGTCCCCACTAGCCACGCAGCCTCCAAAACAAGTGGGAGTGAAGCCACTCCCAGAAGTGATTCTGAGTGGATACACAGGAAGTGATTGCTCATTTCAATATTTACACCCATGACTGGCACACAAACTCAATCCAAAGGCAGAAGGCCTGTGCTATTTTGGATTGCACTTAGTTGGGATAGTTAGCAGTAAGGCTAACAGAATGTGCTACAAAAATGTGGCTGTTTGGCCCCACAAACTTTCTCTACATTGTTTAGCGAGTATCTGGGATTGACCCTCAACCATTGGCAGGTATAAAACATATATTTGGCACCCCAAGGCACCCTCCTCAGAACATTTTTTGGACCTGTGGAAGATCAGAAGAGGACTGGAGCTGCTTTCTGTAACCTCAGAATTGTTCTGAAGGACTGACCTGCTCCCCCTTGTACCCATTACAAAGAAGTGCTCTCTGAAGGTTAACTGAATGCTCTCTGATGTGGATACAGAGACCTAGAATGTGAAAAATCCTTATTCCTGAATGGGCCAGTTATCCAGTTCCAACTGGACCTGGACTCAACCTTGCAGTCTTGGCCCGTAGGTGTTGTGCCTAAGGTCCTGGAAGCCTTAGAAGTGATGGAGAGGAGCTGTTCAAAAAACCCTGAAAATTTGGAACGCAGACATTTTATTTTACTTCCAATACCTCCAGATCAATCAGTGGGACATTGTGGCAAAGATCTTCGACTTTGATGCAACTTTATTGGATACAACTTCAGAATTGTCATGCTAGAGCATTTTGATTGCCTTAAAAATGACAAAGCCTGAAGGTAAAATATTTGGTCGGGGTGAATCCACTTACTGTATTCAACGAATGCTCCATCACAATCATTGTAAAATCGTGCCCAGGTTCCACTCTAATGCTTCCATAGACCATCAATTTTTTTTATAATATTTAACTTTCAAAATGTTCATGTTTGGTAGTTTTTTTTTTTTTTCCTTTTTTGAAAGTGTAAAAAAGTACAAAGATTGCCAGAAGTTAAGTATGTATGCTCTATGTCCTAACTACAAGGGATTAAAACATGATTTGTTTTTTTAATTGTATTTTATTTTTACATTTATAAAGTAAAACATGATTCCATTAAAATAATCCTTCATATGTAGTTGTGAACATTGACATTTATGAAAAAATGTTAGTCCACAAGCTTACATGATGTGTGGGGAAGTTGTAAAAACGATGTAGGTAAGTATTTTGGTATGGGTGTGTAATATGAAATGTGTGGCCAGTTATGACGAATGGCTACCTCGCATTTCATAAAATTGGCTTTTAAAAGTTGAATTTTTTAGCGCTGATATTTAAAATTGTGCATAGACAATTACCATCTATTGTGTTGCTCTTCATGAAACTGAGCTGTGCCAGATAGAGACCCACACCTTGGAGTTGAGGGGCATGTTGTTCGAGTCATTAAGTGGGTTTTTTTGGTCAAGGTTTGGCAATTGATACATTGTTTTCCACCAATTCAGTTGTACTGGTTCAACCAACATGATTACATTGACCGAAAGCTACCTCTAAATACGATGGGCCCGATTCACAAAAGTAAACTGGGACGAAATTCTAACTTACGAATTTTAGTATTCACAAAGGGTATTTACTACTCGTAAATACCCTTTGTGAATACCAAAAGTTGAACATTACGACTTTCGGTGGCCTTTCATGGCCTTTTGAGTTTAAAAGGTTACGTTTTAACTGACATTTTTGATTAACTATAACATCACTTTAACCTTTGTTTTTTTCAGTGAATTTCTAATTTTTTTTTTTTAATCATAACTAACTATAGTGCCACCTTATACTTTACTTTTCGGTGATTTGTTGGAGTTTTTTAATATAAGTCACTGTCAATATATAAAAGCTAGGCCTATTTGCTTTGACAAGGTGTTACTACATCAATATACAAGGAAAGCTGATTGGCTTGTCGAGGGATCACCACACCAACCTATTAAGGCAAGCCTATCAGCTTTGTCAAGGAGTTAGGACATCAATATATAAAGACAAGCCCATTGGCTTTATCAGCATGTCATCCCTTAATAATAAATCTTTGACATGTTAGGAATGTCATTAAAAGTATTACACTTCCAAACCCTATGCATTGCATTGATCATCACTGAACATTTATATAAAGCACATGTATTTAAAACAACATGAAACATGTGTCAGAGTCTTTCTTTTATATTTTCCAGGCTACAAAATGCAGTTGCAAGACCAACCACATGGTGTCCCTGTATTTCAGAGCTAACAAAATAAAGCACTAGCTTTGGAAATGCCCGAAAAAATCATAACTGTTTCCTGGGGTCATGTTCTATAGACCCCAGGAAAAATAGGTTTAATTTTTGAAAAGTTGTTTTGGGGAGCTGGTTCATTTCCGGTAACACTTAAAAACATGCATGGTGGGGTCCCTGCCCACATTGGGGCACTACCAAGCATCAAAATAGATTAGCTCATGAAGGGCATCATGGGGCACTCCTTGCCTGAAATAATAAAAAATCAGCGGCTCCAGTCACACATTTATTATTTCTTTCCCCCTGTTTTATTTATTATTTATTTATTTATTTATTTTTGTGAGTGTCCATTGCCACTGGGCCCCTACGGTCAACCTGGCTCCATGCAAGCAGTCTCATTCTGTTCGGCTGTGAAGGAGCCAGCCACGCTATTTAAAAAAAATAATTGCATGGATGCCCCAGTTCCACCCTGGACCCAACAACATTTTAAAAGTTCAGGGCCATGGGGGGAGGCCAAGGGCCTCCACGGCCCTGCGACTCCCCTGCCAGCACCTATGCTGGGTGCCGGTGACAGTAGGGTGCATTAGTCTGCTCCCGCTCGGCAGGAGTAGCTTTTCTTTCTTCTTCCATTGTCAGGCCTAAATCTATATTTCCTGTCCGGGAGAGTGCAGGGTGGAAGTTAGTTTTATATTCCCTGCCCACGCTCTCCCAGGTCTGAAACAACTCATCTTTTTACAGGACAGGCGACTGTTTCCCTGAGTCCTAGAATGGTTACTGCAACATCTTTGTTGATGTTGTAGCAGCCAATCAGATCTTATCTTTAGATCTGTTGAGTCTGCAGATACTCCTTGTCTCCATATATACATGTATTTTAATCCTTAATGTCTCAAAAACTACTGAACAGATTACAACAAATCACAAAAAGCATGCATTCTGGGTAGAGGTAGCTTTCCACCAAATTAGGTGTAATTCTGTTTCCTGTGGAAAATTGCGTGAGAGAAATATGTCTTGGCATCCGCCCCTTTTTCTAGGCCCGCGCTTTATGGATTTACCCTGAAACTTTCCAGGAAGGAGTTGAGGTAAATGCAACTTTTTTTTTTTTTATTTAGTGAAGATTAGTCAAACTGCGCCAACGTGGTCCTAAGTACAAGACCACCACTGGGTAATATGTAGGTATGTATTTATGTGTATATAGGATGGATAGATAGATAGATTGATAGATAGATAGATAGATAGATAGATAGATAGATAGATAGATAAATAGAATAGTAGTAGTGGTATTATTTATTAGGTTTTCACAAAACTATAAAAGCACAATTAAACAATATAAAAACATATAAGAAAATCTATTCAAGGTTAGTACCGTAAACAGTAAAGTTCCAGTTAAAAATAATTAAGTACATTTAGACCTGGACTAAAATACAGAATGCAATGGATTTCAAAGTGGGAGGGCTAAAGGTGAGTACAATCATTGGCCGAATCAGTAATACAATTCATGAGACAGAACTAAAATAAAAATATGCAATGGATTCCTAAAGTGCAAGTCCAAAAATTAAGTACAAAACATTGGCAACAGGAATCCATTGCTCAACCTGGCGCTTGGCTACAGGATCTTACATCTTAAGTGCCAGGCATGTACCAGGAATTTAGGATTCTGATGGTAGTCTTCAAGTGTCTCATGAAAAAGATATAACAAATCAGGATAAACCAAGTTCTCCTAATTCTAGTGCAAAAAAATAAAAATAATTTGTCTGTTTCACAGATAGCCTCGCATGATGGACATTTTGGGGAAATATTGCGACCATTCCATCTACTGCAAAAACCCTTTACTGGCAATATACCATATCTGATTTCAGATATAAAGACTTTGCTTGAGGGGGTTCACTTCAGTTCAGAAATTCCTCGCATTGCATTTAGTCTTTAAAAACCAAGAGCCTCCCTGTTATCTCTCCAACAGTACTGTGATTCACAGAGAGTCCATTAATATAAAGCCAGTATCTTGATTTGAGGTACTTCAATGTATTTCTTTGCATATGGCTAGGGTTAGACCACAGGTCACTCAAACCCAGTCTGAATAACCATTGCCTAATATATTTGAACCAAGGTATGTTACCTTTAGCATCAGGTGCAAGCACCTCAGAAAAGGATTGCCTTAAGAGGAGCGGTGAACTCGGAACCAATAGGCTAGCGGTCTAAAAATTACCACATGCACTATATTTTTGAGTCCATGGTCCAAATGGTGGGGATTAGTGGCGCATTCGTAGGTAGCCCAAGAACCGATCTCATTAAAATATTCCTTGTTTTTTCAATAACCCCATATTATTAAATCCCCAAATCTCTGAGCCATACAGTGCAGCTCCAATACCCTTGGCCCAGTGGATCTCAATAGCTGGAATGACTGGCCTGAATTTAGATGGCGTTAGTTTTTCCCCTAGGGCTGAGCTTACGTGTTGAAGTGACAACTGACTCTTTAAGATTTGAGGATCCCAGGTTAGTGTGTTTGTAAACCTAACCCCAAATAATCAAATTGCTTTACTTGTTCTAGAAAGGTGTCACCTAATTTGACCTTGCCTTTAAATGACTTATGCAGATTGAATGCCATAAATGTGGTCTTGGCGACATTCACTTCTGATCCAAAGTTCCCACATGCTACTACAAATTGATCCAAAAAATTCTGTAATATCATTACCTCAGCCCCCTTTAAAATGGCATTAAAACATTGATTAAGAATGACACTCCATATTTCAGGCTCAGAAAGACAGAAGTCACCGTGAATTGTATCTATTCCTGGCAATTATCCCTTTCTAAGAACATAAGGGCTAGCTTAGTTTCCTCCAGACTAAAGTGAACCCAATCTCCATCCTGTGTCTCTGTGTGTGTCTGGGTGGGCCGCTCCACTTGCCGCCTGGCTCATTGCCTGCCTGACTGGTGTAGAGTAACCTAAAATGGTTTTCACATGTATATTTTTATGAATTTTACAGAGACCTTGATGAGCAAAGTCCACCAGAGGGTTCCAGAGATACATATTTTAGACAATATTAAAACTTATAAATACAACCACAAACATTGGCCAACAAAATCTTTGTAAACTTTTGAGCTGCCACCCGAGTAGAACATCTACTCAAGCAGCAGAAAGAAGCGGCGCCCTCTTGCACTGTTCATGGTGCTGTTCTCGTTGATTTTCCAGAATGGGACAAACACCATGCACTAAAAATCAGGGCGAACGGCGCGACCTAACGCACTCCGTCGCTTGCGGAAGTTTGAATAGCGCGACAGAGTTTTTTGTCCACTTCATGGAGTTCTGCACGTGAACTCCACCCTGGCCTACTCTGTGTCCCTGAAGCTGGTTCCAGGGGATCAGCCGGCAGATGCTTGGAGTCACTGCTGTGGGTGAAGGTGGAAAACCAACTTTTCCCCACATCAGGAGCTTTAGAAGAAGTCCCAATCACACTAGCCCAAAAGTGCAGCAGGTGCAGTCGTCTCAGCCTATCTTTGTGCAGCCTATCTTTGTGCTGATTACGGGCAGAAGGGCAGTCCTTCTTCGGTCCTCTCTTTGATTCCAGCGTGATCTAAGGGTAAGAGTCAATGGGCTACTGGGTCCCCTCCTACCTAGTGATGAAGCTCTTGTGATGTGTGGCATCTGGCTATCCCAGAGTACCACACTCTTGCTCCTTTCAAGATGGCACAACCCTTCCTTATTCATGAGGAGCTTGGTAGCCCACCTTAGGGGTGTGGCTACCAGAGGGCTACACACCCACTGTAGAACCCGTTTGGGAGGCGAGTTTTCCCTCCTTGGCCCTGTCTCCACTTTGTCTGCAGGAACAAAAGACATCCAGCTCAGGGGAGTTAGCGCCACTTCCCTCCCAATGGTGGCTTCACTTTGAAGCTTGCCTTTTAGCTAATCCCCCTGAGTGGCCATCCTGTGAGAGAAAGTGACACCTCTCTCCACGGCTACTGCCTTTGTTCCTGGGTGGGGAGTCATTTACATATCTCCACAGGTGGTCAGAAAGCTGTCTGTAGTGTCAGGGCCTTTGTGGGACCGCTAGACTAGCTGGAGTACAGAGTGGCAACTTTCAAAAAGTTACCTACCTTTAAAAGTGGCATAAATGTTGACTTAATGTTGACGCTTGACTCTGGTTGCTGGTTGTTGCCTGGTTTCTGCCGCAAGGGACTCTCTGTCCCCGGATTCATCGCCCCAGGAGGAGGGGCCACTGTCAGCAGACTCATGCTTTTAAGCGCATTACTACTCCAGCGCCGCAAGACGCGTGCAGGCTGCTCCCTGCGAAGCCCAGGCCAATGGCGGGCCCGGCCTTGCCCGTCATTGCCATGAAGAGGCAGGGCAGGGCCACCCCCATTGGTTTTACTTGTGACAAATACATTCTTTTGGAATTTTACTGGGAGGCTCTGCTCGTCATCTCAACTTAACGCATTTCATGGCATTGGACAAGAACGTTGGACCAAGAACAGCAGGTGGGGTATGATTTTGCTCTATTGTTTGACCTGTGAGATGCAAAGTTGCTCTTTTCAAGCAGGAACTGCCTAACGTGCCGTAACCGGCTGAACTTGTCCGAGTGTAGATACATTAGGCAGGGAGTGCATGTGACATTAGAAACTTTCCTCTTCTATTCCCCCCTTAT
This sequence comes from Calotriton arnoldi, assembly GCA_963921515.1. Classification (NCBI taxonomy): domain Eukaryota; kingdom Metazoa; phylum Chordata; class Amphibia; order Caudata; family Salamandridae; genus Calotriton; species Calotriton arnoldi. Next base: position 2,142,759 of record CAWUFW010002304.1, read on the forward strand.
TTTATATTTCTTTTTAACATGGGCAAAAGAAAGGCTACAAATCCCTCAAAGAAAAAATCACCAGGTCAAGCATGTGTCACCTTAATGAACTATATCACTGGGGCAATAGGAGCAATTGAAAAGCAGATTTTAACTACTGTGGTAGAGACCTTGAACTCAGGTGGGTAGGGGGGTGTAGTATTACATGATCAGGGTCAAGGAGTTAACCCTGTTATTTCTACTGAGAGTGGTAAGAGGCATACAAAACAAAATGGGTGTGTACAGCATGCTCCTGACCTTATATTTGTTACTGAACATGAGCCCGATTTACAACCACCGTCAAAACACCCTAGAAACCCGGAGGCTAGTCCTAAAGATAATAAAACTGGGGCTGAAACTACTTGTTTTAAATCCAATCCAACAGCCAACCCAGTTACAGAGGGGATAAAGAGAAAAATCCAAACGAAAGTACCACCAAAAATCTCCACTTGCAATTTAAGAAAACTGATTTCTGCAGTTGAAGGATTAGAAACATTTATAAGATCGGCAATAGGCACACTAACTTCTAGAGTGGTTCAATTATAGACCACACTAAATACATGCATGGATACGCTAAGGGCAGAAAGGGTTCACCACACAATACAAAAACAAGGGGGAGAATGCAAGACTATAAATAAAGGGTAGGTTAGATGGCCATTTGGGTCATTTAACAGATATCCCGATTACAGAAAGGCACTGTAAAGAGTGTATGTTGAGAAAAGGCAATACAATAATAGGCAATATGTAAAGATGATGAACACCGGATGGTGAGTAAATCTTGAGGTTTATTCAAGCAGAGACACAGTACGTGTTACAATTACAAAATCCAGCAGTAACTGAAAAACTAGGGGCTCTGGAACATGGAACCAGGAATGTACACGCAGGTACATGGCTCCATATTCCAAGCAGGGAAAAGAGCACGAGGGAAAAAGGGAAGGGAGAGGAGGAGATGTAACACATCTCACCCCTAACAATGAAAGGACAAGGGGAAGAGAAAAGATGGAACCAAATATATAGTAGAAAAATCAAAACAAGTATCTAGTAGGTAAAAATCTGGGTCTGTTATTTCCTTTTACTCTGGATGCTACAGAATGGGCAGGATGAGAGGAGTTACTATTGGAATTGGGAGAGACACTCAACGGTAAAGCTTCTTCACTGTCTGTGCTAAATCCTAGAGACCTACATTTAGCAACTCTCCTAACATTCCACACTCTTCCATCCTGGGTAATGACACTATTCTTGCAAACCCTAACGATCTTGATGGGATGACTAAACTTGGAAACCCCCTTTGCCAAGAAACCAGGTTTTTTAATCCTAACCCACTCTCCTACATTAAAATCAGGTACCTTCACATTCATTTTAGAGTCAAACAAGGCTTTCATCTTGTCTTGCCTTTCTTCCACACGCTTAGCGACAAGATTAACATCGATGCCGTCATCAGCCTTGTTAACTTTCTTAATCCACCAAGGGCAAATATCTGAAGTAGGTTCTCTGCCCTTCAAAAGTCTGAAAGGACTCACTCCCGTCACAGAGTGGGGAGTGATACGGTACATCCACAACCTCTTTCTTACCACATCCCTCCATGGTTCACTGGACATGCAAGCAGATTGAATACCATCCTTAAGAACGCGGTTAAACCGCTCCACTTGGCCATTCTCCCTCGGTTCGTACAGAGAAGTGGTCACATGCTTAATGCTACACATATGAAGGAAACTCTCCATCTCCTGAGATGTGAGTTGTACCCCATTGTCTGTCACTAGAACTTCAAGGAACCCCTCATGCGCAAAAACTTCTTAAAAAAAATTAATGATGACCTGAGTGGAGGCGCTAGCCACGAACTTTACTTCCGGCCACTTGGAATGGTAGTCTATCATGACAAGAGCGAAACGGGCATTAGAAGGCAAATGTCTAAATGGACCCAAAACATCAAAGGCTACCTTTTGCCAAGGACACTCAGGCCAAGAGACAGGCTTGAGAGGGGCAGAGGAAACCTGGAGCATCTTGTCACCACTGGTGCAGTCGGGACATTCTCTTACAGCCCTATCAACCATTTTGTCAAGACCAGGCCGCCAAAAATTGGCCCGGATAAGGAGTTTCATGGAGGACATACCTAGGTGTCCCTGATGAGCAAGTGATAACATTTTCTTTTGCATGGAAACAGGAGGAATGATCTTTCCTCCTTTGAAGAGCAATCCACCATCCTCTTCAATCTCATTAGAGACATGACAAAAAGGAGCAATTTCAGCAGTGGCAGATTTTTCTTTGGGCCAACCCTTTTTCACACACTCAATAACTAGCTGACACATTACATCATTATTAATTTCTGTGACCCACTCAGATTCTGGCAAACACAAAAATTCATGAGAAACGAAATCCTTGATAGTGGCAACTATATCCACTTCTTGTTCATCAAAGGAAACACCAACCTCAGAACAGGGTAATCTGGATAGGAAATTGGCAGTAACATTGCTCTTGCCGGGGACATAAACAACCTCAAAATCATATTCCTGTAACCTGGAAGTGAGACGAGCAATACGAGCTGTAGAGTTCCAACCCCCCCCAGGAGATAAGATTCCAACAAGGGACTTATGATCAGTCCTAAGTGTAAATCTGTTTCCCCACACATAGTTGCGGAAATGTTCAATTATTCAAGCAGAGACACAGTACGTGTTACAATTACAAAATCCAGCAGTAACTGAAAAACTAGGGGCTCTGGAACATGGAACCAGGAATGTACACGCAGGTACATGGCTCCATATTCCAAGTAGGGAAAAGAGCACGAGGGAAAAAGGGAAGGGAGAGGAGGAGATGTAACACATCTCACCCCTAACAATGAAAGGACAAGGGGAAGAGAAAAGATGGAACCAAATATATAGTAGAAAAATCAAAACAAGTATCTAGTAGGTAAAAACCTGGGTCTGTTATTTCCTTTTCCTCTGGATGCTACAGAATGGGCAGGATGAGAGGAGTTACTATTGGAATTGGGAGAGACACTCAACGGTAAAGCTTCTTCACTGTCTGTGCTAAATCCTAGAGACCTACATTTAGCAACTCTCCTAACATTCCACACTCTTCCATCCTGGGTAATGACACTATTCTTGCAAACCCTAACGATCTTGATGGGATGACTAAACTTGGAAACCCCCTTTGCCAAGAAACCAGGTTTTTTAATCCTAACCCACTCTCCTACATTAAAATCAGGTACCTTCACATTCATTTTAGAGTCAAACAAGGCTTTCATCTTGTCTTGCCTTTCTTCCACACGCTTAGCGACAAGATTAACATCGATGCCGTCATCAGCCTTGTTAACTTTCTTAATCCACCAAGGGCAAATATCTGAAGTAGGTTCTCTGCCCTTCAAAAGTCTGAAAGGACTCACTCCCGTCACAGAGTGGGGAGTGATACGGTACATCCACAACCTCTTTCTTACCACATCCCTCCATGGTTCACTGGACATGCAAGCAGATTGAATACCATCCTTAAGAACGCGGTTAAACCGCTCCACTTGGCCATTCTCCCTCGGTTCGTACCCTGCATTGGGTGGGGACTAAAACGGGGCTAACACAGGCTCTTTTTACCAACATTAAAATGGTCAGAAGAGTGAGTTGGATTGGGAGAGACTGCAAAACGCTACCTGGCGATTGTGTTGTATTATCATTCAAGACCCCCTGCCTGGTAGAAACCATTACTAATAGAGCCAGCACTTCTATGGTCTCCAGGTACAGTGTCAACCTATTGCCGTTAGGCTATTTCTATCAGCCAACGGGCAACGTGGAGGCAATAAAGAACAGGAGGGACATAATAGAGGAAGGCTGTCATAAGACTCTGTATAATATTCCACCTAACAACCGTTTTGAAGGATTGCCAACGCTAGATGGTGTAGATTGACTTCCTGCTGAACCTTCTATAAATAGTGGACACAATGGGCACAGAATACACATGGGTCTATCACCTATGAAAAGGGCTGGGATAGGGTATAACGCAGGAAATGCACTTGCTAGAGCTATTCCAACTATGACACCCCATCCCCCTCAAAATACTTATGGTTCTAAAGATATAGATAATAAAAGAGATGATCAGGGCACTGTGCTATTTTGAAATGTCACAGGCCTACAAGCTAAAGCTACAATATCTGTATGGACGGATTTTGTTACCAATTTTAGTATTCTCTGGTTTCAAGAAACCTGGGCAGAAGATCCTATTAATATTAATGGGTATAAGACCTTCCACACTTCTGCATAATCCTCTGTACATGGAAGATCTAAAGGAGGGCTATGTACATATGTTTCAAATTATATGAATGTGACCAAGATAAAGTTAATGGCATCCGAAATTCACTATCAAATATTACAATTGAAATAGATAAGTACTGCAGCATAGCTGTGATAAATTATTATAACAATACTTCACCTGAACAGACATGTGTGACCCTTAGACAACTGTGTAGCGATCTCTACTACATACACAATGATATGGTAAACAATATGTTTGTACTCCGGGGTGGGGATTTTAATATAAGATTGTGTCAATATTATGCGGGAAAAACCTGTGGGTGAACATTAGATAGTGATATAAGCTGCACCCATTTTCCTCAGTCGCTCATTGAATGATATTTTGATTAAGTTTGATTTAGGTTTCGCTAATGAATTATGCACTCCACCAGTTCCATTTGATTGCACCTTTAATGGGAGAGGTGCAAATACGACTATAGATTACGTGACAACAGCAAATAGGCACTCATCAAGAATCAATGGTTTTAAAATACACAACAACCCCTTAAGTGAACACTTTCCACAGAGTGTAACTTTCACACTTCCTAGTAAAGTAAGAAAAAGAAAGAGAGAGTGTTCACACGTGGTAAATGAGATTTCTCTTAATAAAACTAATGGCTTCTCCTTACGATGGTCCAAAGTTGATCCTGGTGAGTTCACCAAGCAGCTTGTAGATAAATACTACAACGCTTTTTTAGCCTGCTTGGACGAGAACTTGGATTATGGTAAAACTATAGAATCCTTCCAACTGATCACACGTGGGATTAAGGAAGGTCTATCAGTTGAGAACAGAAAAGGGGATAATAAAACCATGGTTGGTTTGATAACATATGTACGAGGGCTTATAAAAATTTGAAATACACGTTACACAAACCTTTGAAAGTGAGGCAAGAAATCAAAACATGTCAATTGGAATATAGACAAGCTCTTAGAGAATGTAAGAAGGGCATGAGAGAGGATGCATGGAGGGCCCTGCATGATGCAACCTTGGCTAGAGATAACAATGCGTTCTGGCGGGCAGTAAAGGTCCCTTTCTTGAGCTCACAGGTTACGCCAACCATAGAGATTGCGATCAGTGAAGAGGAATGGGTGAATCATTATTCCAATATGTACAAACTCCCAGCAGAGAAGATAGGTTCTGAAAATGCTCCAACAGTAATGAGCGCTATTGCCCCCCCACAGATTGCCGATAAACCTACAATTCTCTCTAGAAGAGGTTAATGTAGCTCTTGATGCAAGTAAAGGGGGAAAATTGCCCTGTGGGGTCCATTGCTGACGCGGGTTATAGCAGCCTGCTGTACCGTAGGTTTTATTGATACCTGGTGGGAATCACTTCTGGTTCCTATATATAAGAAAGGAGATCGCGAGGATCCGGCCTGTTATCGGCCAATCTCACTACTTGATTCCCTGGTCAAGGAGGTTGGTCTTATTTTACTGAACAAACTCCAGGACTGGGCCGAAGCCAATGATATTTTATCTGAGTTGTAATTCCGCTTCCGACAGGGTCTTGTTACAGTCAAACAGGAAATCAGTTTGAACCTGTTAATGGGGAAGTACATTATGGCCAAACAAGGTAGATTGATTTTAGCATTTGTAGATTTATCCTCGGCCTTTGATTGCGTAGAGCATGACAAATTATGGATCATATTGGCCAATATGTGGGTAGAACAATCGCTTTTGGACTTCATGAGGCAATTGCACTCTGGTATTAAAACAAGGGTTCGATATGGGGTCAAGGGTGAGTGCACTGCATCATTCAGTGTAGAGAGAGGTGTAAGACAGGGATTCGTTTTGGCACCCTTTCTTTTTATAATATATATTAAAGGCCTAGGACAGACGTTGTCTGACCAGTCCCTGGATTTGCCAAAAATTGGTCAGCGCCCAATACCTGCCCTCCTCTACGCTGATGATGCAGTGCTGATGGCACGTACTCAGCTGGGGCTACAACGTCTACTGACTAGTTTTACCACCTACATGCAGAAGCTGGGGCTGCAAGTTAACAAATCAAAGACTTTTATAATGAAGTGTGGAAAAGGGAGCTCTAAGTGTATGGATATCTTCATAGATGATAAAAAGATCGAATTTACAAATACATTTCTGTACTTGGGCATCCTGTTGGACCAGAACGGCTCATGGTGCCAGGCAATTAAATCTAGAAAGTTATTGTTCATGAAAGCTACGGCTGCTTTGGCTAATTTTTCAAGGCAACTGGGCAAAAAGCCGCCTGTAGAACCTATTAACATATACAAGGCTAAATGTATAACCATGGCTATGTATGGTGCAGGGGTATGAGGCTATTATGATAGTCACCCCCTACAAATGGTAGAGAACGCCCTTTTAAGATTTGTTCTGGCTGTTCCACCTATGTATGTCACACTGAGCTGGGGTTACCCGGTTTATCTGACCAAATTAAAATACAACCAATACTCTTATGGCACAAGAGCTGGTCTTCGGAGAAAAACACCCTTAATAGGGATAACATAAGGGATTGTATTAAACTACAACAGGTACTCAGCATACCTTGGATGAAGTATATTAAAGACTTCATGAGTGACTTGGGCCACCCGGAATTTTATGAACAGCCTGAATCCATAGAGCACATAAGTAGAAAAGACCTCAAAAGGGAGTGCATGACGTTATTGGAGTCTTTAAGATTATCCTCGTAAATATTGAAGCCGTCTGTATGTAACAACCAAATGATACTGACTACCTATAATATACAATCTTATTTACAACTCATGGAAGAGACGCAGGATAGATTAATTCTAACTCATTTTAGGTTAGGCATTTTTCATCTCCTAACAAGCTTTCCTGTAATAAACAACTGGTCAGGCACACTTTGTAAATGCCCATGTGACGGTATGTCAGATCAGACAACAATTCACGCAGTGCTCTTTGTAAATTTTATAAAATCATAAAAAGGTTTGAATTTTACCAATTTTAAGGACCTTTTGCCTTAGGCAATGTCGCCCAACTTTTTTATCCCTTCAGCTGCTGGCTGATGAGTACCCTATGCAGTCTATGGCAATGTTTTTAAAGAAGGTGATTAGATACAGAAAGGCCATTAAACTGTGGTTCTCTGGTGATGTAAATATGATTGTATTTTATGACATGTTTTCTTTTTTTATCAATAGTGACTGTTGCTGAAGGCTTTTAATTTTTTACATAGAATTGTTATATACTTAATCTATTTGTACATGATTTTTAGCCTGCAAACAGTAATTCTATTTATATATATGTATTTTGCTTTTATGGCTTCCACTGATGAAATCGAATAAAGCTTATTGAATTGAATTAACTTAACCATTAAGTCGCATTTAATGTCACGATTAATTTGATACCTTACATGATCCAGTTTGATAGTCTCATTCATACATTACCCAGGTTGAATGCCAACCAGGGACCCTGTACTAGCCAATGGGGCTTCTAACTTTATCCACAGCAAAATGACAATTTGGAAGTGTTGCTGTTAAGGCATATGAAAAATATATGTTTTATTTAGAAAATACAGCTCCCTGCCATAGGGCTCTATAGGACTTCCTTAGGAGAGACATATATATTGTTATGGGTTGTGGTGGCTTTGCCATTGGTGTTAATGGCAAAGTCGAACTGGCAGTGTAAAATACTGCCCTTCCAATCTGCAGTGGTAGGCTGGGAGCCATTTTGTACTTTAGCACACACAAGGTGGCACAAATGGTGCTGCAGCCCTGGGTGGACACTCTGCCTTACATGCCCTGGGTATCATATACTAGGAATTTATAAGTAAGTCAGTCCTTGCCAATTGGGGGTATCCAATTTAACATACAATTTCTATAGGGTCAGAACACTGGCACCGAGGTCTGGTTAGCAGGCCTCTGTGTACTCTCAGAGTAAAAAAAAACAGCAGCATCAGTCCAAAAAGTGAGGGGTGAACATGCAAAAAGAGGCATTTCTAGATAGATAGATAGATAGATAGGTATTTTATTGTTAGAAAAGTGTGGTGATAGACCTAAGAGTATCAAAATTTAGTCTAGCATGGTCAAGCAATTCAAAAATTATGAGGCAGATACTAACTCATTTTTTGGGGTTTGATGTGTACTGGTGTTTGCAAACATATTGTATTTAGTCTATGGTGTGCACAACAGCCTCTGCCAATACATTCTACCTTGATTCCTTCTTGGAAGAAGGTGAGTTCAGTCTGAGGTCAATTTTATAATTGAGGTAATGCATTGCTGATCAAAAGCATCTGGTCAGAGGGGAAGCCGCCCTTGCTAACATTGATAGCCATTTCAGTAATAAACAAACATGAGACCAGCACAAGCTACCCAAAACGGGTCTTGTACCTTGAACCAGAAATGTAGCATATACTCTGTAGGTACTGAAGGCAAGCTGTCAATAAGAAAGCTCTTACACTGGCTTTATTGTGGCGCATTTAAACTGTAGCATGTATATACAGAAAAAATACACAAAGGCAGACAGAATAATACACCATCCTGCACCCACACACACAAAAGACAGGCTTTCTTGCAGTCTAATATGCCTTTCACTTAACCCACGTAGACGCCACCGGTTGTTTAGTTGATGCTGGTATACACTCAGGTTTGTGTAGTTTTTGGGTGCGATGGACCTTCATCTTGGATTGCATTCAAGAAGGAGACAGGCAGAAGCCCCTATAAAGGAAGCTTCAATACTGTGGCACAAATACTGTCACTCACCAGCAAAACAATAATTGCTGACTGTCTGGCACACTCTCCCCACACACATTCCAATTACTAAATGCTTGGGGGCAGATTTACTAATATTATACGAAGCACAACGCAGCAAGACATCTTGCTGCACTGCATCGAATGGAAAGTGCAGGAATGCACCATATCTAATAAGATATGGTGAATTCCTGCTCCCACTTTGTGCTGGCGCACTTGTGGCTGCCAAGCACCAATGCAGACACCCTGGTGCAAGGGTCTCTGCGCTGCAGGTAGGATTGTTTTAGTGCAGAAAGGGATGCCTTCCTCACAAAAACAATCCTCTGAGGCTATTTCATCTTTCTATGTGTGCTGCAGACTGCAGCACATATAGAAAGGAGAAAAAACAAGGACAAATAAAGATATTTCTCCTCGGTACAACTCCCCTGGAAATTTTTGTAGCATTCCAGGTTTGCTATTATCAGAGACGTTTTAAGGCATGGGCAAAGTGGGCTAAGGCCCAGGGCCCCAGTCTATCAGGGGACACACTGATAGAGCCAGCTCTGTTCTGCAGAGTCTTGCCCTGATGACCTTAAAAAATTCATAAACAGATTATTTTAAATAGCGTTTTCCTTTCATTATTTATTATTGTGGGTGATGTCTGAAAGTCAATTACACACAATTTGCTGAGAAATTTAGTGCTTTTGTTTCATGCAATATCCGTAATTTAATTTCTTTTATATCAAAACAGGACCTCACATATGAGAAATGGTAGGGTGTCACAGAGATTATTTGCAGTAATATTAGTGAGCTGCTGCTGTGTTACAATATAGAAAACACGTTAGTATCCCTGAATATTAGATGTAAACACATTTAGAATTTGGAAGAGTGTGCCTGTGCTCTGTCAGTGACCAGGCAGAAGGGGGCATGAAAGAGCTGAAACTGGATCATAAAGTCAAAGCTGTGTTCCGAACAGGGGTCCGCAATATATGTCTGGCCCAGGGCCCCCAAAATCCATAAATTGTCCCTTGCTATTATTAGTAAATCTGGGAATGTGCCAAAAACCATTGGTGGATTCATGGGAACACCCACGCGCCATCCATGGAACTCCTTCCCAGGGCAGAGTAATGCAATGCAGCTACTTGAGCTGCCTTGCGTTACTCCAGATTTAAGAAGCCACGTAGTACCGTGCGAGGTGGCTCTGAGTGGCACAGTAAATCACACTTAAGGGCTGGCATTGCCCTTGCATCACTTTGGCTCCTGCTAGCAGTGGCTAGTGATCTTTTGACTGGTCAGTAGAGCCTCAGGACTTCCACTTTTCCCTCTTTCCAACTCTCATCAGCACATTAGCAGCACTGTGGCATTTATGTGGAGCCCCTCGGCTATGGTTCTCAGGCCAAGAGTGAGGAACTTGCATCCAGACTTTTCACCTGTTCGAAATTTCTTTTGCATAATTTTACGCTCATCTCCGTGGATCAGTGTAAAAAAACGAATTTTGCTCGAAAAGGTCCGGATTACCAAGTCTTTTCCCTGAACTAGTCTTCGCTCTGTAAATGCCTTCTCAATAATCTAGAAACTGGACCCCTTGTACCATTTTTAATGAATGGGTGGACTCATCATAGACACAAAGGCATTGCAGTAATCGTGTGGTGTGTCCATCTGAAGACCACTTCCGAACTTGTGTTTTGACAGGGTTGCCCTACGCAGATAGGGCTGAGTCAGATCCATGCCAGATTTCAAGGAAAACCGCTGAATGAGTAAATGATTTCATATATCTCACGTGGATAGTCAAACATTTTGGCCTGAATCAGGTCCTCCTGCACCAAATTTGGGCACCCCACTTTAAGGAGATCAAATTGTAATTAATTAGAACAAAGTATGGCATTGTTTGAGAGCTCTGCAAGAACTCTGTACTTTGCAAAACCAATCTGGAATTCGTGTAGGGGTATTATGAAATCAAATGCGGAAATGTATCTTCAATTTGTATTTGTACAGCTAATTTGTACCATATATTATTAGTTTATTATTCGTTTAGAAAAACTACCCTGAAACCTGTAGTTTTTTAAAATATATTTTTCTTCTAGGGAGAGCGCATATGCCCTTTTGTCAGAGGGTGATGATTGCAAAGAATAAAAAGCTTTTAACTGAGTGTTACAATGGGTTTTATTAGGGATGTATATTTGTTATCCATAGCTGTTTGAGTCACACTCTAAATGCAACACACCAAGTTTCAAAGTACATTTAAAGCATCAACTATAAGTTATTTCCATTAGGCCACTTACTTGTCACAATATCCATTAGAGGGAGTCTCGGTGAAGCTTAGCTTGGGTGTAACAATAGCTCCATGCACAGGCACCAGGGCCTCAAACATCACATCTCCCTCCTTGGAGTAAGCTTGCAGAGTCTGAGAAGTGAGCTTACAGCCTTTCTCACTGGCAGCAGAAAGAGTTGAGAGGAGCAAGAATAAATGTATCGGCTGCAGAGGACTCATTCTCGATTCAGATGTGGATCTCACAAGATATTTCCTCACAAACCCTGATCTTTGTGGATAACAAAAACTGATTTTTCAGTACCGAATGGAAAAATATTGTTATTCTCTACCACATAACTTTAAATATAATTAACGGTCCCTGCTAAAAGTTTCCCAAAAACACGAAAATGAGTAACCTTATAATCCAAAACTAAGCAGAGCATAAGAGATATTCATCTTTGAACCTTACTAATGTCTTGCCTGTTGGCCAGAATTCTTGACTCATTAATATTAAACTTTGCATAACACAGTAAACATTATTTACACCTTTAAAAAGAAATGTTTACTCCTGGCTTCCAGAACCCTGTTCTGCTGAGATAGATTGAGTATGCCAAATATCATTTCTATGATGCCTGGATGTGAAAAGACTTCTGACTGAGGCATCTCTGTTTTATATAGGAAAGGAGCCAACCTCGAAAGGATCACGCCAATCTCTAGGCCCAGAACAAAATGCATAAACACACGTTCTAAAAATATACTGAGGTAGTGGCAAACCTCACGCTAATTATATGTGTTTCAAAATAATTGTACACATTCCATAATGATACACATTTGTTTCTGGCAAACCATGTAATACAGAATTAGAAAATTTGTGCTATCAGAACCATCATAGCATTGATGCCACAATCCTCCTAATAGAGCCGAAATTCGTATCCTACTTGGGTACCTGTTAGGGGTGCAATATAATCATGTGTAGTCCGCACCCGCATATAATCCATTGTTTGGTGGAATTAGGAGTCAGGAAGGTGTAAACCAATTAACACGTTCTTGTGAGAACTAAACCGAATTGATGTGTAGCTTTATTATTGGTTCGTAGAAATGTAGTGAGCACACATGAAACCATATAAACACTGTAACCCACTTACATACGGTTTATTAGTAATGTGAGGCACTAAATGCATTTTAAATGTTTATTATGCCAGTCATGTAATTGAATTAACGTATTAATGTAGCTACTGTATATATTTACTGAAATGTTAATGAATTGTGCAACTCTTGCTGCACGTGTAACATAGTGCACTTGGAATTTTAGCCTAAGCTGTAGGCCTGAAATCACAGTACAGCTGAATATGTTTGTTCCTATAAATAATGCTTAGATTCTCATGCGCATTGTAGAAGGCTGTTTCTTTCTCACGTTTTGCATTGCAGGTGGACAAGTATTTGTTAGTGAAGAACAGGGTTATTGTTCTCTTAGCTAGTTGAGGAACGCAGAAGGATACAGTTAGTATGGCATGCGGATGATAAGGTGGAAGGAGGTGCTTTCACATGGGAGAAGGAGAAGGACCCAAGGACGAATGGTCACGAGGGGCGTGTATGAAGAAGACCAAGGAAAAGTTTTGGCGTCATGGAAAATTTAGTGACTGTGCCTGATGTGGAGTATGTTAGAGAAAAGCATTATGGGACACTTGTGGAATATGATTTTAGCTATATGAAACCTTGTGTAGAGGGACAGTCGCCCATTCCTGCTTTGCCTCTTGATCAGAGATCACCCGAGAGCTAGCTTGCTCTTACCTTGGTAGTGGCTTTATGCTACTTGACCCATCCAATGGTGGAGAGACTTCTTAGGAAGACTCCATCACTGTCACCTTTTCCCTTCTGAACAATTTGCTTAAATATCAAATTAGGGATGCCACTTTTAGCATAGAGTAGGGACAGAGAAAAATCAATGGCTTCCTCTCATGAAGCGCTGATGCAGGGGAATTTGGACTCTTGCATTCTAATTACCTATATCCTGATAATCGCACTCTTCTTGCCATATAGAGTACATCTGCTGAGGCGTTTTGGATTCTTGTTGATACCACTGTATCTCTATACTCCTGTGTTGAGATGTGTATATGTCCAGCTATTTTTGGCCTTGTAATAAAATCTGACTAACCTTCATTTGGTTGTTGACATGAATTAATGTGTAGATTTAATGAGTTACACTGTAGTTAAAATTGTCTAACAAATATTTTCTCCCCTTTACAATTCAATGCTGTTTAAAAGAACCATTGGAGATTGACATCAGAAGGGTGCAAAACAAATAGGTCCAGGCCCTTTCACTCCTATTCAGCAAATGAGCTCTCCTCAACCTTAACAAACGATCTATACAATATTAGCTATGCCACAATTCTCCTATGCAGCTCATGAATATTAATAACTTAGGTTGAGGTACTATGCCAGGTGGTAAATGATTCGCGGAACAGGCTTGGGACAGCACACCTTTCATCTCTGAAGTGCTTATGATCTAATTTCTATCATTGGTCCACTTTGCTGTGAAGTATGAAGAGAGAAAAAATACTTACAAATATTTTTTTTCTTTGAATACATGTAGTGTCATAAAAGGACCACGACTATCTCTGAAAACAAACACCGGCTTACATCTGCACTGCTGTGCTCCCTGTACTGTTGAGAAGACATGGCATACTTGCAGTGTACTGACAGTGGTGGTCTTGTTTCCAGCACTGTCTGGCTCAGAGAAGAAAAATTAGGACACTTATTACGATATCAGTCGGAAAGACCGTTCGACCGACACATTCTGCCTGAGTGGACCGCGATGTCTCCGACCACCATATTATGATGTATACCAGGCAAAACTCTGACATTGTCGGTCAGAGAGGATTCTGACCTGCCCGCGTTGGTCGGAAACAAGTCGATCCAACCGCGTCGGTCAGAAAGGCTGTCCCATAGGGATTCCGATCACGAACATGCATCGGTTGTCCTGCCTAGCAGATTATGATGCATCTAACGCGGTTGTGGAACCAAGGCGGTTTTTGTGCCACATAGCAAGTCCAAAATAATAAAATCAGCCCAAATAATGCAACAACAAGCATAGTCATCGCCCAAAAAAAACCATGTCAATTTAAAAAGTAGTCACACCCACCAATCCACCTACAAAAAAAGAAATCTAGACCATGATCCTTTACCAACACAATACTGCAAAGAGAGAAGTAGGGAGCTCTTTCTATAGCTATTGCTGTCAGCCCTGCACACACTCACGCACTGCATTCACATCACTACCTGCACATAACACTTTTTGGGTTGATATTCCTTTCTTAGACACACCTTTTAATTCACCTTCACACTCACACTCACCCTCACCCTCACCATGTCAAAGAAGAAGCAGCCACGCTTTACTGATGAGGAGTTGAGAGTGCTTGTTGATGAAATCCTCAGAGTAGAGCCACATTTATTTGGGACCCTAGTCCAACAGACCTCGATGAGCCAGAAAAATCAAATGTGGGACAGGATAGTCAGCAAGGTGAACGCTGTAGCCCCCATCCTGCGCACAATGAATGATATCAAAAAGAGGTGGTATGACGTCAGGAGTAGGGTCAAATATTTGGACAGCAAAGGTCACCGGGCCGCATAACAGGCCTTCTGCTCCAAACAACATGCAGCAGTGTCAGCCATCTTGCCAGTACATTTCCGCTCACTGTCAGGAAAGCATAGTTCTCGGTGGGCTGGTTGGACTGGGTAGGAAGGTATGTGTAAGACAGAGCCTGATGGGAGATGTAGCCATTGCAAATACTCCTCCTGCCACCCAGCCCAACCAGCCCACCTGGAACTATGCTTTCCTGACAGTGAGTGGAAATGTACTTGCAAGATGGCTGACACTGTGGCCTGGTGTTTGGAGCACAAGGCCTTGATGGGAGTTGTGGTCAAGTCAGACACCAGGCCCCAGTGACAGCCATCTTGCAATTACTCTTCCCCTCATTGTCAGGACATCACTCTTCCTGGTGGCCTGGTTGGGCAGGGTGGGAGGAGGAGTCTTTGAAGGTTTTCAAAAATCCCAGCAGCCCTCCGAACACCGGATCACAAAATAAGTTATCTATAAAGTAGCAACAAAACCATTGAGATCACATCTAACCATGGAGTTAAAATCAAAACTCCATGTGCTGCGTATGCACAAAGCTAAGCAATTACACGTTTTCCTCCTTAGGGGGATTTAATCCAAGATCATGATTGGAAAACAATAAGCACATCACTCGCACCATGATTACAAAATTTCTTATAAATAAACAGAATGTGAGTCTGTAGGCAGCCACACCTATGTGACTGCTGATACATAGATTATGCCCAGTACACAGGCCAGACAAACTCAAACATTTTGATTTTAAGAGTACGCATGTCATTGGCATTCTACAGATGTGGATCACACTACTACACCAGTGTCATCTACAGAGTATCAGGTACAAGTCAATGTCAGTGGACATGTCATGAGAAATAAACAGAACATGGCCATTTCTGTGCATACGTGGAGCTGATCACCAATACACATCTTGTAAAAGTTGCAGTGTTCATGCTAAACATAGGCTACCATCATGGATAAAGGAGGCAAATCATTCCTTTTAAAATAATTTTTGGTCCAGTCATTGATGTAATATGAATTATTTGAGGTGCAGTGCACATTCACATAATTGACTGAGTTATTTCTGTGCCCACAGGGTGAGCTGGGAACACCTCCATGGCCAATGATGATGACAGCCATTCTCAGACTCCAAGTCAGAATGAGCTCATCGGTGTTGAGGACTCTCCTGTACCCTCGGACGAGGAGGACCAACCAGGCCCATCAGGTTTGGGTCAGCAGACAGCACCAGCATCTACAGCAGGGTCCACAATGACAACTTCCGCCTCAGCTAGCAACACTCAGCTGACCCCTACCCTGACTGACACAGCAGCCACAGGAAACAATACCAGCACAGCAACACTGAGCACTCTAGAGTTGACAGACAACAACACAGTCAATGAAGAAGGAGGTTCAGGGTTGACTGTGCCACGCAAACCGTTCATACCCGTAAGGGTAGGGGTTGTGGGAGGAGTTGTGTGGATCCATGCCGTCAATGAGCTGGTGCGACAGATGCACATCCAAACCTCTCTCAGGTACTTGATGCCTACGAGGGGTACCAGGGAGCAATGGGCCAGGTTGAACAACACCCCCGGAACATTGAACAGCTGCAGGCCTCCCAAGACCAAAGACTTGAACGTTTTAATCACCAAATGGATGAGGTCATAGGGGTGCTGAGGGATATTAGTACCAGCCTCCACCAGTTAGCTTGTCAGCAAAGTACCCCTCCCTGTGTGCTTACTCCATCTGTGCCAACAACATCTGCACAAGCCAGAGGGAGGGGCGTTGAGTCAGATGGAGATTCCCCAGTACCCTAGGAGGCTGCAGTTGTGGTTCCTCCACCCAAACGTGGAAAGGGTTGTCCGAAGAAAATACAGGAGGATCAGATTGCAATACACCCCCCCCCCAGCAAGTAAAAAAAAGGTGCACATGATATCATCTGTTGTGTGCTGAGCGTTCACTTTGTTGACTGTCCATACAAACTGTTCCACATCTGATGGAGGTACAAAGTTGGACTTTGGACTTGGATAACTGTTGCTATGCTCTTTTGGATTTCATCAGTAAACACTGTCAACTCTAATCATCACATTTTCGTTTTATGAGCACATCACTATTGTATGTCATCTCCTATGCACCATGGATGTCAAAGTAAACCACTTTACACATCAATACTAGCTCATGTTGTGACTTTGACTTCAAACTCAATATTGTGTCATCCCCTTTTTATCACAATGATGAAAGTGTCCCCAACCTAGGTAATCAAGTACTTGTAAGTTGTAACTTAAGTGCCACAAAGTACATGAACTTTTGCACAAAAAGATAGATATACACAATCAGGGTATCTGACAAACTGTAGTCCATGGTACATGTTCACTGGAAGTCAATTGCATACACAATCATCACTAGTTGCCAGCTCAATCAACAATTATAGTTAGTCAACTATTTCATCATGTTCAAACTTAGATTATAACTTGTTTGGATGTGTGATTTCAGACAATGAACACCTCAATGTGGAACTAATTTTGTATTGCCCAGATACAACAGGGCACCTGAACACAAACTACATTAATATCACACAGTAGTAAAAAGAAATAATAACAAAAATATTAGACTATTATGTCAGAAGGAAGTGCATACCAGGTATTTCAGCAATATTTCAACGTCCATGTTGGTGTCTGTCACAGCATCATATGTCTGGTGATGTCACAACTCAGTAAGTCCACTCTGTAGATGACATGGCAAGGTAAACTGGCAAAAAAACATAAAAACAGAGTTTAGCAATCAAAAATAATGTCTCACAAGTCAGAGAAGTATGACACTTCAGCCACAACAATGTCATTGTTAACACTAGGTAGTCTTCACTGAAACACTATACGTGTATATTTAAACATTTCCCAAACAAGTCTCCAACAAACTTCAGGACACTTATCTTACACTCTTAAGCATACATACACATTGTCCACCAGCTACACACAACAAGCAATGGTGGTTAGTAACCTCCTCTCATTGTATACTTACAGTCATGTGAAAAAGTTGTGGATAAGCTGTTGTCTCAAGTCCACTCCATCATCATCATCAACACTCGATATCGCTGAGCTGATCGATGCTCAAGGTTTAGATTTGCTTTTTCCAATCCAATCCAAAATAGCTTTATTCGACAAATATGTCATCAAAGCATACTTAGAAATATGATATGTAAAAGGTTTAAAAAAATTATCATATATACTATAAAACTGTGCGTATTTACAGAGTGGTCACAATGTTGAAGCATCAGAACCTTGTTACCTTTGTTCATTGCATCATCATTTA
This sequence comes from Calotriton arnoldi, assembly GCA_963921515.1. Classification (NCBI taxonomy): domain Eukaryota; kingdom Metazoa; phylum Chordata; class Amphibia; order Caudata; family Salamandridae; genus Calotriton; species Calotriton arnoldi. The sequence goes on from CAWUFW010002304.1 coordinate 2,160,876, forward strand.
TATCACCAGCCACCTTTTGTACATTCAAAAACTACAATTCATAAAATAAAAAAGATAAAAACACAATAAAAACAGCCCTTAGTCAGAAGAGAGGTCACGTGATCTGATTGCCCAGACCCAATTTAGATATTTTGCCATGGCTACGGCAATAGTGCTAGTTGTGTCAGTACGTAATAATCTTAGAGCAACTTCTGACCTTCTTCTGCCTAGAGATCTACAAATGGGCTTCAGCCATACTCGTCGGGGGGTAGCATAAGCTGGACAAACAAATAATACATGGGCTATAGACTCCGGGTGGGTAGAGCAAGTGGGGCAGGTATTAGTTTCAATATTTCCCCATCTTGCTGTAAAAGATCTTACCGGCAAAGTACCCACCCTAAATTGAAAGTAAAGCTTCCTTGCATGTGGCTTGGTGATAATATCCCAATACTGTTCAAAAGTCGGTACTGGTTTGGCAACAAGGAATGTCCCTGTAAGTGAGGAGGAATCACTAGTCCTGTAGGCACCTTGGATCACCCATTCCCAATATTTTGCTTTTAATACTGCTTTCGTGGGGAATTGCGTACCTGCCGGGTTTTCCCATAAATGAGCCATCCCAAGATTGATAAAGGAAGCTCTAATCCCCCGCAGCCATTTAATCTTATGAAAACAGTCAGCTTTAATTACATCCAAAAGGCCTGCAGCATAGTTAGTCAGCTCAGGGGTACACCAGATTCTCCGCCAATAGAGCAAGGGACGCAGTCTTGCTCTATCTACCATTGTCTTCTTGCCTAGATCGTATAGCAGTGGGCGTACCGGAGTACTTTGGGGTAGACCAGTAATCTTGCGGAGAAACCTGTTTTCTTCTGTTGTTAATTGTGAAAGGTTCTCAAAACCCCAGAGCTCGGCCCCATATAAAACAGAACTGACCACCTTCAAATCATATATTTGCAGTACTGGGCTTATTGGTTTTGTAAAGGAGGAGCTAAACTCAGATTGTAAAACACCGGCCTGCTGCCGGTGTTTTAGTGAAGCCAGGTTGAGTTGTCGCTTCCAGCTAAGGTCTCTCTGCAGGGTAACCCCCAAATAAACAAAGTCAGTGACTTGTTCCAAAGGCCCATTATTCAACACAATGCCACCCTTGAATGCTTTGTGTGGATTAAAAGTCATAAATTTTGTTTTCGACACGTTGATTTCCAAGCCCCTTAATTGACAAAATTCTTCAAATCGATTAAGGGCTCGCTGCAAACCGCTTGGCGTTTTTGATATAATCAACGTGTCGTCTGCAAACATTAAAATTGGTATTTTAACACCAGCCAATACAGGGGCATCAGACGAAATGGTGGCTAAAAAATCTGCAATCCCATTTATAAAAAGGGAAAATAATGTGGGAGCCACTACACACCCTTGTCGCGCACCTCTCTCTATGGGAAATGGAGTAGTAACTTCCCCCTGAACTCCCCAGCGAATCTGGGCGAAGTTATCCTCGTGAAGTCTTATTATAAGGGTTAATAGCTCCGGAGACATTCCCATTTCTTGTAAAACAGACCAAAGTTTACTACGGGAGACGAGGTCAAAAGCCGATTTAAGATCCACAAAGGCAGCATAAAGGCTGCCCTTGTTCAGGACCACCGTCTTCCAGTACAGCATAATAAAGCGAAATACCTGGTCAATGGTACTGGTACTTGCCCTAAAGCCTGCCTGTAAAGGGGACAAACTTTCTGTCTCTTCCACCCAGTCCTGTACTTTATTCAAAACTAGATGCCCAATTATCTTTTGGAGTGAGTCTATCAGACTAATAGGTCTGTAATTACCTGGCTGGGATTTGTCCCCCTTTTTAAACACAGGAATAATCTCCGCCCCTTTCCACGAGTCAGGGACTGGGGCACCCTGAGCAATTGCGTTCGCCACTATCGCAATATAATGGCACCATTTGACTTTTTCATGCAGATATATGTCCAGCGGGATGCCATCTGGGCCCGGTGCTTTTCCTCCTGTGACTGTCCCCAGAGCCAAGCTAACATCAGCATCTTCAAAAACTATGCCTGTATAGTACCGGGACGAGGGCTTCTCTTCCATTCCCTCCCCTGGACTGCGTGCATATTGGGGCTTGAAGTGAGTAACCCATTGCTCCTGTGAGACGTGGTTTTGCGGCTGGGTTGGCAAACCACCCCTATCCCACTTAGCTATGTTCCAAAACTGTTTGGATTTTTTATTTGCACATGCTAATTTAAGTTCCTGCCATCTAGCCTCATCCCAGGATTTTTTTGCCTTCACTTGTGCTCTTCGGTAACTATACCGTAGTTGCCGTACTGTACAATGATTTCCCTCCTTGATCGCAACTCCTAGTTTTCTACGCACCTCTTTACATTCAATGTTAAACCACTGTGGGCCTTTCCTGGAATATACTCTCTTGGTCTTATGGTATCTAATAAAATAAGAGCGTAGTTTGGCGAAAAACCTGACATGAGTGCCAATCACCGGGTCAGGAACAGATGAATTTACCATACAAAGTTCCAGCTCTGAGATCGCCCCTACAACGTCTATAGATATAGAGGCTAAAGCTTCAGGGTGCTCAAGTATATTGGCCCATTTTAGGCGTCTCATATCGTTTGATGGAACCACATCCCTCGTGAGCAAATTTTTCTCTGAACGCGTGTTTTCCTGTTGCGGTAAGAGGTCAAGGGTTGCACACAGGGGGTTGTGGTCACTCTCCGGCCGGTCTCTTACAGCCATATCCCTTACAGCATGCCACAGTCGCAAGTTGATTAACAAGTAATCTATGCGACTAGCACAACGACCATTATTAAAAGTATTTGCTCCATGCCTATCGGACATGGATCTGCCATTCGCCGCCCGTAGCCCCTTCTCAAGACAAGTCGCATTAATTTGAATTGCCACATCAGACCATTTCTTTACCGATGGCAGTTCTAATTTTGGAATCCCCCATTGCTCATCAACCTCTGCAATAAAATCACAGTATTCAAGGGTAAGGGGCTCAAAAGTCACATTAAAGTCCCCTGCAATCAGAATGTTTGAGTCAAAGAAGTGTAGGTCTATTAGGTTGTCTAAAGCCGCTATAACTTCAGACTTTTTCCCCTTTGAACTCCTAGCCTAAATATTATAAACATCCGCGACCCCTGATTGACCCCACTTCAACCTGATCACAATGATGTCATTACTTTGTGTTTCAAGAATCTCGATCTTAAAGCCAGCGGCTTGGCGGACCCAGATTACCAATCCCACTGATGGTCGACCCTTACCCCCACTTATTGCAGGGATATAGTAATTTAGATAGCCTAAACAATATAGTGGCTCTATTGACCAAGTCTCTTGAAAACAACAGACATCAAACTGGTCAATAAAAATGAGCCAGTCAGGAGAGACAGTCTTTGTCTTCAATCCTGCTACATTCCAGGATAGCATAGATGTCCCATGGGAAATGGGTGAACTTAGCCTATGTCCATTTAGAACATCAATCGATGCATCATTTGGCCCCGATGCTCCTACCGATGGAGAAGACATCATCCAAGGGGTGGTAACCTCCCGCCCTAAATGAAGGCCAGGGGGTTGTATACCCACTAAGGGTAGAAAAGGGGTTTCCTTAATCATTTGCGAAGCAAAGGCACCATCTGATTTATTTTGGGCGTTACAAATCAGTCAATCATTGGCCTCCAGGTTGGAACTACCTCTTAACCTGGGCAGTGTATTTATTAATGTTTTGTGGCACATGCTGCTAGGTAAGAATCGTCTAAATTGGATCGAGGAACCTTCCGGGGGGCACGTACGATATTCCAGAGAGAGAAGGTTTTCCGCAACATCACTCTCATTCAATGTAAGTTCGATACAATCTGATACTTGGGATCGGGAGGTCAGCCTAGAAACCCTTGAAATGTCTTCACGAATTACAGAACGACAGCCTCTAACATGGCGTATCCAGTGTATGACCTTATTAGTCAGGGAGTCGTTATTTTCATAGCCCTTACTTGGGTCAACCTTGGGTACGTTAACCATGTAAATTTTAGAAGAGATGGTGTTGGGCTGCACAAGCAGCTGAGCAATATGATTTTGCGTAGGGTGCTGCAATGGGGGTAATTCGATAGATCTATTAGCCAGTGATTGTGTCGGCTTTAGGAATGCATTGCTACTGTGTGCCCTATATTGGGCATGGCCAGGGGCTATTAAACGCTCAGTCCTAGAGGAAGCTAAAACCGCTATTTGCGGCATAGCTACAGGGGATGATTTACTAGAGGGTGCCTTCTTGGGAGCCTTGTCTACAGTAGATATTTCACGCACAGGATAAGTCACCTGTCGGGCTGTAGGGTCAGTGGGTACAGAGCAAGAGGGACAGAAAAGATCCTTAGTCAGTAGCTGATTTACCAGGGAAGTAAGGCCCTCAATCATGGTTCTCACTTCCTTAACCTCTAGTCTAAGAGTGTTAACACGGCTATGTGTTTCTTGAGGAGCCTTATTGGAACTACTATCTAACTCTAGGATGCATGTCTCAAGATGCTGTGTTTGATGGGACGAATCACACCCAAACCCCATTTCGGTATCCTCCTCCCGCAACTCCACCAGCGGTAGAAACCTATTAGTGCACAGGATTTCCGGGTCTATCTTCTGTGTTTCACATCCAGATGATTTATTTAAAGATAGACTATCACTTGCAACGTCTGGGCTTCCCTTACTACCTGTAGCTAGCTCCCCTTTTTTTAATGTATTGCGGAACATAGCTGGAATAGCTAATTGATGAGCCGTAGTAGTGTTGTATAAACTCACTAGGTGGGTTGAGCGTGGCGGGGATTTAGTATTTGCTACACGGGTAGGTGCATCTGTCACTAATATATCCTCACACTCACTGATAAGGCTGTCTATCCTGTCCAATACACAATTGCTCCCTGTATGTTTCTATATCTTCCTGACCTTTTTCCCTTTGTTACCTCTCCCCACCCCTCCCCCTCCCCCTCCCCCATTACCCTCCATACTTTTCCTTTTCCCCATGCTACCTCAATAATAGAAGTTAAAACTAAACAACCAGTCTTCGCAGTCAGCAGTCAACAGAAGAAAGGCCTCAAGGCCCCTTAAATGATGAGAACCCACAGCCCACCCCTATGCCAACCCCTTAGGAGAAGAAGAAGAAAGAAAAAAAAAAAGACTTAGTCAACAACGACAATTTAAACAATACTATATGGTGTCCATGTTGGCAGTATCTTAGCTAGTCCACAACAGTTCTTAATGTCCGGTAAGTCTGAACGAGCATGAAGTTCAGACCAGATGAAAGGGAGGTGGCCCTGCCCTGCCTCTTCCTGGCAATGACGGGCAAGGACGGGCCCGCCATTGGCCCAGGCGCAGCCCGCGCCGCGGGTGTTACTGCGCGCTTTTGAGCGCGATGTCGGCCCCGCCCACGCAGGTGTGCAGAGGGAAGAGCAGTGTTGCACTCTGGGATTTGAAGTCCCACCAGAGTGTGTTGACGCACCACGGTGCGTGCAGCGCGATTCCGGGCTGAGATTCCCCCGACGAAGACAATGATGACAGGAGCAGGGACAGAGGCCCTTCCAGTGCCCAATGTGCCGGTGCAGTGCGAGCGTCCCACGCTGCGGGTGTTACTGCGCACTTTTGAGCGCGATGTCGGCCCCGCCCACGCAGGTGTGCAGAGGGAAGAGCAGTGTTGCACTCTGGGATTTGAAGTCCCACCAGAGTGTGTTGACGCACCACGGTGCGTGCAGCGCGATTCCGGGCTGAGATTCCCCCGACGAAGACAATGATGACAGGAGCAGGGACAGAGGCCCTTCCAGTGCCCAATGTGCCGGTGCAGTGCGAGCGTCAAATCAAATCATTCTGCGCCTATATAGGGTACCTATATGGAATATAACAATAGATAGTCTCCTCTCCGCCTTATCGATCTCCGGCGCTGCGGGAGACCTGGGCTGGTTTTAAGCGCCTCCTGGCACGAAGGATGCAGGTGTTGGCGGCGTGCAGCCGCTAGGAACACTGGGGCTTGCAGTCCCGGCCCCCAGCCCCCTCCTATTAGCGTCTTAAACGTAATTTAGCCGGGGCAGAATACACGAACGTACAGCCGCCTCAGACGGCCCTCCATGCTGGGTTAGCTGCTGAGATAGGGGGACGATCCTGTCTTCCGGCAGGCCCGCTCCCTACTCACCTCTCCCTCCCTGTTTGCTTTTTATTGCAGGAACATGGGCGGACCAGGCAGCAGGCCCAGATTTCTGTACTGCTGTCCCTCCTGGTTTTACAGTATTCAGACATGATAGAACACGCAAAAAATGAGGAGGTCTCGCTTTGATTTACTGTGATATTTATAAAGCCACCTTTGAGCCTATATCCTCCCAAGAATGCAAAGCTTTTCCTTTTAAGTTAAAAATAGCTAACCGATTTTCCTTTAAAGGGATGCTACTCTACCGCCCTCCAGGGGCCAAAAATGGGTTTATTACCACTCTTAACCCACTTCTAGAATCTTGTGCTCTGGAAAATAATTGTCACATCCTGGGTGATTTTATTTTTCATCTAGAGGCCGTTACTGATAATAACACCGCCTCCTTATTAGACATTATGAACACATAAGGCCTTAGTCAAAAGGTCACTGGCCCTTCGCATTAGGTGGGCTGTACCTTGGATGGAAATTTTACTAACAGTGAGTCAACTAATATTAAAGAGATTTTATCACTGCCATGGATCAACCATTTTGCTATTCTCTTCGAGCTCAATGTCCCTCTCACTGTGCAGGCAAGCGCCTTTAAGAGGCCTAACGTGTCTTACCGTAATTGGAAGCAGGTGGACATCAACATGCTTAGTCTCCATCTTTCTCGTTCTCAAACTAAACTGCCTGAGAAAGCAGAACTCGCCTCCGCTCAGTTTAACCATTGGCTCACTTCTGTAGCCGACAGCTTAGCTCCTTACAAAAAAGCCTCAAGCAGTAGGAAAGTTTCGTCTGCTCCTTGGTTCACAGAAGCTCTTAGAACAAAAAAACAAGAATGCGGAAGACAGGAAAGACGTTGGAGATCTAATTACAACGAGAATGAGCTTTCCCTGTACAAAACTTTGCTATCCGAAAATAAAGATCTCATCTTTAAGGAAAAGCGCTCCCATTATTCTAAGCTAATCGAGGAGGCTAAAAACTCCACCAAGAAATATTCCAAGTGTTAACTAAATTGACTACACTCTCTGTTAAAGCTGTTAAGGAACATTCTCTATTTTGTAACTCCCTACCCCAGAACTTCTAAAATAAAGTGGAGCTAATCTACACCACTTTTGAGAATAGACCCATGTCTGAGGCTCAAGCTTCAGCAGAACTGCGTTCCCCCAGCTCTTCAGGATTCACGGAATTTATTCCAGTAACCAAAGATCAGATAATAGCCCTAATCCATCAAGCCAAATCGGGTTCTCCTTATGACCCTCTGACCCCCACGATATTCAAACAGGTTCCGGAAATTCTCGGATCAAGTTTAACTACCATCTTTAATTCTATATTTAAGGAAGGAGTTTTCCCTCCCATTTGGAAGAGGGCATCAATTTTGCCTCTCTTGAAAAAACCCAGTCTTGACCCACCCGAACCAAATAACTATAGACCTATCTCAGGTCTCCCACTTCCGGCTAAATTGGTGGAAAAAGTCATGGATGATCAGCTATCAAACTATCTTCAAGAAAATAATTTTTGGGATGAGACCCAGTTTGGCTTTAGTGCAGGCGACAGAACTGAAATGGCCCTAATCAAAGCCACAGATGAAATCAGGGCAGTTCTAGATTTAGGGGGTGCTGCGGCTCTTATCTTGCTCAACCTGTCAGCAGCGTTCGACACGGTCAACCATAATCTTCTACTCAATCGTTTGAGTACTTTGGGCTTTAAGGATAATGCACTATCATTGGTCTCCTCTTTCTTATAAGGAAGAGCACAATCGGTTGCTCTGGGCAGTTATGAATCTCCCTACTTTGCCCTGCCCGCAGGGTTCTTCAATAAGTCTTACTCTTTTTAACATTTATGTATCTGAATTAGCAGCACTAATCAGATCTTTCAGTTTGGCACTAACATCTTATGTGGACGACACTCAAATTGTGTTGTCCATGAATAAAAACAGTCTGCCTCCGGTCAATAGATTTCGAGACTGTATATTGGCAGTCAATTCTCGGATGAGTTCATACTGTTTTAAACTGAACTCAGGAAAAATGGAGATAGTCCTCTTTGGCAACCTTTTCCCCAACTGGTCGCATATATGGTGGCAGGACTAATTAGGGGTAGTACCCACTCCTGTTCCCAAAGCGGAAAATCTGGGAGTAATCATCGATGCAAAACTGAATTTCGAGGCTCAAGCCAACGCCGTTTCCTCATCCAGCTTCTATCTACTTAAAGTGATGAAGAAAATTCTGCCTTTTATTCCAGCAGATTGCAGAAAAATATTAGTAGCATCTTTAGTTCTTTTGAAGCTGGATTTTTGCAACAGGCTCTATCTTAGCATGCTCGAGAAGCAGCTACGAAAGCTTCGGATGATTCTGAATGCTGCTGCAAGGCTTCTGTTAGAGATCCCTAAGTTCCAATCAGTAGGAAAGCACCTTCAAAATCTACATTGGCTTCCAGACAGAAACCGTATTAACTTCAAAGCTTTGTGCATTAATTATAAAGCGCTTCATGCTACCGGCCCTCAGTTCTTGAGGCGGTTGCAGCAATGATACTCCCCAAATAGATGCCTCCACTCGGAAGGAGCGAAACTGATGCTTCTCCCCAAGTTTCGTAAAACTAACTGGGGTGGCAGAAGCTTCACAGTGTGGGCCCCCAAACTCTGGAATAGCCTTCCAAGTTCCATTAGGACTCTCTCCTCTCTGATAGCTTTCAGAAGGGCTCTCAAAACTTGGTTATTCAATAAATAGAGATCTTAGCTTACTCAGCAATGCTAGCGCCAAGACACCGTTTTGGTATTTGTGCGCTCTATAAATTTTAATAACATAACAAAACCACTATCCTGGATCCTATCCTCCATCGGTGGCACCTGCTGGTCTCCTTTGTCCTCAATTAGAGGTATGTTCTTACACAGTGCTACGTTGTGTAGCATGCAGCAAGCCACGATTATCTGGCACACCTTTCCTGGCACATATTGAAGGGCTCCTCCTGTCTTATCCAGACAGCAGAATCTTGACTTCAGGAGGCCAAAAGTCCACTTCACTATCCGCCTGGTCCGGCCATGGGCCTCATTAAAATGCACTTCTACTGGGGTGACTGGGTTGCGCAGTGGTGTCAGTAACCATGGCTGGTTGGGGTATCCAGAGTCTCCTACAATGAAAATAGAAAATAGTTCAGTTGTCAAACAACATAATACTATCTGACATACAAACAACACACACTACAACATTCATATACAACATCACCTACCAACAAGCCAGGCACGTTCAGGTTGTAGTTGACTCATCTAAAGTGGGATGATGCTGTTACGCAGGATATATGCGTCATGTGCAGACCCTGGAAATCTGGCACAGACATGCAAAATGCACATGTCAGGCAAGCACATCACCTTGACATTAATTGAGTGGAAGTGTTTCCTGTTCCGATACACCTGTTCATTGGCCTGTGGTGGTATCAAAGCAACATGAGTGCCATCAATTGATCCAATTACATGGGGTATGTGTCCAAAAGCAGAAAAATCACCCGTGATGGTGGACAATTCTCCTGGTTTCGGAAACGTGATATAGTAGTCCATGTATCGGGTCAATGCCTGCAACACATCATGAAGAACATTACTAAACATGGGCTGGGACATTCCACCCGATGTTGCTACTGTGTATTGGAATGTTCCTGTGGCAAAGAAATACTGTGCTGCCATCACCTTCACCTTGGTGGTTAGTGCTGCTGGATAGGTGCACTGAGGCTGCAAATAAGGTGCCAACTGCTAGCACAAATCATCGATTGATGCCCTTGTGAGACAGTATTTTTTATTATGTCTTGCTCTTCCAATTTTTGTAGGTCAGGAAAAGGCCTGTACACAGGAGGCTGTCTTCTGACTCCTCTGTGATACCTATATGTAGAGTGTATACATAGTTAGTGTCAGTTCAAAATGTACCAAGCAAAATGCACTTAGACCAACAGCAAAGAGCAATTAAACACACATAGCACTCCATGTCAGTGAAACACACATTTCAATGTTCAATGTTATCCTTAGATACACATCACAGCATACATGTCAGTGCTAAATATGTATGAAAGGTTTGGTGACACAGCAATTATAGTGCAGTACTGTAATTTTCACTAGTGTCAGTTGTTGTTCATGCCAAATCAAGCAGGACATACTCCAAAACTCACAAGCCAAGCAGCCTAGACTTATGTGTGTGATATCAATTATATAGTTCAGCCGTACACACAATAGAATCAAGAAATGCATGACATCGGGACACCACATACATCTAGTGTATCACAAAGCAATAAATGCACACTAATGTCACATGGGGGACACAGTCATGTTGTCATGTCTGCATTCCACAAACAATTACATACACAAACCATTTACAATGTAGAAGTGTCAGAAAATGAAATGCTGTTGTACACTTAAGTGTAGCACACAAACGTCCTAGAAACTCACATATCAGAGCACAGCGTATGTAGGCTGCTTTATATTAGAGTGTAGTCATTCCTCTGTGAATGTAGTATCTAGGACTTCAAACACACACCCCCTTTCCAGATGCACATCACACAGATCACACACTGGGGCACACTGTCCTGTAATGTAGTGACTAGGTGTAAGCTGAAATTGAAATGCACCAGAGACGCATCTAGACTGTTATAAACCCTAAGTAGAAAAATGGCGTAGTATTTTTCCTGTTGGTATTAGCCTCCCAATCAGTGTGTCATGTGCCTCTCAAGGTTAGGTCATCATGGGAGTGTGAGCGTTTCAGTTAGATGTCCCTTTCACCAGAAATATGCTGCATCTAGGCATGGAATATCACAGATTCACAACATTTACAAAAGTGTTTGCACCCCAGACCAATTTTTTAAAGGTTGCGGTTGGCGGGTCATAACCGATTAGGACACAGCCATAGGCTTTTAGTTGTTATGGTGACAGTTGTGGATCTCGGATTGTGTCTGCCTCGCATGTAAACCGACGCGGTAAACTCCCATTAGTCATGTATCAAAGTTACTCGCGGACCACAGATATTTTTTGAACCGCGAGGTAGGCGTGGTGTCAGTAAGCAATGGAATGCATTGGACGGGTTCGGAAAATGCGATCGACGTGGACCTATCGCTTTGGCCGCCTGGACTGAAGACCACCTATGCGGTCTAGATATATGTCTGACGGTCTCAGAGAGAGTTCACTTGCCTGCACCAACTGCATTATTTTCGGATCTACCCATCTCCCAGCTGCTGTCCACATCCTCTGGGAGCTACAATGTCTCACTGTACAGAGCACAGGCCCCAGCCTTCACAGCTGAGGAACTCAAAGTGCTGGTTGACAGGGTCCATCCCCTGTACAGGCAGCTCTATGGCACACCAGAGGAGCAGGTGAGTGATGATCAGACAGCATTGTTAGTTTACATGTGCAATAACCATGCACTTCTGGTATTAGTAATCATAGAGACAACCATTTAAACCTGCTTTTTGAACTTGCAAAGTGTATATGTAACTGTTCTGGGCAAGTACACTGCTGTAGATGTGTATGTACTGGTGTTAACATTATATCACTGTTCTCATGGGAAAGAGTCCTCATTGAACACAGTTGAAGTGCACAGAATACCACTATGCTAACTTTTAGATTGTTTGGGCAAGCTGTTCATGACCCATGTGTCCAATTATTTGATTATGCACATGTTGCATGTGAACTAAGGGCCTGACACCATGTCATCCTTACAGGTCAACTCCTGTGAGAAGGTCAACTTGTGGAGGACCATTGCCTGCAAGGTGTGCGACAGTGGGGGTCACAATTCGGGGCAGTGCCCACTGCAGAAAACGGTGGCAGGACTTGAGAGGCTGGACCAAGATGATCGCAAGAGTCCAGCTGGGCCTGTCACCTCCAGGCAGGAGGGGTGCACGCAGCACCCTGACCCCACTAATGCTACGCATCCTGGCGGTGGTATACCCAGACCTAATTGGGCAGTTGAGAGCCAGACAGCAGCAAGTAGGGGGTGAATATGTGCCTTGTTGCACAACATAATAATCCATGCATGTGCAAGTATTTGAGCCTGGCTGGCCCTTTTTTAGGTTGTGAGATGCACAAAACCACTGGTCAGTGTTAAAAGATGCATATGCAACAAAATTTGAAGATGCATGGGTATGTTCTTTTCATCTGGGACATGGGAGGCTAAAATAATCAGGGTATTGCCAGGAGTGCCATTCTATTGTAATATGAACGCATGGAAACACCATGTGCAGGGAGATGACCTTCAGTATTTTTTTGTTATTGCTCAACATGGGTCAGCACATCAGCAAATGTTTGGCCTGTTCTCTGAGTGACCACAACAATGTTGTAAAGTAAATTGATGTTGACTCACTTAACTGTGAAATGCCATGCTACACATCCAGGTAGCAGGTAATGTCCATGTTGAGCTCTTGGTGATTAGTGATTGTTCAGTGTGGCAATGTTAGTTCCCAGCACTGTTGCTAAGTGTACTCAAATGTATTCAATGGCCAAATGATAAGTTTGCCTACTCGTGTCTCATTTCACACTGGCCATTCCCATGATTGAGTGTCAGATATCATCATATCTATTCCAAAGCTGAGTGCACTTTATTGGTCATGCATATTGCTTTGAAAACATGGTTTAGTTGCCTTACTGGTAGATTTAGAAAAGTCACATGACCATCATTTTGAGGTCTATGATATTTTTTTTTAGATGAAAAGCAATAGCATCTAAGCTATACATTGTGTGCATTATGCAAGAAATAAGGGGGATATGCTGACTTGGCCTTCTTAAATGTGGACATCTGCAGATTTGACACAATGGCAAGAAATGCTGAAAAGACGTTTTAAAGTATGATGTTCAGGACTACTATATTGTACAGACAATGCATCAAGCTGGCCTGGTGGTATAGTGATCCACATGAAGCATAAGGAAGATGCATCAATGGATTTGGCAATGTGCTATGCTGTGTTTACAGTCCAAACTGGTATAATGTTTACAACCTGGAAAACAATCTGATTCACCAATGTGACACTGTGCCTAAATGCCACAAGACTTGTGGTCAAATACCTTTCATCCTAGCTAGGCCAATTTTCTACCTGTGTCCACGATAAGAGAAACCCATGTGACACTGCAAACAACTATATCTGCTACTGGACCTATGAGCAACTTCAATGTGATCTGTGTGATATGGCCAATTCAATGACTACACAATCTTGATGCATGATAATCAAGATATGTGACCTGTGACACTAGACCTGCTGTTTCCCAAGTTGATGAATCTGGATAGCACATTCTATACCATATCAAAAATCTAGTGTGTAACTCCTGTTCTCAATTATGAGGTCTAAACTGCCTTGGATTAAATGAGAGAGGTATGTTATGACACGACCATCAGTAGTGAGAGACAAGAAATCAGCTGGTACATACTTATGCTCAAGATATTGTGAATGAGGAAGTAGAAGTTGCAGCACACAATGTTGCTGACATAATCATGTGTCAGGGTGCGCAGGTTTACTTGCATTCAAACATGTGGTATTTACGGAACTGTATCAAGTTTTTTACCCACAAGTTCTAATAATGTAGTTGTGTAATCTTGGAAGAGTTGTGATGAAACCTATGTGGCAAGTCCATATGGACAACTCATGTGATTTATATTACTTCTTATTTACAGCATCAGACCCAGGCAGTGAAGGAGACAGCACCACGGATGTTGGGGAAGCAGCTAGCCAGAATAGTTCCTGTACTGCCAGTGAGCAAGAGGGAACCAGTGGCACTGAGGGCGACGGGAGCATCACTGAGGGTACAAGCGACGTTACATATGTCACCTCAACTTCAAGATCCAGCTCCATTGATGACTCCCATGTGGTGGTGGATGACCCTGGACCTGTATCCACATCATCAGATTCCACCACCACCCCTACCATCTCTACCCGCTCAGCTGCTCCCCAGCCCCCTGTCCGTGGCCGCTCCCCTAGAAGGGGAATCGTCTCCTTTGTGCCAGGCACCTCACCCCCTGCCTCTGTCTCCCCTGCTGCCCTCCTAAGTATGGAGGCCATTGACCACCTGAGGCAGATCTCTGTGGGGCAGACAGCAGTGCTGAATGTCCTCCAGGTGTGTACCAATCACCTTACGCAGATGGTATCTTACCTGGAGGGCATTCACTCTGACATGTCTTCCATACAGAGATCTAATCAGGCTCTAGCCTCCACACTGACAGCAGCATTAGCCCAAATTCAGCTTGCCAATCCCCCCTCCTGCCTCTTCCCAATCCACAGTCCAGCGTACCCTCCCTGACCAAAGCACACGCAAACATAAATATGCATCCACCTCAACATCCACACGCAGCACACAAACACACGGACATAAGGGCAAACACACACACATACTCACAAGACAGATGTCACACTCACTACCATAGACAGGGCCGGACTGGGAACACAAACCAGCCTGGCCCGTGGGGGGCGAGGTGGGGTGCTAGTGAGAAGCACCGCTGCCCGCAGCTTTAGCTCTGTTGCTGGCCGCTTTAGCACTGCTGCCGCTTTTGTTACAGGGGGGCGATATTTCAGCACTGCTACAAAACCGGCCCCCAGAAAGAAAATGGGCCCCCACTGACAAAAATTTGCCCCCACCCTTTCAGCTCACCGAGAAAACGCCTGGTGCCCTGGCCACAGACATGCCAACAGACACAACACCCACTGCACCCCATGTCACACTAACAGCAAAACAGACAGACAGCACACATCACACCCAGGCACAACAGACACCACACCAGCATCCACAGACATACCACATACCTCACAACCCTCTGCTTCCACAGCCCCTACCCTAACCTCTCCTCGTACCCACTCTGCCCAAAAACCGCACCTCATTGCCCTTGACCTCTTCCCTACCCAAACAGACCAACACCCTCCCAAAAAGAAGAAAAATACTCTGATGCCCACTTCCATACCCTTCTGCACCCCCCAAACACCAACCCAGCCCCATACAAAAAAAAGAGTACCCCAAGGTTCCCGGGAAAGGAAAGCTCCCCGTTCCACAAAATCCCCAACCCCTCCTGAAACCCAAAGTTCCCCTTCCACATCCTACCCCAGTACCTCGACAGCCCAAAAATCCAGAACAAAAAAAGCAACAGCCCACCCTATTCCCTTCCTAACCCTTCAGCACTACAAAATTCCACAAATCCTGCAGCCCAGCCCGTCTCCCCCTCATCTAGCCCTCCCACTGATGTTGTCCCACACCCCCCTCCATCTTGGCCTACCACTGATGTTGTCCCACCCCCCACCAACTAGGCCTCCCACTGATGTTGCTCCATCCCCCCTTCCTGTTTCAAGCCCTCCCAAAGACCAACCCAATCCTCCCAAGTCTAGTCATTTTGGTACTTGCCCTCTCTCTAGATGCCCATCCAGGGGGAGGTGTCGCTTTGCAGGACAAGTGCAGGAAAGTGATGATGGGCAAGAGCTTTGTGGTCCATATAAGGAACTCTTTTGGACTGGCCATTTGCCTTTTTCTTCATGAAAAGACCCATGTTTGCTCAGTAAAGCATGTTCTAATTTTCTTTTCATATTTCTGTGTCCCCAAAATATATTTGTCATTAACTGTCATGCATGTGTAATTTATGATGTAAGTATAAAATGTTGTTAGTATGGCATGGATTGCATATGGCCCATGGAGTATGAGCACTCGGTTAGGATGCAGTATAGATTTTTGTGCCTACTTTGGCTGGGTGTCAATGTTAACATTAGTTTTGTCTAGGAGTGTGACATGAAGTCACAAACCTTTGCTTTTGAAATTCGACTTTCTCATAGTGTCTGCTTAGAGATGTCAACATAGTGCAAGTGTGGCACAGTACAACAGTTTTGGAGAAGCATGCTGCAAATATATGTAATGGGCTGAAGGACAACTGTCTTATCAATACACCTGGATACATATAGACTCTGCCTACGTGGTAGTGACTTTAGACACACATATATACACAGAGTAATGGTACAATTGGTGTATGTGACTTGATAGTGGTGGACCAATGTCTGTGCCTTCAATAGATCTGGTTAACTAGTTGCAATGACAAAATTGCCACGGGAGGCTGCCACTGTAGGCCAATACACTGTCAAGGCAGTTGACGCATATTATACATGTCCTGTGCCGTTGGTGAGTGTAGGGTAGGTATGATTCTGACAGTGTCCTGGCCCTGTTGCCTTTCCGGACTCCCCTTTATATAGATATCCCTATTAGGCAAGCTGTCTATGGTCTGTATCCTCTAGTGCATTCAAATGTGGATGTTAGTCATTACATCCTAATTTTTTAGGCACATCATGTGGATGGTGTGTGTGTCCATGACTTGGCTCACTAAGTTATAATGTGTTCCTGTCCTTACAAAGACATTATTGTTGTAGGTGTTAGTTGCATGTGGAGCTAGTGTATGGCACATGAATGGTTGGCACACATTTTGAATGCTAGTGATGACATGGTGTGATTGTAGAGTTGTACAGTACATAGCGTTGAAATGTACCTATCATTCTGGGCTGATGCCACAGTTAGAGTATGAGAGTCTGGGCATTTCCATAATCTGTGAACTGGACAGAGGCCACATCATGCTTATGTGATGTTCCTTTAGAATTTGTGTTGGTGCACACATGGCCCTGCGTTTGGTCCTACACCCTGAAATATGATGCACTATATTAGAGATTGGTAAGCAGCAGGATAGGGGCTATATGGCCTATCCAAGGGTGATGTTAGTTATGATGTGTTGTTCAAGCATTTGAATGAGTGTTTGTGAGATAAGTTGAGTGTGTCAATATGCCCAGAGAGTATGTGTGACATGCAAACTGTGACAAAGACACAGGGCTTCTGACTTCTGGGTTGTGATTTAGTGGATTAGTGTAGTGTTTATGTGCATTGTGACATGGTTTAGGTTGTTTCTCACAACATCATATTGGGTATTTTAGTTTGACAAGGGTTTTGTTGTAGAGAGTCATAGCGATGTGTATCATGAGTATGTAGCTACCTTTTTCACCCAAATGAGCAACTTGATTGTGTATTTCACAGATAGGCACCAGTTCTAAATGTTGTGCTTTCAGGCATATGTTGAATCTGGGATTGGATATTACACACCTAACATTGTACCTAAGATGGCTGACAGTTTGGGCTTGGCAAAGAATGTGATAGTCATATCAGTTATGTGACATACATGTGACTTTGCTCCATAGGGATTTGGAGTTGTCACGAGACTGACAGGAGTGGATTGTGCTTGTTGTATCCAAGATATTTCATCTACTTGTTACAGGTCACTGGTAGGTGCTGCATGGGCTAAGTGTGTTATTTATGTTTCAAACATTTAGCTGAACTCTATTCATTTCAAAGGGTATTTTTTATGTACATTAAATTAACATGTTGGCAATGCCAGGCTATGTCAAGTCCTATTAGTATATTAGGAGTGAACTATATTTCTCTGTGCTTGGCCATCCAATGCCCCTTCTAGCCCCCTCGCGTGATACAGCATAAAGTATACCTTTTCTGCATGACACTGCACAGCAACACTCTCCTTCTTGGCTCAGTTTATGCAAGCAGATGGAACCTCAGTCGTTGGTAACAGGAGTGCTGTAGAGGATATTTTGTTCAGGGTGGATGCTATGTGGCAGTCGGGGGTGGCGCTGCTCGTGGACAGCAGCCCAGGGCCTCCCAAATGCTAATGACTACAGGGCCCAGCAACAGAGCACTGCCTTTAGGAGGCCGTCAGTGATACGAGCTACAGTTGGTCGGCCCCCTTCCTTGGGTTTGCAGCCATGGTGCTGCAATGTAATGCACAATTAACGCACAACACCCCTCACCTGGGTCCCTTAGGAATGGGCTGAAATGGCAAAATGTTTGGCACAAACAGCCTTTCAGTAAACAAACTGTAATGAGTTTGTTTAATGTGAGTTGCTTTTTCTGACAGACTTGACTCGCCTAAACAACGCATCGGCATTATGACAGCAAATTGCCACAGCACTTGAGGGTGCTATAGATGAGCCTGACACTTTCCCCTGCCTGAATGAAAATCAGGGGATCCTATGGGACGCCCAAAAAACTCAAGTATAACATCCATTTTGCCATCATATCACAATGGGCACTGCTCACCAGGTATGACGGCAAAGGGAGAAGAGTAGAGAATAGATGAGAGTGGCGTTTTGTTTACACTTTTCCACTGAAGAATCTTTTGTTTGTACAAGCTATGACTACACTATTTTACACACACAGCATTTGGAGCTGAGCATATGATAGCTGTGCATTTAGTTATTTGTGTATTGAAAATGATAAAGGAGGTTTGATAAATATTTGATGCTGGCCCTGATCAAACTGAGATGAACTTGAAGGGTTGTTAAGGCTAGTGCATTGCCCTGTGCAACATGTGGCCAGCCTAGTGGAGTGTGAGTCCCCAGAAGTGTTGTGGGCCCGTCTGCTGTGCAGGGGCTAGAGCAGCCTGTGTTACACCCATGCACTAAATAGACAGACAAGGGAAGAGGTGGGTGTCGAACTGTGAAGCATAGCTGCACATGTTGTTAGAGAGATAAATGTTTGAGGGGCTGAGCTAGTTAAACAAGGGTAGAGGTGAGAGAAAGGTGTGATAACATTTTGTGCATGGAAGGGAGACTCAGACGTAATAGGGGCAGAACAAGTAAAAAATTAGATGAGAGTGAAAGGAAGGAGTTAAGGTCAAAGGCAGTTTCTGGATAGGATACGTCAAGTATCCTCATTATTACGATGGGGATTGGAGGAAATGCTGGGGTGTGGATATCAGAGTGTAGGACTTTAAAAAACTGGTTACAGCCTGAGCTAGCAAGCAAGAGATGAGAGCTGAAGTATGCAGCACTATGGTGAAAGGTGGCTGTGACAGAGGCAGATTCATTGAGAAAGGTAGTTGTTAATATGCAAAAGATAATAGAGGTATGGAGCATGGAACTGAGATGTGGATGTAAGAGAGCCACAGTGAGACAAGGTAACATATGTTTGGGAAACAAAGTGGATAGGTGGATGTCAAGTGGATACACCAGCTGTGTAAGTTAGGATGCTGAATGGAGAGATGCGAGGTGTTGGCCAGTAGATGGATGGTGTGTTTACATATACGGATACTCTAGTTTGTCTAATTACTCCTAGTAGGCTTGAAGTAGAGTTGAGTGAGTGAATGGTGAGAGGCTAATGAATAAGGCAAGATTATGTGAGCAATGTAAGGGCCAGGGTGAGAGATGTGGTGAGGTGTTAAGAGTGAATGTAAGAGGTGGATACGATGGTGCACTTTGGCAAAAATTAGTGTCACAAAGGCAGTGGAAAGGGGAGAAATAGAGATGAGAGGGGTACATTTGACATGATATGGTTATCGGCTGCTGAGAAGGTGATAAGTACAGTACATTGTGAGTACAGCATGGAGGGGAGAGGTGTTGTGTACATAGAGGTGAAGAGTAGTGCAGGGAAATTTGGGGAGAGGATGTAGGCTTACGGCTAGAGCGGTCAACCTTGAAACTGGGGAACCGTGTTCGAGTCTCGGCAATGACGCTCAACATCCTGTGATTCTGGGCAAATCACTTAATCTCCCCATGCCTAACAAAAATGAATGTGTCCATCTGTAACGAAACTGGTGCTCATGTGAAGCGCTCTGATACCTGATATGTTCGGGTCTAGTTCGCACTATATAAAACTCTATTAAAAAAATATATATATGTAGGTGTGGATATAAGAGGGGCAGCACCAGCATGAGAAGGTGAGAGTCTGGGTGGAACAGTAGGAGTTCAAGGGTAGAGCTTAGAGGCAAGCAATGGATTTAATAATAGCATTACCAGAGGGTGATTGTAAGGAGCTTGTGGATGATAGAGAGGTTGAGAGATGACCATGTACACTGAGGTGAAAGTGAGAGGGGTCAAACCAGCAAAAGTAGGGGATAGGCAGGCCAAGGGGTAAAGTGGAAAGGTACACATAGAGAGGATAGGTAGATGTAAGTATGCAAAATCTGTTGCCAGATGAAATATAGAGATGTAGTTAGAGTTCGCTGCTGCTTGCTGTCTGCCACTGATTGTTCATTTAAGATTTTAGAAATGGCCTCTAGGAGACCACTAGCATATCCAATACCTATTAGCATCACAGGGCATGTTCTCCCCACCCTGCATGCCTTGGCAGAGTTTTGTGTGGGCAGAACTGCTAAGTTTCCCTTTGTAGGTTGATGTTGTTGCTGATTGCTCAGTCTTCCCCTTGGATACTACCCTGCGATGGAGGTATTGAGGGTTCAGGTTTTCTTTCCTGATGCAGATCCATTGAGTAGCGGGCCATCAATTAGGGCACATAGCCCCCTCAAGGAAAGACTCCAGGATGTGTGTTGCTGGCACACCTTGGGGCAGACTACTTCTGAAACCCCTCCCCACACTTTCCAGTACACTACACACACATGGGTACTATTGGCGTTATGACTTTGAATGTCAGAGGTATGGGGACGACAAGGAAAAGACACACATTATGACAATATATCAGGCGTTGCAGAGAAAAAACATAGAACTGTTACAAGAGGCCCACATGACACAGGAGCAGGAGACCCATTTCAAGAAGTGCTTGCAGAGTAATTCTTTTTGCACCGTCTACTCTTGTTTGGCAAGGGAAGCCCTTGTGTGGGTCCATACAGGGGTCCCATTTAGGCCATTAGATATTGCCTTAGAGCCTGAAGGGCAATATATCTTTGTAAAGGGGCTCCTTGATTGTTGACAATATTATTGGGCAGTGTTTATGTACCGAATGTGGCCAAACCGAACTTCATTATGCACCTATCCCTCATCCTCATGAGGTAAGCCCATATCCCCTGGGTTGTGGATGGCAATTTCAATTGTGTCCAAGAGCCGCAGCTTGACCGTTCTCACCCTCCCCTGCCATCCTCTCCGGTGTTGGCAGCATGCCTTACACAATGGGCTGTGCACTGGTCCCTCCGACACTGTTGGTGGATCCTACATACGGAGACCCAGGAGTACTCCTACTACTCTGCAGTACACAATCTACACATTCTGATTAAGAATATTTGCTATCACCACACACTACAGCCTGAGGTGCTAGATGCTGAATACCTGGGGAGAACATTCTCGGAACATAAACCTATGCACATACACATTGGGTGTGGTGCACAACGACACCCTGCCCACACATGGTAACTGCAGCCTACGTTGTTGTTGCTCCATGCATTTTGTGAATTACTAAGGGAATCCATCTCCAATTATTTCACTGACAACTGGGACACAGACACTTCTAGGTTGTTGGAGTGGAAAGCACTGAAAGCAGTACTGAGTGGCGGGTGCTTGGGGCTTTGGTGGGGGCTAGGGCCAATATCCACAGGGCTTTGATGCAAACGGAGATACCACTAGGTCAGCAGGAGACTGCAGTCCAGTTGCAGCCTGGAATGTTACCCACGCTGACAGATACTCAAACACACCACACCCATCTCATTGAGCAACTGCGTTGCTTTTACTTTAAAACATGAAACGCTGAGATGCACCCGGAGGGAGATTAGTCAGGGCAACTCCTGGCCTGCCTCCTCCGCGGCATAATACCAACCCAGCACATGACAATGGTTAGGGATCACCTGAACCAGATGCACACTAGTCACGCATCCGTCCATAAAGCCCTCACTGTGTTTTGTCGTGGCCTATACAATTCCATAAATTCTGAGGGCCAGGTAGATATTTACAAATTCCTGACTGGATTGAATCTGCCTGTACTTGATCCTGCAGAACGTGCGGTGATTAACACCCCGTTGGCTGGAACCAGAGATACGCAGAGTGATTAAGAGCACTGCCACATTAACATCTCTGGAGTTGGACTGCCTCCTGTCCAAGCTCTACAAGGCCTACAAGCTTTTACTTGCCCCTAGGTTACAGTAGCTCTATCAGGCCACCTTGAGTGACTGGAGACAACCGCAACCCATGTGAAAGTCCTGGTCGGATCACTGGTAAAGCCCAACAGTCATCTGACGGAACTGACGTCCTACCATCCATTGTCCATGCTAGCTATGGATTATAAAATACTTAGGGCCTCATTACGTTGTTGGTCGGAAAGGTTCCGAACGGCATTCGGATTTTCCTAACCCATGTCAGAACCTATGTTTCCGACAGACTCGGAAACATTTCCAACCTACCGATTATGATGGAAAGGTAACCATTCAGTCTTTCCGACTCGGTTCCTACCGGCATTCGGAGACTTCGAGTTGGTCGGAGCCGAATTGTACAGGTCTATGGGCCGCAATTCAAACCGACGTATTATGATGTGGGATTCAACAGCCTTTCCAAATCGGTCCGTCCGACACGAAACAGCTGTCAGAAACTGACTTTGGGGGCCTGTAGCAGGCCCCCCTTCACCCAAAGGCCTCTGGTTGGGGCCCGTGGGGGTACCCATGGGACCCCTCTTTCCAACCATGCTCAGTGTGGCATGCGCCATGGAATGCCCACCACAGGGTGCAAGGTTTTCCACAACCATCCCTTTTTAGGTCGAGCCTAGACAGCGCATGCTCTGTCTGCAAGACTGTTGTAAGAAGTATAGTGAGTGTAATCCCGCCTGCTGCCCGCCTGCTGTTTGCCATTAGTTAACTCTTGCGTTAATCTTATTGCCTGGCTCCTAATTGGTCGTTGCTCCGATACATCACTTCCGTTTTTATCGGAAGCAGCATTGACCAATTACAATTTTATTACGCCTAAAAGTGTTTCTGTGTAGTGTTTAGGGACTACTTGTTTTATTGTGTCTCATCAAGGCGCATAGTACGGCGCCCGGTTTCATGTTTTTTTATTTTGTAACCATGGTGCCCGCTTCACGGGCCGCCATAAACAAAAGTTAAATTGCACCTGCGCTTCAGTTTATATTTTATCACGGCGCCCACTTTCATCATTATGTTATACTTATATCAGCTTCCCTATGGTTGAGTATGTAGTAGACGCATGCGCACTTAAATAGAGAGCAAAGCTCGCTTTGATGAAGTGTGACCCATCTCAGCATTAAAGAGAAACAGCTGTGCCCCTTGTAGGTACTTCTCGGCACAAAGCCACGCCCCCTCCTCACACGGCGAGATTGTTCTTCAGTTGGCAGGTAGGAGGTGTTAGCCCCGGTTGCTTTCCTTATTTAGTATTCAGTATACTGTGCCAGTTCTTGCGTGTGTTTTCTGCTTTCCACGTATTCATATATTTTCTTTTATTAACAATATTCACGTGCTCGCGCTGTTGTGCCCAGATCCACGCCATTAATCATAATTTGACAATCCACCTTTTCATAAATCTGTGGTTTTTAAATTCAGCACTGAGGAAAGAAAGGATTTCCATTTTCTTGAATTTTACGTCAATTAAGAGGCCCTCTGCTGTGTCAAATGGGCCATCCATCCATTCGCTGACTTTGATGGATTTTGGGAGGGGCTAGAAGGCAAACGGCGCGTGACATCTGGTTGAGTACAATGCTGGTTTCACCGGCTCTGTGGGCAAGTCCGACCTTTAACACTCGGAGGCACACAAACACTACGGGAGTACAAAACCACATTAATTACGTAATAGGTGTATTTTAACACCTTCATTTCTTTGCTGATTCAGTGCTTCCTCCTGCTTGGGATAACATATCAAAAGCGTCAGCGTTTTGTTTACATCTAGGGACAGTGTTCTACTTTCGAGCATATTCTCATTTTACAAGCTTTTTGCTAAGTTCTTTCAGTCTGGGGCCAGAAAGGGAAAAAATAGCATTCGCTCACATATATGGATTTTGTCTGGACATTTTGAAACATAAGACCTAAATAACTGCTTTCTAGGGATTCGATAAAATGACTACAGTAAAATCGATAAGCAAAACAAGAAACACAAAAAATACAGGTTGTCAGGAATATATTTAATTAGGGACCAAGTGTGTTATTACCAGGATGTTTAGTTTCCCCTGTACACAAACGTGCAGCACGGACACAATGCTTATTTGATACTGGACACTGATATTGATCTGGGCGCATCTGTCTCTCTCCCAAGAACCGATAATGACAAGTCACCTGACTTCCTGTTATTCAAAGACCCTCATTATAAACCATTTTCATATGAAGTGCACAAAGACTACAGCTCCCACAATGCATCATGTTGCAGAGCGCTTTACTGGCTTAAAAGACAGACATGCAGTGCCAAAGTAAGCACAGTACCGAATACACTTTGCAGATTACAGTTTTAGTGCTTTCTTATTCCTGTCTCTGGGCAGTGCCGTTTTTAATGCCACCTTCCTCTTGTCCGGTTGCTTTGGAGGGTATTCTGGTCTGTGTTGGCACCTGTCTATATGCCGATGTTTTCTGAAAACAGCACTCCTTACAGATTGTTTCTTGGCAACTTCTATCTTGCTTGTAATTTTTTCTCAGCTGACAGAATAAACCTACTATATAATCATTTATTTTCTTTGCCCCAGCAAACTTTTGTGAGCTTCAAGATTGACCTTGGTTTTTTCTATCAGCAGGAATTCTGTGTTTGAGCTTCAGATGACATTGGTGCGGGCAGGTTGGGGGCAAGGAAGGGTCTGGATGATAGGAACGTGGCTGTGATAAGGGGTTTTTAGCTTATTACTGTTTTTGATGTGGCCAGGTTGTGTATTTTTTAGAGTAATGGTAGTATTGGGTGCATGTATCTTAGACACCGAGGTTATGTGTGAAAACAAGTTGAGCTGTTTGTGACTCTCTCTTGTATGTTTGTGAGTACAGCAGATTAAGCGGCAATAGGGATCGCCTGAGCAGATAGATTATACTGTTCATCTGCGGAATCATTATGCAATGGTGTGTATTTGCAGGAAAATGCAAGCACTTAGGAAGCATTTGAAATGCAATAGGTCTCGCAATTGCGAGAGTTTGAGCTATTGGCATTGTAAATGACAATGCTTTTTATTTATGTGTTTTGAAAACCTGCAAGCGGTGCCTAAACACGCACTTTGTCCTTATGGTCGTTGCTTACAAGAAGCAATGCTCACAGTAACTGCGGCTCTTTTACTGCCAGCCTTGCTTCTCATAAGCAAGAACTATAAGTACAAAGTGCGTGTTTATGCACCCCTTGCAGGTTTTCAAAACACATGAATAAAATCAATCAATCAATCACAGAATTTGTAGAGCGCACTACTTACCCGCGAGGGTCTCAAGGCGCTGGGGAGAGGGAAGGGGGGGGGATGCTGCTACTGGTCGAACAGCCAGGTCTTGAGTAGCCTCCTGAAGGTCAGCAGGTCTTGGGTCTGTCGTAGGCTTAGTGGAAGGGTGTTCCAGGTCTTGGCGGCGAGGGGTGAGAAGGATCTGCCGCCGGTGGTTGTTCTTCGAATGCGAGGGACGGTGGCGAGGGAGAGGTCGGCGGAGCGGAGCTGGCGGTTGGGGACATAGAAGAAGAGTCGTCTGTTGAGGTAGGCTGGGCCAGTTTTGTGGAGTGCCTTGTGTGCGTGGATGAGTTTGAAGGTGATCCTCCTGTTGACGGGGAGCCAGTGCAGGTTCCTCAAGTGGGGGGTGATGTGGCTGTGGCGTGGTACGTCGAGGATCAGGCGTGCGGAGGCGTTTTGTATGCGTTGCAGTCGCTTGATGAGCTTGGCCGGGGCTCCCGCGTAGAGGGCGTTCCCATAGTCCAGTCTGCTACTGACGAGGGCCTGGGTGACTGTTCTTCTTGTGTCTGTCGGGATCCACCTGTAGATCTTGCGAAGCATGCGGAGGGTGTTGAAGCAGGAGGAGGAGACTGCGTTGACTTGCTTGGCCATGGAGAGCGTTGAGTCGAGGATGACTCCCAGGTTGCGTGCGTGGTCGGTGGGTGTCAGGGCTGCTCCCAGCGTCGTTGGCCACCAGGAGTCGTCCCAGGCTGAGGGGTTGGAGCCGAGGATGAGGACCTCCGTTTTGTCCGTGTTCAGCTTTAGTCGGCTGATCTTCATCCAAT
The DNA here is from genome assembly GCA_963921515.1 of Calotriton arnoldi. NCBI lineage: Eukaryota > Metazoa > Chordata > Amphibia > Caudata > Salamandridae > Calotriton > Calotriton arnoldi. The sequence goes on from CAWUFW010002304.1 coordinate 2,186,863, forward strand.
CGGCGACGGCCTTCATTCCTTCATGGAGATTGGCTTTGGCGGCGAGGGGTCCTTGGTGAGGGGAGGATCAGTTGAGTGTCGTCGGCGTAGGAGATAATGTTGAGGTTGTGTTGTCTGGCGATGCGTGCGAGCGGGGCCATGTAGATGTTGAACAGTGTTGGGCTGAGGGACGATCCCTGGGGTACGCCGCAGATGATCTCGGAGGCTTTGGATCGGAAAGGTGGGAGGCGGACTCTCTGGGTTCTGCCGTCGAGGAAGGAGGTGGTCCATTCCAGGGCCTTGTCTCGGATCCCTGCGTTGTGGAGGCGTGCACGTAGAGTGCGGTGGCAGACAGTGTCGAAGGTGGCGGAGAGGTCCAGCATTGTAATTTATAATGCCAATAGCTCAAACTCTCGCAAATGCAAGACCTATTGCATTGCAAATGCTTGTTTCAATGGGAGCCTGTTTTGTTGGTCGGAACACAGGCTCCCATTGAAGTCAATGGGAGTCCGACCGAACGGTGTTCGGAAACATCGTAATCGGTCGGTCAGACTCCCCGAACTTGAGGTGGTCGGAAACGATTCCGACAAGGAGTCGGTCAGAATGCTTTCCGACCAACATCGTAATGAAGCCCTTAGTACGGTAGTGGCACCCCGCCTGCTGGTGCACATGCTGCATCTAGTGCATAGGGTCAAAAAGGTTAGTATCCCTGATAGAGCCACGACGCTTAATATTCGGAGGCTAAATTGGGTGCTGAATCTGGTCCTCGGGAGATGACTCTACATAGCCTGCCTAGTGCTGGACTTAGTGAAGGCATTCCATACCATTGATTGTGAATACCTGTTTACCACTCTGTCAAAACTAGGCATTGCAAGGCAGCTGCAACAACACATATGTCTTTTTCCTACCAAGCCGACTGCGCGAGTCAGGTTTTGAAAAGACATATCACCCTCTTTTACATTGGGCATGGGGACTCGTCAGGGCTGACCCCGTTCCCCACTGCTCCTTGCCCTGGCAATGGAGCCAGTAGCCCAGCAGCTTTGTCAGGGGGGTAAGCATGTGGAGTTCCACTAGGCGATGAGGTACATATAGTATCCATTTATGCAGACAACAGGCTGCTCTATATTCAGTATATATGCAGGAAAATTCCAGATATTTCTGATAGACTAGCAGATTTCCTGAGTGTGTCAAGTTTGGGTGTTAACTGGGCCATGTCTTATGTTTTTTCCCTCTGTGTGGGACATCCTCCACAAGAGGTAATGGTGGGGGAGGAGAGGGTGATGTGGGAGCTTCAGGTGTTTTGGCACTTAGGGATCTGTAACTGTCATGATGCAAACGATCTCATTGTGGAAATCTGACCAGGGACATATCCTCCTTACGTAAACAGATGGCTTTTTGGGGCACTCTTCCAATTACAGTCCACGGATGTATATCGCTTTCCAAGATGGTAGTGCTCCCCGCATCTTATATTTTTTCCATCACCTAGCGGTAGCTGTGCCTCATGCCACCTCTAGGGAGTTGGACACCATGCTGTGAGGGTTAATCTGTAATAGGGGCAGGAGAAGTGTGGCTCTGATAAGGCTGCAGCTGCCGGTGGGAAAGGGTGTCCTGGGTGTGCCGCTTTTAGAAAATGTTATGTGGCAGCAACGCTGCAATGGCCGGCATGATGTTTGGCTGGGAGGCAGTTGTACAAAGTGGGCAGGTTCCCAACATGCAGGGCACAGGAAATGGAGGGATCGATGTTGCTCCCTGGAGCGCTGCTCCCCTGTGGAGCTGACAGCCTGGTGAAAGTGGCTTATTGGAGCTATGATATGAGCCAAAGGCTACTGACAGACATGATCCCGTACTCTCCGTCTGTTAGTCTGCACTTCCTACCACTGTTCCATACAAGCATTGTTAGGGAAGGACTGACGGCATGGAGAGCCATATGATTGACCTCAGTGGGGGACCTATTCAGGGTTACAGGAGCTCATTACCTTTAGCCAGTTGCAGGAAGATCATGACATTCCGGTGGGCCATTTCTTGGCACATGGCACACTAATAGCTGAGATGGGATCCTGTGGACGGTCACAGAAACTGAACCGGAGCATTACGCACTAACCCACGCCCTGCACATCATGGGTGGAGGTCAGAAACTGGTGACCTTGTTTGTTAATGGCTTGGCGCACACAACGACTGACCCTCTGTCACCCGTTTGCAGGCTATGGGACACTGATATAGGACGAGCACTCACAGCCAAGGAGTGGGAATGCATCATGCACTACCGATCTAAAGTATCTCGTACTGCCAAAATCCAGTACATTCAATTCAACATCCAGCACAGGGCATGTCTCACCCCAGCTGTCCTACATCAAAAGTTTGTGTCCTTCCCTCTGTGCCCACGGTGTAATGCACCTATTTAGAATTTGATACATATGTTCTGGGCATTGCTGGATGCAGCGAACCTGTGGTCCAGAGTCAGAGATGTACTCGACACAGTGACAGGTTGGGTCAACCTCCTTCCATTGGAGGGGGCACTGCTAGGGATATTCAGGCAGATGAGGGCTCAAAAGGTATCCAATAAAAAGTACAGATTTGGAAATGCTCATAGAATGCCAGTCCATTTCCATGCATTGTAAGGCTACTGCACTCCCAACACTGCAACACTTGGGCACAGTGACTTTCAAATGGGGTAGGGCTTGGACAACTGCGCTGCGCAGGGAGGAAGTAGTGCTCCTTCAGAGAATTGCAATAGCTAACCTGTAGGACAACTTGTTACAGGACTTACAGGATACACAGGAAGAGCCACTGGATGGGTGAAAGAATTAAAGGGCCAGACTCACAGACACATGGTCATGGACCTACCAGAGGTGGTCCTGACATGGCTAGATGAAGTTGTGGCCCAATGTATTGGAGTAAGGTCTGCATGCAAGCAGACCTGGGTGCATGATAGGGATTGTATGGAAGGGATTCAGATGTCTGAGGCCTGCTTTGGAAATGTGCTGGATCCTTCAAAGTTTTTTATCACTGAGACTACAACATCCCATGCTGGTTGTGACTCCCTATACTGACCTGGCTACCTGCCCTGCGGTGAGGCTGAGATCATGAAGAGCGGAGGCTCTGGTGGATGCCTGCTCCAACACTGCTAAACTCATCAGGACACAGATCTGAGACTGCGCAATTGGGCTGATGGGGGAGTGGCAGGCCAGGCTGAACTATATTAGTCAGTTTAGTGTTTTGAATCATGTATTAATCTGTTAACAATTAGTGCGTCAGATGAAGAAAGTTGTAAGATTAGAAACAACCTAGGCCTTGCTTTTCCATCCACTTGGGTGGATGTATTATATTTACAATTGACAGATCTGCCATATGTTTTGACATCATTTTAATGTGGTGTTTGCATATATTGTTGGCCAATTTACAGATATCCACACTAGATAAAATGCTTGTTACAAAGCTGGTTCAACAATGGCAGGGAATTAATGCTAACTTGAAGTCACTTCCTGTAATGTGACTTCCTATGACAGGGCATCTTATGAAATTTATAGGTAGTTCATATATTCTGGTTCTGCCTGGGGAACCAATATTTCTGGGAGTGGGCCTAGTGCCAGTGCATATGTGGACATACGTTTGTGTGTGCATTGATGTTCTGGTGCCATGACATGTTTCTTTTTGAGCTGTGGTGTACTCAGCCATACATTTAGGTATGCATACATATATGTAGCTATAGCCATTTATGATCATACCTTAAATTTGTGTTTATCCCAGTATTTCAAGATCAGACTGTGGATACCTGGTGATGAGATTCCCTCATTTCCCATGCTCAACATGCTACACTAGACTTTAGTCTCGATGGCAATCACTTTGGTAGTTACGTTAATGGGTAGGTGTATAACTTGCAGGTGTCGACGTCCGCGACGGTTCCTATTATCATATTTATCGATAATGTATGTAGAGGGATGACATGCACAATGGGCTCAATAGCTGCATGCAGATGTCATATGAAGCATGTTGTGCCGAAGTTTGGACTTGAAATACTCCCCTTCTTCCTGCTCTGACGAGGTGGTTGGACCAACACAGACGGCACGTCGGAAATACTCATCGTAATAGGGTGGGCGGTTCAAGGCCCGGAACTTGCTTCAATCGGCTCCATTTGACCTTCCCGAGAGCTTCGCAGGTGGAATTTCCAGTCGGAGTCAAAGGAACTGCGCCGGTCGGTAAACAATGTCTTTTTGGCCATCATATTACTGGGGTCGGATGAACCGCCTCTGAAGCTACATCAGTCGGTCCGACTGCCCCGAATGGCCTGGGGAGGCACTTCCGACCGACATCGCAATCGGCCCCATAGACTGCAAAACTGCAGGCCTTCGATTTCATGAACCAAGGTTCTGCCCAAGATCTACCTCTTTGTGAGATCGACCACTGAATGGGGCAGGAAGTGGAAAGAGAAGATCTGTAATGTGGATCTAACATAGAGACCCATGGGTACCTCCGACAGGCCACTCTTTCTTTTTTGGCATTCTATGAAGAAGCTGAGTAGTGTATCTGACTCACACATGGCTTTGTAGTTCCTTATTGTCTGTAAATGATGCTGCATTGATTATGCTTCATGGTAACATTCTTTTTGTTCAGTCCCTGTGTATCATGCTCAAGTAAACCTGATCCTCTCCATGGCCACATTTTGCTGAGAAATCAAAGACACGGCCCATCTTGAACCAGTTGTGTATGGCATGAAACAGTTGTTGAGGGCTCTCTCTTGATCAGACATGTCTTGGAGTGTGCATATAGTAGAATCCTATCCGAATTGAAACTCCTGCATGGGATACATTCAGAAAGGTTATTATCTGACTTTATTATGTTAGAAAGTGGTACAGTTCTGTGAATGCACTGAACAATGACGTCCAGTCAATGTACAAAATGAAGCACCTTAATGTGATCCACTTGAATTATTTGTCAATGCCATTAATATCATTTTAGAGGTTCACAGTTGTATGTGAAGTCTCCAAGCCGGACATAGCAAGGATGGCATGCTGGCAAATATTTTGCAGAGCAGTCGAGTCTTTTCTTGGCTCGGTTGTCTGGAACTAGTCTGATGCATGTGGATGCTCATGTATTCTGACATCCACTCACTCCTTCACGTATCTATTCCCAAGTTAATGGTATACACTGTTGACATCTTCATTGCATTTGCAACAAACAATAAAATTATCCTGTGAACGCCAGGTACAGCAGAATTGTAAGTTATTGCCAGCCATGTGGTAAAAACTCCACTGAATCAGTCTTCTATCAATTAATACAGAAAGGTAATCTGGCAACATTTAAGCCAGCTTCCCATTAACACGTGGTCTTTGCAGTGGGTTTCGTAATACTTGGAATCTTTGGTGAAGAAAACCTTGACACTAGCTTTGTTTTGTCCTTTCAACAATGGAATACCACAATCATCCAAAGCCTTTAAAGGTCATGGCCACACCATGACCTAACCAGAGCTAAGAGGCAGCAGGGTATCAACTCTGTGCTATTTGATGTCACAGACATGCTAAGGTATGATGTTGTGAAGTCTGAAGTTACTGGACTATTATCTCAATGTCTGGCTGCAACAATGCACACAACAGCAAGGAGCTTTTCAACATCGTGAAGGAACTCTCCAATCCCAGCTCCAACACCAACGACATCCCGCCGTCGCAACCCCTGTGCGATTCCCTCGCCACCTTCTTTCACCGCAAGATCGCCGACATCCACGACAGCTTCAACACCCAGACAACCCCAACTAAGATCGATACACCAGACCCGCCACACACCATCGACCACGACCCCCTGCCAGCCTGGGCCAGCGTGAACATCGAGGACACCATCAAGACCATGAGCACAATACACTCCGGCTCCCCGTCAGACCCTTTCCCGCACCACATCTTCAACAAAGCCAGCAGCTCCATCGCACCCCACCTGTGCAACATCATCAACCTCTCCTTCGAGACCGCAACCTTCCCAGAGAGCTGGAAACACGCAGAGATCAACGCCTACTCAAAAACCCAAGGCGGACCCGAGAGACCTCAAGAACTTCCGGCCCATCTCTCTGCTTCCGTTCCCAGCCAAGGTCATCGAGAAGATCGTCAACAAACAGCTAACCCGATACCTCGAAGAAAACAGCATCCTGGACCCATCCCAATCAGGGTTCCGCAGCAACCACAGCACTGAGACTGCCCTCATCGCCGCCACCGACGACATCAGGATCCTGCTGGACAATGGTGAGACCGCAGCCCTCATCCTGCTGGACATCTCCGCCGCCTTCGACACTGTCTGCCACCGCACTCTACGCGCACGCCTCCACGACGCAGGGATCCGAGACAAGGCCCTGGAATGGACCACCTCCTTCCTCGACGGCAGAACCCAGAGAGTCCGCCTCCCACCTTTCCGATCCGAAGCCTCCAAGATCATCTGCGGCGTACCCCAGGGATCGTCCCTCAGCCCAACACTGTTCAACATCTACATGGCCCCGCTCGCACGCATCGCCAGACAACACGACCTCAACATTATCTCCTACGCCGACGACACTCAACTGATCCTCTCCCTCACCAAGGACCCCTCGCCGCCAAAGCCAAACTCCATGACGGAATGAAGGCCGTCGCCGATTGGATGAAGATCAGCCGACTAAAGCTGAACACGGACAAAACGGAGGTCCTCATCCTCGGCTCCAACCCCTCAGCCTGGGACGACTCCTGGTGGCCAACGACGCTGGGAGCAGCCCCGATACCCACCGACCACGCACGCAACCTGGGAGTCATCCTCGACTCAACGCTCTCCATGACCAAGCAAGTCAACGCAGTCTCCTACTCCTGCTTCAACACACTCCGCATGGTTCGCAAGATCTACAGGTGGATCCCGACAGACACAAGAAGAACAGTCACCCAGGCCCTCGTCAGTAGCAGACTAGACTATGGGAACGCCCTCTACGGTGGAGCCCCGGCCAAGCTCATCAGCGACTGCAACGCATACAAAACGCCTCCGCACGACTGATCCTCGATGTACCACGCCACAGCCACATCACCCCCCACTTGAGGAACCTGCACTGGCTCCCTGTCGACAGGAGGATCACCTTCAAACTCCTCACCCACGCACACAAGGCACTCCACAAAACTGGCCCAGCCTACCTCAACAGACGACTCTTCTTCTATGTCCCCAACCGCCAGCTCCGCTCCGCCGACCTCTCCCTCGCCACCGTCCCCCGCATTCGAAGAACAACCACCGGCGGCAGATCCTTCTCACACCTCGCCGCCAAGACCTGGAACACCCTCCCACTAAGCCTACGAAAGACCTGCTGACCTGTTGACCTTCAGGAGGCTACTCAAGACCTGGCTGTTCGACCAGTAGCAGCATCCCCCCACTCCCTCCCCCCAGCGCCTTGAGACCCTCGCGGGTAAGTAGTGCGCTCTACAAATTCTGTGATTGATTGATTGATTGATTGATTGATTGATTGATTGATTGCAAGAGCTGTGGATAGGGACAAACCCCGAGTGTTCCCACTTTGTTTTCTTTGCTCTTGGTTTGCAGCCATTTCCAGGTTATAAAGGTTGGTCTGGCTACTGTTTTTTTGAACATTAGTTAAAATCTTACTAACTTACTTATGTATAACTCCACTTTTACTTTTAGCTTTTTCATTTAATATATATATATATATATATATATATATATAACACCAAACCTCCTCCCTTTGAAGAAGAGCAGAGGACACAGCGGGGTTTACTTCGGTCGTTTATTATGAAAACTTGACGGCATGATCGGTTTCGGCTAAACGCCTTTCTCAAATGCCACAGTTCATTGTCGAGTCACCTGATGAGTATCTTAAATAGGCTCCTCCTTATCAAGTGATGGAGGACTCACCTGCGCCACATTAGCCCGCAAAACGTTACAGCAGCCCCATGTCCAGACAGCATGTCCCATAATGCAGCATGTTGGTAAATACCGTGTTGCAGGAGGTAGACTCGGCGAAAATACAGGCAATAGACGACCTCGGGTCCCTTACTTCCAGCCAACCTACTGCACAGGAACCAAGGCTTAAGACGTGAGGACAGTGCCCTAGTCTCTCCAGGCAATCCTGGACCGCCAACTGGCAGCAGCGTCTCGGTCTCAAATGCCACAGTTCATTGTCGGTCTGCTGTAACGTTTTGCGGGCTAACGTGGCGCAGGTGAGCCCTCCATCACTTGATAAGGAGGAGCCTATTTAAGATATTCATCAGGTGACTCGACAATGAACTGTGGCATTTGAGAAAGGCGTTTAGCCGAAACCGGTCATGCCGTCAAGTTTTCATAATAAACGACCGAAGTAAACCCCGCTGTGTCCTCTGCTCTTCTTCAAAGGGAGGAGGTTTGGTGTTATATGTGGCGTGCAGCTCGTGGTGCGCAACAGAGGACCCTTCCAATTTTGTGGTCGCAACTACATGGGCAAAAGGAACTTTTCACGTACCGAGGGATCGGATGATTGCGACCCGCCGCCTACATTTCAGGTGACCGAAACGCTGCTGCCAGTTGGCGGTCCAGGATTGCCTGGAGAGACTACGGCACTGTCCTCACGTCTTAAGCCTTGGTTCCTGTGCAGTAGGTTGGCTGGAAGTAGGGGACCCGAGGTCGTCTATTGCCTGTATTTTCGCCGAGTCTACCTCCTGCAACACGGTATTTACCAACATGCTGCATTATGGGACATGCTGTCTCGACTTGGGGCTGCTGTAACGTTTTGCCGGCTAATGTGGCGCAGGTGAGCCCTCCATCACTTGATAAGGAGGAGCCTATTTAAGATATTCATCAGGTGACTCGACAATGAACTGTGGCATTTGAGAAAGGTGTTTAGCCGAAACCGGTCATTCCGATATATATATATATACACAAAAAAATGTATAAAAAAAAACAAAGGTTACCGGGACGTTATCGTTAGGTTCAGATTTTACCCACAATCATAGAAAGTCAGCAGGTGTATTTATTCTTATCTCAAGAAACTATAACTTACGCCCTAACATAACTATAACTCTCGCCCCCTTGCACAGTTCTCATCAATAATTTACAGGAAATGTTGCAGTGACATTTTCAATTATGTCATAGAAGATGACATAACTGATATAATATGTGGGGTAATTAGCATTGCATGGCGAGGGTGCAAGTTACAGTTAACTTAAGGTACGAGTTATAAGTGGTTGAGATAAGTATAACTATAACTGCTGAATTTACATGGTTAGTGTGTGTAAAATCTCACGCTAACTATAACGTCGCTGTAACCTTTGGATATTTCAGTGAATTTCTAAACAAATTTTATTCTATTTTCTAACTATAACTTCCCTGTAAACTTTGTTTTTTTCAATGTATTTCTACAGTTTTTTAATGGTATTTCCTAATTACAGAGTCTGTGTAATCTTTGTCTTTTTCAGTGAATTTCTAGTTTTTTTTAACGTCAAGTAATATTTAATTAGCATATGTGAATCCAACTGCCACCGTGCACAGCCATCAGTCACAGCCACCCACCTACATGCAGCCAACCCCATGCCGTGCCCAGTCAAAGGCCATGCACAGAAGGGGGCTGGCCACAGGGCTTAGCCTGTGGCCAGGCCCTGTGCCCAAGCCCCCCAAAGTCAGCCTCGGGGAGCCCATGCACTGGGTCTCTCCACATTTTTTTAGGGGACAGGGGCACGAGGCCCCTTTCCCTGGGCTGTTTTTGGTTCTAGGGACCCCATCCCCCGGGGCCCACAGCTGGATTTATGGGAGAAGAGGGCATGCAAGCCCCATCCCTGGGCCGATTTCAGCCCCGGGTACTCCATCTCCCGGGGTCAGCCATATTGTAAGCGGGGAGGCACATAGTCCCTACCCCAGGCGGATATCTGGCCCCGGGGACTCCATCTCTCAGGTTCCGGCCTTATAATAAAGTGAGAGAGGGCTGTCAGCCCCCTTCACAGGCCAATTTGGCCCCGGCGACCTCATCCCTCGGGCCTCTTTACCTTTTGAAATGGGGGCATGCAACCCCCCACCCTGGCAGGATTTCAGCCCCAGGGACCCAATACTCTGGGGCCCGGCCAATGAAGTTGGGTGCCCTGGGGCCCACTGAGGGCACTCACATCAGCATTATTGGGGGCAACGGAGGGAGCCCCAAAGCCCCCATAGCCTTAGCAGGCTCCCTGCCTCAAGCAGGAGTCAGTATTACTCCCATTCACAGGGAGCAGCTAAGAATTCTGCTCCCTGCTGGCAGAAGCAATCTTTTCATTTGTTTCCCTACCCACTTCAGTGCGGGAGGGGAAACTGATAAAAAGTCTGCTTCCAGTGAGCAGAAGCATTTTTCATGCTCCCACCCACTGGGAGCGGAGTAGTATGTGGTCTCACTGAGCGGGAGCTTAGAAATTGCTCCCGCCAAGGGAGAACAAACACAGGTTTCCCTGGCCGCACCAGTGCGATCAGAGGACCCACTATGTCTCAGGGGTGGGCACCCTGGGACATAGCTTGGAGCAGGTCCTGGGGGATTGAGTCCCCAAGGCAATTAATGGCTCCGGGATGGGGACCACATAGCCCCTTTCTCATTTGTCTGCATTGCTGGGCCCCAGGGGTTGCGGTCCCCAAATCCAAAAACTGACCGGGAAGGGGAGCCACGGCCCCCCGTTTTTCATGCTCGGCACCTGCGGATGGCAGTTGTGGGAGCCAAAAACAGCCCAGGAGAGGGTCCGCGTGCTTCCTCACATTAAGTTTTTTACAGCCGGTCCAGGGCGGTGGCAGTCCCTGGGGCCGAAATTGGTCCACGAGGGGGGCTGCATGCCCCTTCCCAATTTATATTAAGGCCAAGCCCCAGGGGATGGGGCCCAGGGTTAAATTCGGCCTGAGGGGGCCCACGCACTCCCCTCTCCCCCAATTATATAAAATGTAATTGCAAGATTATGGGCTGTTTTTTTTTGCAATGGGTCAACAGGGACTGCGTGTCCCAGTTTACAAAGGGGCATCCATAAGGAGCCCTATCAACACCATCATCTGTGAACTGTTAGCGCAATAAAGTGCGAGGACTGCTTCCCTCCATGTTGGCTGTTTTACTTTCAAGCGGGAAAAGGGACTACATGTCCCAGTATCCATAGGGGTGTCAAGGTGGAGCCCTGGCAACACCATCACCTGTGCCATGTTAGCGCTATAAAGCCAGAGGACTGCTTCCTGCCATGTGGGCTATTTTTCTTGCAAGGGGGCAACAGAGACTGCATGTCCCAGTATTCAGAGGGGTGTCCACAAGGAGCCCTGTCAACACCATCACCTGTGCCCTCTTAGCACTATAAAGCACGAGGACTGCTTCCCCCGTGCAGGCTGTTTTTCATGCAATGGGGCTACAGGGACTATGTGTCCCAGTATCCAGAGGGGCTTCCAGGATGAGCCCTGTGAATACCATCACCTGTGCCTTGTTAGTGCTATAAAGCACTAGAACTCCTTCCCGCTGTGTGGGCTGTTTTTCCTGCAAGGGGGCAACAGGAACTGCGTGTCCCAGTATCCAGACGGGTGTCCAGGAGGAGCACTATCAACACCATCACCTGTGCCCTGTTAGCGATATAAAGCGCAAGGACTGTTTCTAGCTGTGTGGGCCATGCGCGGGCTGTGCCCTGGCCAAGGGCAGGCCCATCCTGTGCCTGTCAGTGACAGGAAGAGGCAGGACAGGGCCACCCTCCTTGCTCCTGTGGCAAAGGTACTGTTTTTCCTTAATTTTATAGAATTTCAGATTGCTGCCTATTTGAAATATCCTGCATGAGCTGTGAAGCTTGTGTGGGTGAACTACCTGCGGTCTGCTAATTTTTACTCAAAGAACTCATGAGTTGAAGACTATTCTGGATTACTTAGAGAGTTATTTTTAATATATTTTAATTTTTAGCATTCTGTTTTCTTTGAGACTTTAAGTAAGTTAATTTCTGCCAGGGATATTTAATTGATAATGTTGTTTGCCCTGGAGGTATTGCAAGGGCCACTGTTTGAGTATAGTGGCTAGATTGTCTCTTTGTAATCTCAATTTTTAACTGGGGCCATACTTACTCATTCCTCACTTTTCCTTTGCTCTTGTTTAAGTATGGGCAAGTGCAAAGTGAAGAACCACTGCAGGGAGCTACAAAACACAGTAAGGCACTTAAGAAGTCCAATAATTGTCGCTAAGTGAGATTGTTCAGTTGAATGAAGAGGTTGAATCCATTATAGGCACAAATAGCCCACATGATGATAAGAGGGACGCTGCTGGAAATTCGAAGCATTCCACTAAAACCCTTCCAGATTTTTCAAACAGAAAGCTGTCAAGAAGATGTCTCGAATGGTTTACCTTGAGTCAGGACCTGCACAGCTTACCAGCAATGACAACCTAGAGATCCCTTATCCTCCCATAGAACACCCCCAGGTGCTAGACGTACCATGCATAAACCGTTTTTGCCCCGGTCCGATATATTAGAAACCTCAACAGCTTCAGAGGCTCCAGTTGAGGAAGTTGGATTGATAGTCCTGCAGGTAACTTTATCACTTAAAATGGCTGGACCCACCTCATAAATTAAGGAGATGAGGTCAGAAACAGGGGTTCTTAAGACCTTGATAAATCAATTAACAAGCCTGGTTAAGCAACTGCTCATCAATGAGGTGGAAACTAGAACTAATAACCGTGACACACCGAAAAGCTCTATGGCAAGCTCGTTGGAGTCCTCCTCAGCGATGCATATGACATCTAGCTCCCTGGGGAGGCTCAATGGCATTTCTGTGAAGCATGATAGAGGAACTGCCCAGGATATCCCTAGTCAGGTTTATACTGGGGATAGATCCTAGAGGAGGTCAGGTGTCCCCTACCTGTCTAATACCAGCCTGGGCGTAAAACTCTGCTCCACTCGCGGAGTTTGTGGAATTTGGCAACTCCATGTTCTGATGAGAACACAGTTACCAATAAATTCTGCACTCCACACTCCGCAGCGAAGCGTATGATTTTTTGGGGCGCGCGCATGAAATGTTGTTTGGTGCGCACAGAGGCGACTTGTGGGGCGCTCGCAAGTGCCCACGAGATTTCCTAGCTATTTGTGAGTGCCACGGGATATGCTGGATGCCTGCAAGCTCCCACGAGATTTCGTGGTCGCTAACACGGCTATAGACCGTGCCAGTGACTTCCGCCGGATGTTTTGTGATGTATACAAAAGTGCATGATCTACTGCAACCTAGGGAAGATTCTCTCCTCGTGAAGCATCTACATCTTCTCAAAATTATGTTTTGGAGTAGAAAACCTTCTCAAATGAACCGTTCGCGTTGGTGTTTTGTGAGTGGAGTCCTTTTAAAAAAATATTTACTTCTTTTTCCAACAGGAACGAAGTGCCCCAGAGTCTCCAACTTCCTGCTCCTGTCCAGCATGCTCCTTCCAGTGCTTTGTCCATCTCCTGGTCCTTTTCATTTGGATTTGGAGCTGGAAGGATCACTCTTTGCGTCTGCTGCATATACCATTGGATTTAAGGACTTTGGGGCAGATTTACAAGCCCCTTGTGCCACTTTTGTGTCATTTTTAACATGGGAAAAGTGAAGCAAAAGTGGCGCAAGGGGCTTGTAAATCTGCCCCTTTGTATTTGAAATTTCACAAGTAAGTTAAAAAACTGTTGCATAAGGGTTTTGTTTGTTTGATAGAAAGCATGCACCAGGATTTATTCCTATTTATCTTTGTTTTTTTATATTTATTGTGGTGGTGGTGTCCTGCAGTTTTAGTAGGGGCCTAGTTATTTTTGCATGTAATTTTTCCTGTTTTGTAAATGAAAAATGTAGCACATTTTAGTACATTTTCTCCATGGTTTTTTTAACTAAATTTTCAATATTCTTTTAATTCACTATGTGGCCTAGTCTGCCAATGGGCCTTCCAGCCAGTAGGCCCAGTACTAGCCATGAGCGCATGAAACAACTGTTTCTGCGGTCTGTTGAAATCAATCATCATTTAGGCCATGGATGGCATTGGAATAAAATACAAAATTTGTTTTTTTGTGGTATTTCACGTTTTCTTTCCTAAAACAATGTATAGGGTGGGGCAATGCCTTTAGAGGATGTGTGTTGTTGGAAAAAGTTTTAGCCCTGTTAATTTTCATTTTTGGCATTGGTGAATTAATGTTGTGTTCTCTGTGTTACCACCATACCTCCTTTGTCTGGCCAGTGTGTTTGCCATTGACCACCATTTGTCTCTGTTCCCCATTCCATGAGCCAAGGGCCATTTTGTATGGTTGGTGTCCATAGGGCTGCATGTGTTCTTTGTTGTGGTCATGCCTCCTTGCTTGCTGCTAGACCATGTGGTTGGTGGCCATTTTGTGTAGCCAGCCAGTGTGCTTTTGCCATATGCCTGCATGTCTTCTTTGTTGTGACCATGCCTTCTTGCTGGTTGCTGTTATGGCCATGTGACTAGGGGCCATTTTGTGTGGGGAGCCAGTGAATTTTTGCCATAGGCCTGCATGTATTCTTTGTTGTGGCCATGCCTCCTTGCTTTCTGTTTGACCATATGGTTGCTGGCGATTTTGTGTAGGCAGCCAGTGTGCTTTTGCCATAGGCCTGCATGTCTTCTTTGTTGTGCAAATGCCTTCTTGCTGGTTGTTGTAACCATGTGGCTGCTGGACATTTTGTGTAGGCAGCCAGTTTGCTTTTGCCATAGGCCTGCATGTGTTTTTTGTTGTGGCCATGTCTCTTTGTTTGCTGTTTGACCATGTGATCGGTGGCCATTTTGTGTAGGCAGCCAGTGTGTTTTTTCCAAAGGCCTGCATGTCTTCTTTGTTGTGGCTATGCCTTCTTGCTGGTTGTTTGTTGTTGTGACCATGTGGCTGGCTGCCATTTTTTGTAGGCAGCCAGTGTGCTTTTGCCATAGGGTTGCATGTGTTCATTGTTTGTGGCCATGCCTCCTTGCTAGTTGTTGTTTATTTGCACACAATTTTTCTTATTTAGTAAAGGAAAAATGTTGCACAGGTTAGTACATTTTCTCTGTGTTTTTCAATTCATGTGCAATATTCTTTTAATTCACTATGTGGCTGTCTGCCAAAGGGCTTTCCAGCCAGTAGGCCCAGTACTAGTAATGGGTGCATGAAACTATTGTTTCTGTGGTGTCTGTTGAATTGCAACATCACTTAGGCCAGTGTTTCCCAAACTGTGGTCCGCGGACCCCCAGGGGTCCGTGGCACATTTCCAGGGGGTCCACAGGCAGCAGTTGTAATAGCACTGCAAAGTTCCTTGTATAATTAGCCATTTTCGAGCAACAATAAAAGTGTCAAGAAAATGCCCGTGATTAATGTACCTGCTGGAGAGAGATGAGAGTTTTGTCCAGTGGCAGATTTTCCTTATGTAGCACAGAGGGTTAATATGCCTACTGCAAAGAACTTGTACCATGCATTTAAAAAAACAGTATTTTATGTGCATAGGTCATTGGGCTACTGCTTTTGTCACAGATTCTTTTGTTACTGTGCAATTCATAAGGGACAATGGTAATCTAGCACAGTGACCTATAAACTGTCATCAAAGAGCTGCTTACAAACTGCATGGTACAAGTTAGTAACCTATGTTTTTTCCCAGTCTATCATTATCCTGATGCTGCTAAAAAGGTTTATTTGGGTGGGAATACATTTTTATTGTTAAAGTCAATGCTAACCACTGTGTTATGTTCTGAATCCTGAGTTTGTGCTTCTCCAGACCAAGCACTCTTTATAAATGCCTACCAGTATGAATGACGTGAATCCTACACCTTGTAGTCCCCTTTGCCTTATGTAACATTTTCTATATACTGATTTACACGTATGATTCATTGTCTCTATGTGTGTGTGATGTAAAGTGCCCTGACATCCTACAATGGTATGAGAGAAGCTATAAAACAAATGAAATACATGTGTCAGAGGGACTATGGAGAGATGAGAGGCACTGTTGGAGGGTGATAATAAGGGAATCATTGAAGAACCCCAACAAAGATTTTCGTATCCTGGTGCATAGTAAGGTCTTCATTTACTATTCTTTAAAAACCAATATAATTCATTATATAATGATACATGTGTTGTAGACTGCACCATTGTTTCCTTCATTTTTTGGGGAGAGAGCCTCCCAAAGCCTCCTTTGTAGTGGTCAGGCTCACTCACTGCACTTGGTGTGCACCATAAAGGGACTGGTCTGAAAACATTTGCCAGGGCTGCTTTGGGTTTCCAGTCTGGCCCTGGCAGGAGCAGGAGCCTCATACTGCGAAATAAAACCCACCATTCAAAGGTTAGTCACGGACATGCAGCACCAACCTTCCCATTAAAACTTTTTGTTTTTTTGCAAATTCTTTCAATATAAAATACTAAAGGGGATATTTACAACAGAATTGGCGGAGTGTGTCGTTAGCCTCCTTGGCTTAACGACACGCTCCACCACTTCAGAAACGCAGGGCTGCACCATATTTACAAGAATATGGTGCAGCCCTGCATTTCCCCTGCGCTGGTGCTACACTTAGCAGTGTAGTGCCAACGCAGGAACCCTTGCACCATAGTGCAAGGGTGCCTGCGTGCAGGGGAAAATTGTTTATGTGCAGGAAGTTCCCCTGCCTGCACATGAACAATTTTGAAATGCTGTTTTGTCACTTTTATGTGTGCTGCCTAATGCAGCACACATGAAAGTTACAAAATGTCATTTTTAAAAGATTGTTTAAGTGCAGGAAGGATCACCTTCCTGAACATAAACAATCCAAGGTGTTTTGCTTTTTCCATTGGAAAAAGCAAAAACATGGAGTAATAAAGCATTTCTCCTCGTTTCGCCAAGTTAAGACCAGGTTTTCCATGGTCTTAATTTTGGTGCTGCCTCCTATTTACGCTGCCCTTGTAAATAGAGGGGTGCGTCAAAATCAATGGGTGTTGCGGTGGAACACCCACCTCAACTCCCACTGCCCACACCTTTCACGATAAGCATTGCATGAAAGGGGCCTTATTTAAAGGCAGTGTTAAGCCACTTGGCTTAAGCTGCCTTGTAAATAAGGCGAAGCCCCCATCGCCACGGGAACATCGCAAAAAGTGATATTCCCATGGCGATAAGGGCTTGTAAATATGCCCCTAAAATCCTGAGTAAGTCGAGTATTTGTTTTGTATGCACACATGTGTTTATTTTTTTCGAATTACTGTTTTAATGTTTGAAACTTAAATCCTACAAATTACTTGGGGGTCCCCGGCTTCCAGTGGTGACTCAATGGGGGTCCTCAGGAGTCACAAGTTTGGGAACCACTGACTTAGGCCATGGATGGCATTAGATTAAAATACAAAATGTTTTTTTGTAGCATTTCACTTTTTTTCCCCGCTGCAAACAGTGTATAGGGTGGGGTCATGCCTTTGGAGGATGTGTGTTGTTGTGACATTTTTAGACCTGTTCATTTTCATTTTTGGCATTGCTGAACAAATGCTGTGTTACCACAATGCCTCCTTTTTCTGGTCAGTATGTGAGTGTGTTTGCCATAGGCCACCATTCGTCTTTGTTACCCATGCCATGTGGCCAGGGTCCATTTTGTATAGTCAGTGTCCATAGGACTGCATGTGATCTTTGTTTTCCAGGACTCCTGCTTGTTGTTATTTTGACCATGTGGCTGGCGGCCATTTTATGTAGGCAGCCAGTATGCTTTTGGCATAGGCCTGCATGTCTTCTTTGTTGTGGCGATATCTTCTGGCTGGTTGTTGTTGTTGTGACCTTGTGGCTGGTGCCATTCTGTGTAGCCAGCCAGTGTGCTTTTGCCATAGGCCTACATGTGTTCTTTGTTGTATCCATGCCTCCTTGCTTGCTGTTTGACCATGTGGTCAGTGGCGATTTTGTGTAGGCAGCCAGTGTGCTTTTGCCATAGGCCTGCATGAGTTCTCTTTGTTCCCAATGCCTTCTTTCTCAGTGTTGTTGTTGTTGACCATGTGCCACTGGATGAGAGCCATTTTGTGTGTCCAGTCAGTATACCTCTTTGTCATAGGCTTGCATGGATGGTTGATAGCAGTTTAATATATTATATGCTTAGAGCATAATTTCACAGATTTATAAAAAAATATTTATTTTCATTTCTTAATTTTAGTTTCTGTTATTTGAAATTTTTTTTTTTTTAAATTGAACTTTTTTTATTTCATTTTTTTAATTGTATTTTTTAATAAAAAAAATTTTTATTTACATTTTTTTATTTGAATGTTTTTTTTTTGTAATAGTTTTATTTTTTTTCCTGATTTTCCTAATATCCAGCATCAACCCCAGGTCTGCTATAGGTGCACAACAGCATTCATCGTGTAAGGATTATTCCATTGTTACCTGCACCTCCCTGACTGCCACATCCCATTCCCAACTTGATGCACATAAAGCGAACAGTTACATCTGTATGTTGTTGTTGCTCTTTCTTATCCTTCCTGAGTGTACACCATGAAAGTTTATGTTGGTGTGGTTTTACGAATGGATACATTGTATTGTTCATTATTTATAATAAATTAAGTAACCAGTGACCACGCTAAATGATATTATTTGTTTGTACTACTAATTGAACTGCAACAATTCCACGTTTCCCTGATGTTCTTCTTGCTTGTTTGCTTTTAGACGCACAAGAGACATTATCACCAACAGTACTGCCAGACAGATGGCCTGTGCACAACGTGATGGCTCATGACCAGTGACCACACAACACGGACATCTCTTCAGCTTGTGAAGCTAAGTGCCACTTCCAACTGATAGCTTCAAGATGGCCCCCAAAAAAGGTGCTGCCAATAAAGTGCCCAGCGGGGAGGAGAAAAAGAAGCTGATTTCCACCATTGGTGTGCCGGTCAAGACCTTTTTCGGCAAACTTTTGCCTGCCGCACAAGCCTTGGGGAGCAAGCTGGAGGCAGCACCCGCGCATCAGCGGACCCACCCCAAACTAGGCCCAAACCCATGTCTGTCACAGAGGCAGCCAGTCTAATCACATCAACGCCGACGAGCAGTGTCATTGAAATGGACTTATGTATTTCACTAAGTAGTGCCCAATCGTTGCAGGAAACTCAGATAAGTTGACAAGAACAGCCGCAGCCAGCAATAGTAGTTCCTCCCAAAGTAGGAGCAGTTCAGGAGATTGAGCTTCATGCTGAGGAAGTAGAAGAAGCCACTCTTCCAGAAGATCCATTGTCTTCCAGATCTCCAGAAAGAAAAAGGAGGGTTAGCCCACCATCTTCTTCTCCAAGCCCCCCTTCTGATGATCAAGACTCCCCTTTGGATCCCGCCTCAGTCTGAGAGTGAGACACCTCAGGAGAGGGTATGGAAAAGGAAGGTTCCTGAAGGCTTTAGAGTTATGGATGTAGAAGTGAAAGATGACAACAAGACAGTCATCATGAATATTAGCCAAGCCCCAGTGGAGACCGATGTTACCCCATCTCAACCTACTCTGAGGGATGTAGCACAGATACCACCACCACCACCACCACCGCCAGCTGCCATATTTTCAAGGACCTACATCCACAACCATATCAGTAGAAGTGAGCACTGCAGAGAGGCAAACATCAAAACGCCCACCTACCACCAGTTCATCTGACATTGGCAGTGGCACCAGCATCAGAAAGTGGACCTCCCCAGTTTGGGGCTTCTTTACGGTTAGTGAGAAGGAGCCAAACATTGCCATATGCTCAATTTGCAAAGCAAGTGTTAGTCGGGCTAAGCTTGGTACAAACTATGATAGCGGAGACCAAACAACCCATTTGAGAAAACACCACACAATCCAGTGGGAGGAGCACCTTAGCGGCCAAAAAACTGAAAGTGGTGTTGGAGAAGAGGGTGAAAGGGTGATCAGGGTTTCCGTATCTGATCACGGTGGAAGATGAAGAAGAGGAAGACATTTTCGTTAAGCAAATCCGCCCTGTCCCCGCAGGGCAGAAGTATCACCCACACCAGCAACATCGCAATGGCACAAGCCTCAGGTCGAGACACCAAGGCAAGAGCGTAAAGTGATTGCCCCGCTGAGATGCACATTGAGTCTACCAACGTCTGCTCTCAAGAAGCCACCTGCATCAATGGCACCAGAAAAGAAAAGAATCCAGGCTACTATTCCTGCATTGTTTAGGCAGGAGAGGCAGTACAAATGCAACCACCCAACAGCAAGTTAGTACAACGCAAAGCTGGCTAAAATGTTTGTGCTGGGCCTCCTTTTTTTTGTGGAAGGGGTGGGCTTTCCAGAATTTGTTGCAGCCATCTGCCCGAAATGGAAGGTTCTCAGCCGGCCCTATTTTTCCTGAATTGCTGTTCCAGCACTACATCATGATGTGTGGGAATTGCTTGGACAAGCTTTGCAGCAAAGTGCTGTTCACAGTATCCTGACAACAGACATGTGGACCAGTTAGCAAGCCGCTGATTACATGTGCACCACTACACACTGGATCACTTTTGTGGGGGTTAGAGAAATGATATCTGCAGGTGTTGACACTGCTGAATTTTTAATGGCACTCAGTTGTCATGTTCACCATAGAGAAAACCCATACTGCTGCAAACATCTCAGAAAACTTTAACAACAAGTTCTTTGAAGGGCTGCAAACAAGAGGGTTTAACATTGGATTTGTTGTCACCGACAATGGTAGTAATATAGTTGAGCCCATGGCAGATGGTGGCTTTTTCAGGGTCCTGTGTTTCGCACACTGCATCAACATCATTGTACAGGACTTTCTAAACAAAAATGAGACTGAGTCAGCAACTTACTGTCCACCTGTAGAAGCAACTGCACTAATTTTAGCCGTTCTTTTAAAGCCCGGAACCAGCTGAGGGTCATTCAGCGTGATAATAGCATGCCAGTTAAAGCACTCAAACAGGAGATGCCAACACACTGGTACTGGACTTATTACATGTTGCAACGTCTATTTGAGCAGTACAGACCGATCAATAAATATGTCATGCAAAGAGGGAATGCTATTGTGAAAGGCATGATCATTGAGCTGGACCAATGGGGCCTAGTCAAATGGCTGACAGAGATGCTGCTTCCTTTTGAGGTTTTCACACAGGAAGTCAGCAAGGAGGACAGTACCATGGGCAAAACTATCCAGTTGTTGCATGTGCTACAGTAACAGCTAAAGGCGGTGTCTGAAATATACGCAGGTGTGGATAAAAAAAAGATGCATATGAGTTGGCGGAGAGCTTAATCCTTCACTTATCTGTTAATACAAGGGTGCAAAGACTCATTGTGTCATCCAAACATTACATCTGTGCCACAATTCTTGATCCATGGCACAAACAATTACTGGCTACTTTCATTCCTTTTTCAGACGGGGATGTTTCAAACTGCAAAACATGGATTGCTGAGCAAGCCAGTGACATAGAAAAAGAACGGCTGGAAATTGGAGGCCCACTCTTCCAGGGCACAAGTTCTGTGGTGCAGCCTTCAACTTCGGAACCTGAGGACAGTGCCGTTGGCTCACTGCAGCCAAAACCAACAAGAACACCAGCATGAACATTAGAATCACCCCAAAATCTGTATATGATTGGTTTCTTAAGGCAGGACTTAAGTCCAGTGTAGAGGCGAAGGCAAGAGAGGTCGAGCAAGGTGGAGCATCAATGACTATGAGAGGATGGTCCAGGTCTAATCTGGATGACTCAACACAGGTCTATCTTGATCAAATCCCATTGGTGTATTGGTATGGGAATCAGGACAACTGAATCTAATGTTTTCAGTTGCACTTTTGCGTTTTTAATCCTAGCACGGGGCAGCCAGAATAAAGTTGATAAGGTGAACCTTGTAGTTAGTTTTAATCCACCTCTTTACCTGCACTGCACACCTCATGACACCATAGTAGCTCACTTTGAGTTTTAGTAACAACCCCTCCATTAGAACATCCCTGAGCTCCTCCCTCGCAGGCGAGGGGGTTGTAGCCCACACCTTGAGTAGGCTTCAAGGTGTGCGGAGGATTCCCGATGATGAAGCATGCCACCATTGGTGGGTGAGGGAAACCGTCCTTAAAAGGGAACACCCCCTTTTTGTGCAGTTCCCCACTTCACTAGACCCGAGGGCCCTATGTGTTTTGAATTATTGATTGGGGAGTTTGTCCTCGTTGGTCTTCCAAATCTCCTCAAGCCTCTCTTGTGTATATATATAAGAGGCACCAATGGCCAGTGCTCAGCAGGCCTGCAACAAACTCTCTGGCTTGCCCAGTGGCCAGTGTGTCTGCTGAGCTTGTGTTCAGTGCAGCTGGTGCAGTTGTCACAGTGAGAAGGACCAGTCTCTCACCCCAAAAAGTGGAGAGATTAACCATGATCAAAATGAATCAGCACTTTATCTTACCAAATTACACCATACCTGAAGTACGACAGGAGGAGGATGAGGGTGATGGGTCAGACTCAGGTCATGGTAGTAGTGTGTTAGCTGACCTATTTCTGGGTGAACCACCTGAGTTTGAGGATAAACTCTACTTCCCTGACTGCTAGGGCTGGGCCACCAACCATAGAACTTTATATTTCTATTGCTGAACTGCTTTGACGCCAACAAAAAAGAAAAAAGATATAGCTAAGGGAACATTATTTTATTTTGTTTATGTCTCACTGATTAATGCAGCCCCACCACTTTGACACATTTTATTGCCCGGTTGGAGTTTGACCAGTGTGTAGTGAAGAAGCCCCACCCATTCTCCTCAAGGACATCGGAGAGACAAATTTGTGCCTTCCTCCATCCTTTGCCTATCTTTATTCCCCTACCCAGGCTGCCCACATTATTTGATTTACAAGACTGGCCAATGTGTTTTTCGTGAAACAATTAATCAGCAATGTACCATCATCACTGTGCTTGAATTACAACAGGTAAATGGCATGCATGCACCAAAGGTTGACATATATTATGAGTGAATGTTGTTTGTGAGTGTGTTGCGATCATTCATGTGGTGGCAGGCAGTGACACTGGGTGTTTGTTTAACTATAACTATTAAGCTTGATTGTGTTTGTGATGGTTTACAATGTTGGAGGCCTAACGACGGGTGATAATTTATTTCCTGAAGGTGATTTTTTCCTACCCCTGAAATTAAAATCAAGGCAAACTCAGGTGAGTGTCCTCGGTGGATGTTCGATAAGACTTTTCTAATTGATGATGGTTGGGTCAGGAGCATGCAAACTCTTTTTACAAAATATTCCGAGAGGAATATTGGATCAGCCCCAATTTTTTTGGTCTGGGATTCTTGTAAGGTGTTTGTTAGAGGGGAGATAATATCAGGTAAAGCAAATATCCTCAAGCACACGCCAGTAACACCTAAAATACTATTCGCAGGCAACTGAATTTAGACTAACAAAAGCTAGACAGAATATTAAAAAAATATTATGAGTCTCAGTCAATAGCCAATCAGACCACTTGTCTCCAACAACTCCACGAGGAAAGCGAACATGCGGGCAAATTCTTGGTCTGGTCTTTAAAAAAAAGATGCAATAATGCTGCAAATCAAATCTATATTTGATGAGGATGAAGGCCAAATAGTAGATCAAATAGCGGAAATTGACAAGACCTTTTTGGCACATTATAGTAGGCTTTAGACCTCTCCATCCTCCATAGCCTCAGAGACTGTCAATAACTACCTTAGTTCTATTGATTTGCCCACACTAAGCCTTGTATAACAGGTTGAGGTAATGGAATTAATTTTGGAAAAGGAAGTCCAGGAAGCTATTAAAAACACCCCTAGTTGAAAAGCATGTGCAGCAATGGACTACCAATAGAATTTTATAAACTATTCATGCCACAAATAATAAGACAGTGCTATTATTTAATGCAATCTTAGAGGGGTGCCAGATCCCCACAACCTTTTCTGAAGCAATTACAGTTATTTTTTTTTTAAGAAAGGCAAAGCACCAGATAGACCAGGATCATATCATCCTATTTGTCTGCTTAATAATGATTACAAATTATTCACCAAAATGATGGCAGCTAGAATAACCCTGTTGGCCCAAGAGTTGGTGAATGAAGACCAGTGTGGCTTCCTACCAGGAAGGACCATTGCTAATAACACAAACTTCCTAATCCAGGCCATCGATTACTTTTCTAACAATGACACAAAAGCTTCAATTATTATGAATGACGCTGAAAAAGCTTTTGATTTAGTTCACTGGGATATGTTGTTTGCTATTGTATTGAAATTTGAGTTTCCTTCGTGCTTTGTCAATATGCTACAGAAATTATATGACAAAGTCGAAGCAAAAATTATACTTAATACCCATACGGAGGGGTCAGTAAAAATTCAACGGTGCACTCGTCAAGAGTGCCCTATATCACCAGTGCTATTTGCATTATTTATCGAACCATTAGCCTCTCAGATACGACAGGATCCACAAATTAAGGCACCCTTGTTGGGGGCTCCGAAGCTTAATCTGCTTGCAGATGATCTAATTTTGTATTTGGCGGCAGACTTTCAAAATATCACCTGAACTTTACATAAAATCAGAAGCTTTTCAGATTAAGGGGGCTACAAGATTAGTCACGCAAATTCGTAAATATTATTATTCAATTGCTATGATCAGGTTTTGCCGATCGACCTGTGAATGCAGGCATCTAGGTCTGCCCCAAATTCGATATCTGGGCATTTTCGTGTTGCACGATTTCTCGCGAATTTGTCTACTCAATGATGTGTCGACACCAGCCAAAGCTAGGAATGTTTTAAATAACAGGCATCTCCTACTGCTCTCCATAATTGAGAGAACTGCGCTAATAAAAATGATGATACTTCTATTATTTCTTTTTCTTTTCACGAATGTGTTAATTAAAGTTCCTCAAAGTTATCTTTTAGAAATAGATCAGATGTTGCGCAAATTTATATAGTTAGGCAGGAAACCCCGCACCAAATAAAAAACTTTACAGTTGCGTATGGAGGATGGTGGTCTTGGTTTACCCAATATCAAGAGATATTTCAAGGTGCGTTTATGGATCGGTGCGGATGGACAGTAGCTCCCCAGGAACAAATGCTACTAGGAAATAACATATGTCTAGTACCATTTATAAAAATCCCCAAATTACCCAAACTTAATAGATATAAGGTCCCACATATTATTCTTCAAAGGTTTACGCAAATGAGGGAAGAATATCAATTTACCCCACTACACCCTGATATTCAGGTACGTCATTGTGAGGCGTTAGGTCAATAGTTGGGTGTACAGAATATAAGGAATTGGGAAAGGATAAGGGTTTCCCTAGTAAAGGATCTACTTATTGAGGGGGCTTTGAAGACCTGGGACCAATTAAAAATGGGTAGATCAGAACTCACCCCCTCACTATGTTTCTCTTTTATACAGCTACGTGTCAGAATCCCCCATGCTGTGCGACCTCATTGCTCGTCCAGCAGGGTTGGGGTCATCAGACAGGGGGCCCTCTACGAGTAACTTATTTACTCCCTAGTAAAACTGCTTTGTCTCCCAACAGGTATCCCCTTTACAAGCACACAATTTGCACCACGTAACACACTCCCAGCCACTTCCCATACATTTCACCCTGAGCATACAAGCATACCTGTTGTAGTGTGGTGTGCCCTGTTGTGCTGTGTCTTGTTTTCTCTATATTTTTCCCTCCAGGCATTGCAGGATCCAGAAGGACCAAAAGCGGAGTAAGAACCGGCCCTGCGTTGGTTGTGGCTGCGCTCTCTCTCTTTGCCTGGCAGGCCCCTAATGGCTGGGCCTGCGTTCTTCTGACCTGATGCATGGAAGGCCCTATGCGGCTGGGGCTCCTGCTACGTGACCCGCTGACCTCGCGCGAGCCATCTTGATTCGTCAGCATGTATATAAACCCCGCCCCAGCAAAGCACAAACGCTTCGCATTAAGGATTTCTCCTGGAGCGGTCGCGCAGCTCTTAATCCCTTCTCAGGTGGCTCCGGTTGGCGATTTCTGGGCTGCTGCGAGTCCTACTACTCTCAGATAAGTCCTCGCACTCACCTCCTTTAATTTGAGGAATTTCCCTTCAGTTACCATTACAGTGGAAGGCACTTCTTGTTCTGATTGGATTTGTTTTTTACTTCTTGGATATTCTTGACTTCTTTTATTACGCGTCTTGCATATAACAATTCCTCAGTGCTCGCAAGGACTTGATCATGCCCCCAAGCAATTCTGAGCTAGGATTATGACGTTTGCTTTTGTGCCATATCTTGTGTGTTTCTTTATATCCTGTTTAGCTGCTTGTAATCCCTGTTGCAGTAGTCTCCTTTGTTGAAAGGTCTTGGTAACGTTCCCAAGCCTGATGTGGTACTATAGCATATTGTTGCAATACGATACGAGTTGGATTTATGCATAACGTCCTACCTGTTGAAAAGGTCTTGGTAACTCTTCCAAGCCTTGTGTTGAAGTGTGGTGTACAAACTAGATGCAAGTGTGAAGAGTGCGTATAGGTTTATGCGTACAAATGTATGTATGCCTACTGAGTTTTTATACCTGCCGCTAAAGGTCTTCAGACATAATGCAGAAGTTTATGCATGCTTGTCATTTAGTTTGATAAAAAATTAATTGTATGTAAATGTGTTTGCAGCGTTTTCTTTCAGGAGCTGGTTTTCTTATTCTTAAGGGCCTGTTTCATATCAATATCTTCCAAGGCGAATCTGTGACCCATCCTTTGCTTTCTCCATCAGCATGAACGTGCACTGGTTGTTTCCTTCTTTATTTTACCTTCTTATTTTAGTTTCCTATTTTAGTTTATTGTGTGTTCCCAAACCCCCTTCCCTTGGGGTCATTGGATGAGCACTGGTGTCTGTCGGATGTTTTCTGGGGATTGTTGGGTTCCAGCTGCCTCTGCGATCTGAGCAGAGAGAAGAACGTGTTCCATCGTTCATCTTCCCAGCTTTTCCCTGATACTACGTATCTAGTAAGGAATTTACAACTTCCAGACGGCGTGCTTCCAATAGTAATCAGCCAAGCATTTTAAGTGAGGAAGATATTGGGGGTAAGGAATTGGTACCAAATTCTTCAGCAACAACTCTATGAACAGATAGTTCCTAGTACCCTTCAAAAGATACAGGTATCCACAGGATGCCGAATAGAAGCACCTCTGTGGAAAGCATACAATGAATGGTCATATAAGGCCATACGAGGGGTCTATTTCAAACATATGGCGTTATTCTGTAAGTGGCAGCTATATTATACTCCAATGCAACTACAAAAAACATTTCCATTGATGTCAGGACAATGTTTCAGATGCAACTATCAGATAGGAGACTGGATTCATGTTTGTTTTACTTGTTCAATGTTAACAGAATATTGGAACCAGATCTTTCAATGGTTAAACAGAAATCTGTCGACAGGTATAGTTCCTGATCCACTAGTCGCCCTAGTCGGAATTGCTAATTCCAATTTAACAATTTGGAAAAACAGTTTGAATTTTATTTCTTCTCTTGTGGCCAAATCCTTTATTTTACAAAAATGGCAAATGTCTGAACTACCAGCCTTTAGCCACTGGGAGCATACGATGAGCCAAGTTAAACACAGAGAAAAACAGTACTCCCTAAGAGTCAGTGCTGCAAAGAAATTCCACAAAATTTGGGGTGAAGAATAGAAACCACCTGTGCCTAAAAGAGACAACCGGTATTAGCCCAAACAACCAAAATGTGAACGGCTAGCTTGGGGAGATGGTAATAGAGCATCATACTAATGATCTGTGGGGCTGCGAAATCGGGTAGGAGGATCATAATTAGAAATTCGGTACAGGTTTTTTTTTACTTTGGATTTATGAAATATAGCTATGACAAAAGCTTTTAACATAATGATGTAATTATGTCGATGAAATTATATTTATGCTTTTTTTTATCTGTACCGTCTACCTGTGATTACAAGTAAAGATTACAAAAAAAAAATTGTTTGCTTGGTCCACACTGCTTTGTTCTTTGCTTTACACTCCTCAAAGACCCGACCAGTCCCTTTAGCTAACAAACAGAGTTCTAGTCTACACAAAAAATGACTCAATGTTTCTCTTGTTGTTCATCAACAACATTGCACTACAGGTCGATCTATTGCATTTGAGTCGCGACTCAGTTGGTACAGAGTTGGACATGTTACTCTGAGTAAGGAGGATGATGGAAGGACTCAGGGAGTGACTACTTCAACAGCTGCCACCAGAAGAAGGAAGTTATCAACTTCACAGAAACCAACAGATTTGGTGACGACTTTAAAGAGGCCTGCCCAAATCTGTGGAGTGGTGGTGAGAGAGGTGCGCTGATATAAATTGATTTGGAAAATGCAATGTAGCTGAATGTGTGTGCTGGCTGGCTGGCTCAAATTTTAAACTATGTGGTGGTTGGTGGGGGTGGCCTGTTGTTGTAGGTACCTGGAGACAGACATGTGGTGATCATCACATTATGACGTGCTGCTAGGCTACATAATATTATAATGATGATCATGACACTTGCAATTTTGATCAGCCTGATACATGCGGCCACTTGTGTGATTGTTGGTTATTCTTCTCTCTTGTGCTGCCTCTGAGTCTTCTTGTTGCACTCCTTATGAAGTTTACCTTCTGTCCTTCTCATTGATTCTACAATATAATTTTTTTTAGAATCCGCAGGCCTTCTCTTCTCCTGCACAAAAAGGGAAAAGCACCATAACGCTCACGCTTACCTTACCAGACTGCATCAGCCAGGCACCCACAATTGATGTACAATCCAAGAAGAATGCAGATGCACCTCCCAATTTGGCAATACAGTATCATTTTTCTTTTAATAATCATTTTTTAGAATTGTGTGTTGTACTGTTGTTCACTTCACTCCTACATATTTTGTTATGTATTTACTATTTTTCAAACCTAGGTGACAGAACATTTAGATATATAATAATGTAACTTGGGTCTCTCTGGGGCAGACAGACTGTTTGGTTTGCATTGAATTTAAGTTACCTATACTCATTCCTTCATCTTCTTTTCCTCACATAACAGATCGATGATGATCGGTTGCTCATATGAATATTGTCTTTGTGTATTGTTTGTCTTTGTCGCACCTTTCCCCAAATCCCCATTCCCATCCATTCATCAAACCCCTGACCCTCTTCCCTCGGGCTCTGTGATTTATTGAGGTGTTACGTAATAATTTCTACCATTAATTGATCACACACTTTTTACTGAAACAATAGTCCACACTGGTCTCATTTACCCAACCAAGCATAAAAGTGATCAATATTTTAGATATAGAAGAACATCCTTCGTCTGCTTCATCATTCAGGCATTGTGTGTTGCATTACGCAAACGCTTAACCAATAACCATGTCCACTCCAGTCTTTAAGTCCACTTCATGAATCACGATTCGAGGGTCACTTTTGTTAAATCGAAATACTAGCTCACCATTGCTCTGAATAATTTAGTATTGTTTCTTGTTTGCAGTTATTCACTATCAGGTATTCTTTGCTGTGTAGTCTCAAGTGTTTGTAAAGCTATGATATAATAATATATAACCCACTGACTCTTTTTTAATTTCAATTTAGTTGCCTTCCAATTAAAATCCTACAGTTGGAGTTCACCTAGGTGGGAGTGGGACCTGACTTCTGATTCCTTCACTGTTGCTAGTACACTAGCCTGCTACTACTACAACTACCATGGCACCTTGGAAAACCCTGCACCCCTCACTTCTTTTATTCGGTAAGAGAAGAATGGTTCATTGTTCTGCTAAGTTGTTGTAGGCAAGGCAATGGCAACGCCCCTTAGCGGTCAATATAGTTGCAGACTGCAGAGACTAGGAGAGTAATAGGACAAGGGAACCACATACGCATAGCACATACCTAATTGTTGTTATACACTGTCAGCAAATTTTAAAAATGGGTTGCAATAAAATGCGGCAGTGAAAAGTAACCCCCCATAACCTAGATTTGAGACATAAACAAACAAACTTAAATAGCTATTAATCAACCCACACAATAAAAAACCCACCCTTTCACCCACCTCCAACTGGCCCACCCCTCTCCCCAAACAAATAAAATCTCACCGTCCCCAACCATTGTCCAACAAAAATCAAAATGTCCATTGCCCGTGAAAAAATCCAACCTGTATAAACCCTGATCCCAACTCCCACATCCCCACCCACAACAACAAACAACAAGTCCCACCTATCAAAACAAAAGTTAAAAAAGAAGCAGATGGCACTAGGCAGGGTAGGCCAGGCTCAGGAGCTCATTGAGGTTCCTCTCCATTTGTCTCCTATGGGCTTCCATCCGCGCCAGCCTTGAAAGGATGCGGCATAGTAGAGTTCGGTCTGAGAGGGGGGCAGCAGTGTGTGATTGCTGGTATGCACTGCCTGCAGACTGCAGCACCAATGTTGTGCATGGGAAGAAGCTGGAGATGCTGGTGCTGTGGCCTGGCTGGGGCCCTGGGCAGAGGCCTCCTCCTCCTCCAGGGCCACCAGCCGCTGGTACTTGGCCCGTATCGGCTCCAGCCTCTGCTGCCGCAGCCAGGCTGCTATGTCTTGGCACATTGGATGATGGTGACCAGGAGTAGTAAGAATGAAAAACAGGCAAATTGTAAACAATGCTCTGTGCAACAAACTTGTTTAGAATCATGTAGTGGGTGGCACAGTAGCAGTACATTGATGGTTCCCTAGGGCCATTCGATTTGATGTGATTAGAGTCACAGCCACCATTATCCGCACATGCCTCTCATTAAACTAAAAGCAAATGAAATGGCAAATGCTCTAACTGTCTGAAAGAAATTAAGGCAGAATAAACACAACAGTACACCAGCTGTTTTTTTTTCTTTTGAAGGATTTCTTATTAAAGTGTTTAAATGGTTTGTGGCTTCACAAATTAGGCCCATTTATTAATGAATGGTCTAGTTTTAGCTAAAATATTGATTCTGGTATAATCAGACAACTTGAATTTTCTTCTAGCATACCTAGTCTGACCTTTTCATTTGCAATTTCTTAGCTGATCAGTCCACTACAAACCGTTTAAAGATATTGGACCTTTGTCTCTGCAAGATTTGAGAAGCCTGTTGGTCTTGAATCAAGGAATTTTAATTTTCTCTTAAATAGCTGGTCATACAAGCTGTCAACAGGGATTTCCAAACAAGAATCCTTGTGTTGCTCTGTGCCTGCTACTTTTGTTATCACTTCAGGCCTATTTAACCTTTAACTCCCTCAGCTATAACCTACATCCTTTTGGTAAAATGCCCTGCAGAAGGTTGAATTGCTATGTCTAGGCATTATTATTTACCTATGTTGTCTAAAACAAAGTGCCCATGTTCTACTTATGCAATGCACATGTATTTTGTACTTGTTTATTAACTAAAAAGTAACTAAACAGCAGGCAATTTGTGTGGAAAATGAAATAAAAACAATTTACCTCTCATTAATGAGAAAGGCTTAGTGCACTATGGAGTACAAGTTTTCTTTCTCTTGTTGTGCTAAAATAATTAATGGCGGTAAGCCTCAGCTGGCGCCCAAGCTGTTCTCATAGTCTCTGCAGTCTGCAGCTGGGGCAGCTGAAATAGACAATTATCTAATTCCAATGACCCTTCTCTTCTCCAAAATGCCTTTTAATTTTACCCTGACTACAAGGCAGATAAATAATGTGAATGATACACGTCTCGTATAAAATAAATCAATCATGCAGACATCCTATCTGCCGCAAGTAGATGGTGGGAAAAGCGATGTACTGCAGTACAGTCAGTGAAAGGATTAAGGACCAGGATATAGCTTTGGCACGTTCGTCACAGACTATCCCATCCACAAAAGTAAAGCAAATTACATTATCCATTCAGCATTGCATTGTTCTTCTAGTATTCTTAATCATCACCCTTGGCTTTGATACGCACCATTTAAGCTTTACATTCTCTCATCCACTTCTTCACCATAGAAAACCAGTCATCATTATCCAATCAATCAATCCATCCATCCATCCATCCAAACATATCTCAGATCAAATCTTTCACCAACATCCATTTACCCACTCATGCATCCTTGCTTTCACCCATTCCAATCGCCCATTCTGCTTTCCTTTAACCCATCCAAGCATTCATTTCACCCACCCACCCAGGCAGGCATCCTTCCAGTTTCACCCATATATAACCTTTCATCCATTCTTCACCCAGGCATGCAGATTGATTCCTATTATCATCATCCACCTATAGGCATTATTTCACCTATGCATCCTTTCACTCATATATTACATACATTTCACCCATCCTTTCTCCTTCTATCCTGTTTTGCCTTTCCCATCAACCCATCATTCTTAAAGTTCATTTATGAACCTCTGCCTGCTGAGTTGCATATAGAAGAGGACATAACTACTCAGTTCCCACTATATCTGTGTAGGAAAGTATGATCTGCTTTCACATGGTTACTCCCACTTTTTGCTGGTGTCATTCTGTTTTCTGACTAGTCTGACTGGGATCCTGCTAATCAGGACCCCAGTCACTGTGCTCTCTCCCTAAATTTGACAGTGGTAAGTACTTTGGTACCTTCCGAATTGGCTACTGATGTACCCTTGTAAGTTCCTAGTATATGGTACTAAGGTACCCAGGGCATAGGTACACCAGGGGTCTTCCATGGACTGAAGCATGTATTTTGCCACCCATGGGAGACCACTCAAACAGTGACTACAGGCCTGCCAGTGCAGCCTGTGTAAGCTGGTGCTAGCACCACTTACAACAGATATAAGTTTCCTTATATCTGAGGTCACTACACTTAAAACCTATAAGTCATGCCTCCTGGTCACTCCCAAGTGGCATAGACACTGTCCCCTCTGCTTGCAGGTACTTCTCTTCAAGAATCCATCCTTGGATTCCACTGGACTCTTTCACCTTCTTTGCCAGCGGCATCTTCACTGAAGTCCTCCATTGTGGTCTACGGCGGTTTCCGACATCACTTCGCACCTATGCACCCGGCTTCCCTGGTGTAGGTATCCTGGTTCCTGGGGTATCAACAGGTGAGGTGACTCTCCAACCTTCCACCTTCCACAGGGTTTCTTCAGGGTCCACTGGGAAGGCTCCTTCTTCTTCAAAACTGCAACAGCAACTTCCCTATTGACTTGCATTGAGTACGTGGCTGTGTTTCCACTCTGCACACAGCCTCAGTGGGGTTCCTGGTTACTTACCTTGGGTGGTTCCTTGGGTCCCAGCTCTTCTGATATTTCTGGGTCAAGTCTCGACTTCGGTCGCAGTTCACATTCCACTTTCTTTGTACATGGTTTGGTCCCCCCCTGGAGACCACTGTGTATTTGTGCTTACTTACCTGTTTCCTTATGAAATATTGTGTGTATTGTGTTTTTAGCTCCGGGTAGGAGATATACCGATGTGTTAGTGAGTGTGTATGATAAATATCACAATTTTTATAATTACACTGTGTGGTTCTTTTTCGTTTAACCTACACTACGTGATTAGTACTGGTAAAACAAGCTGCTTAATACTCCTTCTGGACTAAGCCTAAAGGCTACTCTCCACAGCTACCACTTAGAGAGCTGTCTATGGTTGTCTAAGACCACTAAAATCACCATAAGGGTTGTATGGATTAGTGCAAAGTGCTTCACTTAAATAAGTGTGCACCACATACTAAGCGAGCCTCCTACAATCTGCTAAAGCAGTGTATTCACAAGTCAGTCAACACCCTTGCAGGGAGTATATTACTATTTGTCAATACATAAGCAATGTGACTTACCACTGCTCGCCCCTGCTGCCGCTGGGATTCCCCCTTCAGTGGTGACCTCTGCAGCCACGTCCCTTCCGCTGGATCCGGCCCCGGCACTGGTGGTCTGTGGGGCTAGTAAAACATTACACATTTATAATTTTAGATGCCAGATACGCCTCTCCTACTTTTTTAAAGCAAAATACAACCACAAAACAAAACATCACTACACTTCAGTTACAGTATCTTAATATTCTATCAAAAATTCAAAAAATCATGTTGGGCATTAAGTTGGTTGGCAATCATTGAAAAGCCAGGTAGTCAAGCCAAACAAAAACTTTTTGTAATGGAGGAGCAGAGCTATAATGAATATGAGTTATGGAAGTGCAATGAAGTGGTGCAATAATTGGTCAATGAAGGGCATATGGTCTTAGTTGGCAAATGCAATGGGGCTGTCCTCCTCATACTTCCAGCCATGCTGCACCGTCATTAACTGCAGGTATACTATGAAAATAATACATACACAACACTGGGGGGTCCACCATGACCATGGCCACTCTCTATTTTACTGTTTGAGCATGAGCAAGAAAAAGAAAGCCTTCTCAACAAACATGTGTAGAATACCTTATTTGGGCATGCAGTCATCACAGTAGAGTTCCTGACCTAAAATGGGTTCTCTGAGTCTTACTGTACCGCCAGTCTATAAAGGGAGAGGGTAAGCTTACTGACAAAGCAGAAGAAAAAGAAAGCTACAGACTAGTGCAGACACTTTGAAGTCAAGTATAGAAACTTTAAATATAGAAAAAATAAGTAATAGAATAATACAGGGATGAGAAGAATTAAGGAAACAGATCAAAGGGGAGTTGGAAAAAAATTAGAAGACAGGCACAGTAAAAAGGAAAAAAAATAATTCTAAACGTGGAGCGGTAAAATAATCAAGATAGGGAAATAATAATAATCTTAACAGAAGGACTTACTGGGCCCAGCAGAGCCATCGGCACTAGTGGAGGCACCTCCAGCTCCCTCACCTCAGGTGCCTCAGTGGTGGTATTATCCCTCCTGCCCATAGATGCTGATGTAAGAAATAAACTAAATAAAATAAAATAAAAGATTAGTGGCCTACAGTTGATCTCCCCAAAAATATTTTGACAGGGAGAGGCAAACGCAGTAACATTTGATTTAACTTTTATTAATCACATCTCCTATCCTATTAGTATCGTGGACCTATTCCTTAATTTCCTAACCCTATTCCAAATTTACTAACTACCTTTTGGAATGACTAATAAATTGCAATGAATGATCTTTGCTTCTCATCTCATTCTTGATCTCTCACCCTTTGACGGGCGTAGGAAAGTGCCCCTTTTTGCATGGTTACCCCATAACTTTTTGCAAGATACCTAATGCCAACTTGACTGAGAGTGTTCTGGGATCCTGCTAACCAGGCCCCAGCATCTGTGTTCTTTCCCAAAACTGTACCTTTGTTACCCATAATTGGCACCCCTCTGGACCACATGTAAGTCCCTTGTAAAAGGTATCCCTGGTACCAAGGGCCTTGTGACCAGCAAGGGCCTCTGAGGGCTGCAGCATGTATTGTGCCACCCTCATAGACCCCTCACTTTAACACCCACACACTGCCATTGCAGGCTGTGTGTTTTGGTGCGGACCAAACTGAAGAGTCAACATGGCACACATCCCTGTGTTTATATACAGTGACAGAATACGCACCTAAATGTTCAACAGTCCGTTTTTTCACAATGCTCCAAGGCAAAAGTATTTGCATGCAGACAGGTGTAGTGCCGAGCCCCACCGGCACAAATGGATAACTTCAAAACTTGTGGAGCGACATTCCACTCCAACCACCAGTCGCACAGCCAATGAGGACAAAATCCAATGAACTCCATCATGAGTTAATTTACACCATTTTAATCCATTTTAAACCATGTTTTTTTAATAAATTTCTCATTGTTTTCCTGTGTACCATGCCCACCATCACTGCCTCTGGCATGGGTAAGTCACCCCTCTAGCAGGCCCTAAAACCCTAAAGGCAGGGTGCACCATACCCCATGTGAGGGCATAGCTGCGTGAGCAATATGCCCTAGAGTGTGTGTGCCATTCACAGACATTGTAAGTGCAGTGAAGCCATTTTGAGTACATGGGCTGGGAGTTTGTCAACATGAACTCCACAGCTCCATGATGGCTTTACTGAAGTCTGGGAAGTTTGGTATCAAACTTCCCAGCACATTAAACCCTCACTGATGCCAGTGTAGGATTTAATGAAAAATGCAATCAGAGGGTATCTTAGAGATGCCCCCTGAAAAATAACAAACTCTGGTGTGGTTCCTGACTGGCTCCCAGCTCTCTGCCATCACCAGACAGGTTTCTGGACCCCTGGGTAGAGAGCCCTCCGCTCTCTGGGTCTGGAAACAAAGCATAACCTGGGCAGAGGTGTCATGTTTCCTAACTCAGGATGGGCAGGGTCCCGAAGAAGGAGCTTCAAAGGCCTGCCGCCTTTATTAGCTCCCCTCAGCTTTTTGCTGCTATGAGCAACTAGCTCCCACCAGTTCTGACCCCTAGTTTGGGAGTGAAAACTAGTGGGAAATCCTAGCCAGGAAAAGAGGTGTGGACACCTTTGCTAACTCCACCCCTCAGGTAGGGGAGGCGAGGTGAAGCCCATATCTCAGTCCCCGCCATCGAAGATGGGGGAACCCATCCAATCAGGATGAGCCCTATGCCCCCTCCTATTGGAGAGTGTCATACTAGGGGGTGTAAACACCCCAGGAAAGGGACCCTTTGGTTCCAACCTGCACACCCCTGTAACACCTCTAAATCTAGTATTTAGGGGGACCCCTGAACCTTGCCTCTTTAGATTTTACTCAACAATAAGAAGAAGGACAGAGGAGCCATGCTGCAGTGAAAAGGATGACAACAATGGCTTTGGCCCCAGCTTTACCAGCCTGTCTCCTGCTTCAGAACCCCTGCAAGCTGAAACCGGCGAGTCCTGCAGCCAGCAGCCTCCAAGAACCCCGGAGACCTACCCAGCCTTCCAAACAAGACTCTGATCTCCCATTGACACCGGATTTGTCCAAACAACAACCCAATCCAGGACTCCAGATCTGGATGGATCCGTGAGTCCTCACCACTGCACCTGTCGCCCATGGCCTGAGTCAGAGTGGCCCAACCCCCCAGCGAGGTCCCCCCTGCTATCCTGACCTGAGATCCAGTTTTGGACGACCTCCTCCGACCTTCTCCTCAAGCCTGCAGCCTCATCCTGAGGGGTCCCCCCAACCGCGACTGGAACCAGTGAGAAGAATCAGACACAAAACGACCCCTGCATCCACAGCCCCTGAGCTGTGAGGTGCCCAACCTACAGTGTGCTGGTGTCCAGCAACTCTTCATCCTCCAGTCGTTGGTTCTATTATTCCAGTCTTTTGGCTCCAGCCTGCAGTCTTTTTCCTTGACCAATATCCTCCGTAGGAGAGCATTGGGCTCCCGACACCTCCTAAGCACCCTGCACCTGGCCACCCTATGCCGCTGGTGGTGTGGACTTGGTGCTGACCTGGGACCCCCTTTGCCCTGACCTTAACCCCAGGAGCTTGCCTCCCAAGACGGAGAGGCCTGCCTATGAGCAGCCACAAACCAAGGTGCCCCTTAGCTCCATTGGCTAACATTGGCACCCTGCACTCTCCAGCCGTCTGCCCTAGTGCAGCTGGTGGCGCACCTTGCATGCTAACCTGAACCTTGGTTCTACCCCCCAAAACCCAGTTACCAAAACCGTTTACTTACCTGCAAACCTGACACTTCGTTTTTCTCCATAGGATTGTATGGTGGATTTTTCTCTGAAAAATGTTCTATGTGCTGAACCTGTTTTTGTGCCACAACAAAGTAACTAAGTGTCTGCAAAAGAGTTAACCAACTTGCTAATGTCCTACATTACCCAAACTGTGTGATTAGTTTTTTTCATGCCAAAGTAGACGAGTAACTGAAAAGTAACGACAAAGTAATCTTCAATCAATCAGGGGTTTGTATAGTGCGGCTACTCACCCATGAGGGTCTCAAGGTGCTGGGAGGGGGTAACTGCTAATCTGTCCAGGTGTGGAGGTTGAGTCAAAAAGTCAGGTCTTGAGGTCCTTCTTGAAGTGGGTCAACAACGCGGATTGACTGAGGTGGAGGGGCATGGTGTTCCAGGTCTTGGTGGTGAGGTAGGAGAAGGATCTTCCTCCGGTTCTGGTCTTGTGGGTCCGTGGGACAGAGGCCATGGTGAGTTGGGTGGAGCGGTGTTGTCTGGCAGGTGTGTGGAACACGAGGCAGTGGTTCAAATATTCTGGTCCTACGTCCTGGAGAGCTCTGTAGGCATGTGTGAGGAGCTTGAAGTTATTCTCTTGTTGATTGGGAGCCAGTGGAGTTGTCGGAGATGTTGTGTCATGTGGCTGCGGCGGGGGATGTCGAGGACCATTCTGGCTGCAGCATTTTGGATGTCCGGTAGTTTCCTGAGCTGTTTCTGGGTGACTCCGGCATAGAGTGCATTGACGTAGTCAAGTCTGCTGGTGATGAGTGAGTGGGTGACGGTCTTTCAAAGCAGGCAGAGCGTGTGGAAGCAGGATGAGGATACTGCGGTGATTTGGTGGTTCATTGTGAGCAAGGAGTCCAGTATGATGCTGGGCATTTTCGGCATAGAAGACAATGTTGAGTCTGTGGCTTCTGATTGAGGGGGCCATGTAGATGTTGAAGAGGGTGGGGCTCAGGGAGGAGCCCTGAGGCCCTCCGCTGCTGGTCTCTGTAGGTTCTAAGACTAACAGGGGTATTCTAACTCGCTGTGTTTGGTCGGTAAGGAAGGAGTGGATCCAGTCCAATGCCTTGTCGCGGATGCCAGCATCGTGGAGTCTCGTGATTAGGGTGCGGTGGGAGATGGTGTCGAAGGCGTCCAAGAGATCCAGTAGGACGAGGGCTGCTGTTTCACCCCGGTCGAGTAGGGAGTGAATGTCGTCGGTGGCGGCGAGGAGTGCAGTCTTGGTGCTGTGGTTGCTTCGGAAACTGGACTGAGAGGTGTCCAGGACGTGGCTCGTTTTGATGAACTTGAGTTGGGCCTTGATGGCCTTCTCGATGACCTTGGCAGGGAAGGGGAGGAGGGAGATGGGTCTGAAGTTCTTGAGGTCTGTCGAGTTGGCGGACAGTTTCTTCAGCAGGGGGTTGATCTCGGCATGTTTCCAGTGGTCAGGGAAGGTGGCGTTTTGATGGAGCAGTTGATGGTGCTGCAAAGCTGGGGGGGCGATGGAGGCGGCTGCTCTATGGAAGATGGGGTACGGGCAAGGATCCGATTGTGCTCCTGAGTGGATGCTCTTCATGGTCTTGAGTGTGTCTTCTGTGGTGAGCGGAGTCTAGTTGAGTTGAGCACGATCTGTTGGGGTGCGGCGTGGTTGCATGTGATGGTGGCGGGCGTGGTGGCAGGGTCTTGGGTGTCAAAGCTGTCGTAGAACTGCCTGATCTTGTGGTGAAGAAGGTGCCAAGTTTGTTGCAGAGGTCTTGGGAGGGTGGGACATCTCTGGTCTCGCTGTTGGGTCTGGAGAACTCCTTGATGATGGAGAAGAGTTCTTTGCTGTTGTGTTTGTTGGCGTTGATTCTGTATTGGAAGGCCATTTTCTTTGTGCTTTTGAGGAGAAGTTGGTGTGCGTTTACGGCGGATTTGAAGATTGCGTGGGTTTCCGGGGTTTTGTTGTTCCTCCATCTCTTCTTGAGTCGTCTGCAGGTGTGTATGGACTCGTGGAGGGCGGGAGTGGACCAGCTGGCTTTCTTGGAGTGTTGCTTGCCTGGTGTCTTCTTGAGGGGTGCCGGAGTGTTGGCGCAGTAGGAGATCCACCAGTGAAGGTTGTGCGCAGCGGTTTGGCGTCTGTTGGTGCTGGCGGAGTGGTCGTGCTGAGGAAGTCGACAAGATGTTTTTTCAGTGTCCTTGTTCCAGCTGCAATGGGAGGCGATGAGGGCGGTGGTGTATGGTGGTGTATGGTGGTGTATGGTGGGCGTGGCGAAGGTGAGATGTACGCAGTGGTGGTCGGTCTTGAGGAGTTTATGTGGTATGGCTGTAGGTGATGTTCCTGCTGGCGGAGAAATCAGGGTTGAGCATGTGTCCACCTGTGTGGGTCGGTGCAGTGACTAGCTGCTTGAGTCCAATATTGGCGAGGTTCTCCAGTAGGGAGGCGGTGTTCTGGTCACTAGGGTTGTCCAGGTGGAAGTTGAGGTCTCCAAGTAGGATGTAATCGGTGGATGCGAGAGCCTGGGGTGCAATGAGGCCTACGATGGCCTCGGTGTAGGGCGGGTGGGGGCCGGGGGGCCTCTAGACAAGGGTGCAGCGGAGGGCAGTGTTGGGGTTGGTCTGGATCTGGGTTGTTTGGGTGTGTGGTCAGTCAGAGGGAGTTCTTGTGGACGATGCCTCCACCTGGTTGGTTGGCGCGGTCCTTGTGGGTGATTTTGTAGCTGTCGGGGATGGCAATGGCGATGTACAGTCCAGAAAAGTGGTTGGTCCAGGCTTCCATGAAGAAGGCAATGTCGGGAGAGGCGGCGTCGAGGAGGTCCGAGTTTTCTGTGGCATGTTTGTGGAGGGATCGCACGTTGAAAAGGATGCAGTTGAGACAATCAGGTGCATTGTTGGTCAGCTGGGCGGCAAGAGAAGCTGGCGTGGGTGAAGGTGTGGCTGTAGTTCAGGCAGGTGAAGTGTCCATGGGTTTCCTTCGGCGACGCAAGGTGGCAGGCGGCATGGCATCCTGAGTTGAGGGCAAGGAGGGTGCTGGCGTCATAGTAGTGGAAAGTCCAAAAACCAGGGTCCCTGGCGCTGGACGCGGTCCAGGCACAGATAGGGCTTGCCTTTGGTGCGCCATCGTCGCGGACGAGCAGCTTCCGCCATTAAATAGTGCTGCGGGGGGACTGGACAGCTGGGAGGTGGGAAAAGAGGGAGCTGGGTCGGTCACTGGAGGGGGGCAGCAAAACAGGTGAAAAAAAGGAAAAGCAGAGGAAAACAGAATAAAGGCAGAGGCAGAATCAAGAAAAAAAGAGCAGCAGACATAAAGGCAAAGACAAAAAAAAGCAGAAAACAGAGACAGATTGCCAGCCCTAGCAGCAGAGTAGAGATGCTCTGCCACAAGACCACCAGCGATGATGTGCAGGCAGGAGCCTGTGGGTGGAGGAGGGCCTCGAACGTCTGGCTAATTGGTCAGCAGCAGCAACGGGGGCAGCAGCAGCAACCAGGCGGAACTGCACTGTGAAGGGAGCAAGTATACTAAAGGTTAGTGGACTGCACTTTCACCGCGCAGCGGCCACCATTAAGTAGTGCTGTGGAGGGGGCTGGACAGCTGGGAGGTGGGAAACACGGTCGCGGGAAGGGTCAACAGAGTGGGGCAGGGCCACTGGGGGGGTCACAGCAGCATGGGCAAGGGCAGCAAACAGGTGAAAAATGGCAAAGGAAAACCAGGGAAAAACAGAATAAAGGCAGAGGCAGAATCAAGAAAAAAGAGCAGAAATAAAGGCAAAGACAGAAAAAAGAAGAAAACAGAGACAGAGGGGCAGCCTTAGCAGCAGAGCAGAGACGCTCTGCCACTAGACCACCAGGAATAAGTTGCAGGCAGGAGCCTGCAGGTGGGGGAGGGCCTCAAACTGCTGAACAGTGGGTCAGCCGCAGCAATGGGCCAGCTACAGCTACAAGACGGAGCTCCACCGTGAAGAGAGAAAGTCCACTAAAGGTTAGAGGACTGCACTTTCACCGCACAGTTGCCGCCATTAAACAGTGCTGCGGAAGTTGGACAGCTGGGAGGCGGGAAACATGGCAAAGGTCCCTCGAGGGGGGCCGGCCGCGAGGGGTGCCAGGGGCGAGGACAGTGAAAAAGGTGAAAAAAAGGCAAAGGAAAAGCAGAGGAAAACAGAATAAAGGCAGAGGCAGAATCAAGAAAAAAAGAGCAGAAATAAAGGCAAAGACAGAAAAAAGCAGACAACTGAGACAGAGGGGCAGCCATAGCAGCAGAGCAGAGACACTTAAGTAATTTACAGTATTCTCAAGTGTTCACAATCCATTTTTCCTCCTGCAAAGTATTTTGTATGCATATACAAAACCAGTACACACTGTATCTGAAAAGTATTCTTGTATTGAAAAGTATCACTTACCTGCTATTGAGTATAAATTGGTTCTAGTAATAAAAATAACAAAATAACAACATTTTATACAAACAATCGGTCTGGATTAAGTCTTTGGGTGTGTGACATAATTTCTTGGCTGAGTGTGTACACAAAAATGATTAACACTACCCTCTGATAAGCCTGACTGCTCAACTACACTAAAACAAAAGAGAGTGAGGTATTATCTCCTTTAGCCTCTGCTATACCTCTGGGGATCCACTGGATTCTGTGCACACTATGGCCTTGATTACGATGTCAACACCGTTGTGGAATCAGGACTGACCGACCTCCGGTTGGCGACCGCAGTATTAGGATGTATCCGCACATGGTGCGCTCACACACTCCCATTCCTCTATGGGAGCTTGTGCTGCATTAGGAAACCGGCTGCAGCACAAGCTCCCATAGAGAAATCGGAGCTTGTGTAAATCCCTGCACCGAGTTACAGGCACCTCATGGTGTCTGCCACGCAGTACAGGGATTTACAGGGGGGGCACCCATGGCCACAATGAATGAGAGTTTTTCTAAAGCG
Source organism: Calotriton arnoldi (assembly GCA_963921515.1). NCBI lineage: Eukaryota > Metazoa > Chordata > Amphibia > Caudata > Salamandridae > Calotriton > Calotriton arnoldi. The sequence goes on from CAWUFW010002304.1 coordinate 2,228,993, forward strand.
CAACGTTCACTCCAAGGAGCATCTTGGCGCTAGCGGCAAAAAACATCTAAAGATCTGTAGTGGGGAGGAGCTTAGTTAAGACAACAGAAGCAAGTATTAGATGAGAGATAACACAGTGTGATCTGGGGTGGCAAAAATCCATGTTTTTAGAAGTTTTTTGAACATGAGTTCCGTTTGTGTATGTCTCAGCTGGGTGGGCAGGGAATTCCAGGCTTTGGTCCCCAGGACAGCCATTGCCTTACCCCCTCTAGATTTCAAATGGAAAGAGGGGGCTGCTAAAAGGTTCTCCGAAGATGACCGCAGGATACGTTGGGTGGTATATGGTCTAATTCTAGATCTTAGGTATCCTGGTCCTGTTGCCCTTGTGGCCTTGTAGATGATGGTTAGGATTTTGAAAAGAATCCTTTTATGGATAGGCAGCCAGTGAAGAGTTCTGAGTGCTGCTGCTGAGGAAGAGTCTTTTGGCCATTTGAGTGCCAACCTCGCTGCCGCATTCTGGACAACCTGTAATCTTTTCAGGACCGTCTTTTTAGTTCCTGCGTACAGGCTATTACAATAATCCAGACGTGATAAGATTAAGGCTACTGCAACAGTTTTGCTAGCAGGTACCGGCAACAGATCAAAGAATTTTCTGAGGGTTTTTTTCGTTTGAAAACATATGCCTGCCACAGCAAGGGCTTGCTTGTGAAAAGATAGTGTGGGATCGAATTTGATTCCTAAATTTCTCACAGTATCTACTGTGTTTGGGGATGGGTCCGAATTTGAGGGCCACCACTGTTTGGGCAAAAAAGAGTTGGATTTTCCAAACAGCATGATTTCTGTTTTTGCGCTGCTACATTTGAGATGATTGAGTTTCATCCAATCCATTGCTGCCGTTAGACAGTGGTGAAACTTTTCTTCAGCTGCTGTAGAACTTTTATCAAGGGTAAGAATCAGCTGTGTGTCGTCTGCATATGCAATGGATTTGATGTCAAATGTGGCCATCAAAGTAAGGAGCGGTGTCATGTAAAGATTAAAAAGAGTTGGGCTCAGGGATGAACCCTGGGGGACCCCTGATGACAACTGTTTTTCTTTGAATTTGTAACTTCCCAATGTTACTATCTGATGCCTGTTTTCCAAAAAGGATGTGATCCAGGCCAGTGCCTTGTTTGTGTTTCCACTATATGCAAGCCTGTCTTTCAAAATGTCATGAGAGACCGTGTCAAACGCGGCTGATAGATCCAACAGAATCAGTACCGCATCCTTACCCTGATCCAAGGCAAACTTTAGGGTCTCAGTAGTGTGGAGTAGCACTGATTCTGTTGAATTGCCAGGTCTGAAACCCGATTGCTTAGGGTGTAGGATGTTAGCTTCTTGCAAGAAATCATTAAGTTGTGTGTTAACTAATTTCTCAGCTATTTTACTCAGACATGGCAACAATGAAATAGGTCTAAGATTGGAGAGAGTGGTAGGGACAGGAATTTTCTTTGTTTGGAGTGGCTTCACCGCAGCAATTTTGCAATTGTCAGGGACTCTCGATAGCCTAAAAGTAGAATTAATTATCTGGTTAATGATCGGATTTATAATATCTACTAGTGCATGTAGAATTTTTTGGGGGCAGGGATCAAAAGGTGAACCTGACTTACAGGAGAGGATGGCTTGCCTGGATTGTTCCAAATTAATCTCCTTAAAACAAGTAAGTTCGCTTTTAGTACCTGAGATTTGAGTTTCAGAGGACGGGGGGGTTATGTCCGTGAAATCTTTCTTCAGGTCTATGATTTTGTTTTCAAAGAACTCAGCGATTTGATCACATAGACCCTGTGATGGAGGGATTTCTTGTTCTAGGATTTTTGGGTTTGTGAAACCCACAACCGGGGACCAGGGGAGAAGGGGGCCCTGCTAGGGGCCCCCAAAGGCACTTTCAAACAGCAAATCCATGTCGGAAAGACCAACATGGATTTGCTGTCGGAAAGTGCCATCATAATCCTGAAGGCGGAAACACCTTCCTCAAGGGATTATGAGGCCCTTCCGTCTGGCTGACAGGATCCTTGAGCCCGTCGGAAGCACCCCGATTTGACCGTCCAGTTTGAATTCCGACCGCCGTAATCGAAATACGGCGGTCGGAAATCAACCAGGGATGTCGGTCAGAAAGCTTCCGACCAGCGGTCGGAGGCTTTATGACCGACATCCTAATTAGCCCCAATATCTTACTTTGGTATAGTATATACAGAGCCAGCTTCCTACAACGGGTCAACTCAGTCTGCATTTTCTTTCAATGCATAGATACTGATGCATGCATAGTTACTGGTTACTTACTGCTCATCAATGGGAAATCGCTTGGGGTTGGGATTTGGGACTGTATGAGCTACAAAAAATAAACGCACAGAGAAGTGAGAGAATGCGCTAGCTCATTAATACCAACAAAAAGGACAGAGGAGTCTCTGCATGAATTCTTAAATAAACAATCCAAGGGAGCGCCAATGAGTAGGATTAAGTAGCGCCGCCGAGCACCTGTCTACTCTAGGATGATCACATAATATTTGTAACATAAACTTAACTTACCTGAGTGTGAGCAGCATGCTAGCTATTTGGGAAAAAAATATTAGCATAGATAGAACACAACAAATAAATAAATTTTACTAACCAAGCTCCGCAACCTCCATGCCCGCAGGTCGAACAGGTCCTGGCCCCTATCCAGGATGTTCGCCCACCGGTGCGTAATCTGTTGTTGGTTGTGTCAGACCCCAGAGCAGAGGCGCACAGACCAGCGCACCCTCTCTCACCACTGCCTACGCTCCCAGAGGGCACACCCGCTGCCAGGCCTGCCACCTGCTGCCAGGGTGGTGGGGAGGTGGCGTTGCACATAAAAAACTAGCGCAGCCACCTCCACTTTCACCTCTGAATATAAAACGCGGGGCTGCAACCCTTCGCGACGCGGCTGACCACAAGTTAGGTGGCTGCGGCTGGTGGTGCTGGTTCCGAGGGGCCTAGTGCGTCCGCTCCCCTACTCTGCCATGGCGTAGGGTGGGGGGTAGAGAAGAAAGTAGAAACAAGAAGGAAAACGATGGAAGCAGGGAAAAAAATACGAATGTAAAGTGAAAAATAAAAAAGCACAATAGTCACGCAAAACACGCAAAAAAAAATTGAAATACTTAAAACACAAGGACACAGGGTAAGGTAATAAATATAAAATGAGGGGTAGATAGGTTTCAGAGTGGTAGGATTAAAGAGATTAGGCATGGATAATAAAGTAGGCCCAGCACCATAAAAAGCAAAAACCAAGATGGCTGTGCCCATGCGAACCATGTGGTGCCGTTTGCATGCGATTTCTGCCGTGAGAACATACTTCACTTTGCATATAACGAAAAACATCACACGAATGGGCGCGGCCAGCAACTCCGCCTGCTTGAGGAACTCCGCCTAGTGCTTCGGAGTTTTTTTGCAATTAGCGGAGTTCCGCGTAGCACGGCTACGCGAACTGCACCCGGGCCTAATCCAGACCCCCAAATACATGTCTGATCTAAATGGTAGGCGACATATTTGATAGTAGGAAGGGCATCAGCAGGAAATGATATTAAAATGGCTATATCGTCCACATATGCTGGGACTTTCGCATTAAATGTATTGAGCTTCAGTGACGGTGTAGAATCTAAGGACTTCAATGTCTGAATGTATGGTTTCAAATACAGTGAAAAAAAGCAGAGGAAAGAGTGGACAGCCCTGTCTCATTCCTCAATTGATCATAATCATTTCTGACAAAATACCCATAAAAGCTATTTGTGCTGTCAATGAGATATAGAGGGACACACGGGTTATAAAATGATTGTCAAGCACATATGGACCATAATGGACCACAGGAAGCTCCAGGAGATACAGTTGAATGTCTTTTCTGTGTGTCCAACAGAATCATACATGCCGGCTCCAGAAGTTCTTCTGCAGCCACCAAAGCTGAGATGGCTAGATATAGGTGGCTGTGTCCCATGTTGAAAAAAAAACATGCTGCATAGGATCTACTAAGGTGGAAATGACAGATGCAAGGTGATTTGACAAAATATGAGTGTAGATTTTAGTGTCAGAATTCATCAAGGAAATGGGCCAGTATGAGCCACAATGATGGGGTCTTTCTCCTTTTTTAAGAACATTGTGATCAGTGCTTAATTTGTGCCGGTGGTTTTTGGTGCTCAGCACCGGCAATTTATTTCACAAGGAAGTGGTGCTGAACATAATTTTTCAAAAGTACATGCACAAGGCTAGGCAGCTGTACTTTTCTCACGTCGTCTGTGCTGCTCTCACTCTCACCCATTTGTCAACGCATGCACTCCTGGGTGGCACACTAGTGACTGGATTTCAAGCTTTCACTAAAAATAAAAAAAAAGCAGACAGGCTCTCCAAGAGCCGTATTTATTTCTGCGGTTAACACACCTTCCCCCTCCCTCGGAGCAAGTTAGAGAGCCTCTTGAGGGAATAAGGATTGGAAGAAGACTGGAATCTGCATTCCTGTTACCTGTCACGTAGGCCTTCAGCAGCCTCCTATTGATAACTGAAGGTCTAGGGGACTGATGGGGTGGGTGTCTGTGTTTGCTCCATTTGTATGTCATCAGAAGCAGATGGAGGAAAATTATACAAATGACACGTGCTTCACTTCTACAGCCGCCTGACCGTGCCAGTTATAAGTGGGACCCAGATTTGCAGCAAGTCTGCAGTGAAACAATGCATATCTATAGGTAAGTACTCCCAGGTCAAAAAGGAAGATCATCCTGGAGTCATTCTGAAGTCATCCGATGACTTCAGCCAGGCTATTCCTGCAATTATCTGGGGAAGTCATCCCAAGCCATCCTGAAGTATGCCTATAGGGCGGAATATTTAAATGAGATGACTCCAGAGTCATCACAGTAACTACTTCAGGATGGGCTCCTGATTACTTCCTTGGAAAATGTGTGATTATCTTTAACTACTACAGGATGACTCCATGACAACAAAAAGGTGAGGGCAGATTACCTCATGATGACTTCATGACAACTAGGGGATGGGAACAGATTACGTTACGATGACTCCATGACAACTAGGGGATAAGAGCAGATTACTTCACGATGACCCCATGACAACTAGAGGATGAGAGAAGATTACTATATGATGACTCCATGACAACTAGGGAATGAGAGCAGATTGATCCATGAGGACTTCATGATTACTTCAGGATGTTTTTTATATTACTTCACAATGACTTTATGACCACTTATGGATGTAATTTTATTACTTCACTATAGCGCTGTGAGCGCTTCTGAATAGGTTACTACAGCATGATTCCATGATGATTGCTTCACCATCACTTTCTGTGGTTGATAGGTCTACCTCCCATAGTAGTTCCTGTAGGCTTTAATAGCACTGGAGTTTACTGTTCAGCAAAAAGAGGCCCTCAATTAGTGTACACAAGACATCTGCCTGACATAATGTCGTGGTAATACTACAATTTTAGTAACTATTACAGCAACTACAAACTGTGATCACTGTAAGCTTAGAAATAAATTGGGAATAACATATAAAAATCACATTTTCATACATCATTCCCAATTTAAAGGGACTCGCAGCAGCTTTCAGTGGTGTATAGTATATCTTTTCTCTAAATTGAAACTATCATGTAAATTTCACAGATGCAGGAGAGCAGCACTAAGGAGCTATGGATGAGATGGTGTTGTTAAGTATAGTGGGTGGATTTCATATGAGTTTCAAGTGGGGTGAGTGGGCAAAATACTCAATGCAGTAGGGTCACAGCTGAGGGTTTTATTGTGAATGGCTTTGGTGTGTATGGACTTGCACGTTTATGGTGTTGTGTGGGTGAATGGTACAGTGAGGTAGTGAGTAGGTGTGAGCAGCTGAGGAAAATGGTGGTCTTGCCAATGGCTGTTTGGTGTGAGGGTGTCCCAAGTGGTATTCTAATTATCTATTGGCAAGTGTTCATTGAAGTGGTTTATTAAGTTGTGCTGTATTGGGATTGCACGAATGGCAAGCATATGGCTTAAGTGTCTTTAGGTGATTTAGAACTATAAGTGAGCGTGGGTGATGGATTGTTGAGCTGTATATAGTCACAGTGTTACATGTGTGTAGTTAGTAAGTCATGCAGTGAGAAGTGTTCTAAATCCCAGTTGGCAAATAGTTTAATTATTGTTTTGACTCTATGTTTAAGAATGGGATTTAAGTGCAAGTGGATATTGAACTCTGCAGCTATATGGTGTGAGAGGATGTTCATGTGGAAAATCTATGTAGATAGCAGATGCTGACTGCAGAGAGGAGATATTAACATATGTAGTGTGGAACAAAAAAGCATGGGACTGTAGGTGTATACGTGTCATGCTAAGGCCGAATATGTAGAGAGTTGAGTACCGTTTGTGAATGGTAGAACAGTGCAGCACTGGACAGAAGAGTAAGGATAAGGCGTGTGAAATATGTTGTGCAGAGTACATTTGGATAGAAGATTTGAAGAGAGCTTGTAAAGAGAACAGGGCATAGTGGATGTTGAGATTGGATATGGAGCGCTTCTGTGAAGAGCATATCTGAAGATCAGATCTGAAGTGTGGGCTAGCAGCAAGATAGCAGTTCCAAGAGAAAAATAGAGAGTGCTTTTGGAGGCTATAGATGAGTAGAAGTGGAGTGTCAGTGGATGTTTAGTGGAAATGGAAAGCTCCTATCATGGGAGAAGAGTGGATGCAGAAGATGAATTTAATGGCTAGAAGATTCCCACAGAGGGAACTTAAATGGTGTTAGCAGCTGTTGTAATGTGGAGAGAATGAAAAGGGCTGGGAGTTGGTGAGGTTAGTATTTAGCAGATAAGGTGGTGGAGACTGGATGTAGTGCACCGAGAGCAGAAGTGGTGTTTGGAGTGGCTAGAGCAAGTGTTGAGAACAGATGTACAGGGTTCAGAGAGGATATGGTACTTGGAGAGTGGATGCAGAAGGCTTAGATTGGATATGTGAGATAAACAACAGATGTAGATGGTGGCTACAGAGGGTGAACAATGTACATACACAAGCAGTGCAAGTGTTGGGTAGAATACAAATGTGAATGGTAGAAAGCGAACATGCAAATAGAGTGTGAATGTAGGGAACGCATGTACAGAGTGTAGCACGCATGTGGAGGGCAGATATACAGTGTTTAGTAATGGGGTGTTATGTGTAGATATGAACAGTGGCAGTGGAACATGGATAGAAAATGTGGGCTGTAGAATGCTGACGTATAGGGTGAAAAATGGATGTAGAGTCTGTACAGTTGATATAGTGAGAAGGATGTGACCTATGGACAGTAGATGTAGAAGGAAGAGGGTACATGTGCAGAGTAGAAACAGCATGAGTTGGGTGAAGATGGAACTGTGGGGAGAAAGTAAATGGTGAAGATAGCAAGTGATGGGTGGAAAGAGAACAATGAGTGTAAGAAACTTATTTGGAAGGTAAAGAGCGTATGTGCAGGGTGGCGAGCACAATTGGAGGCTGGCGAGAGCAGGTGCAGAGTACTATACGAGAGCTGATGTAGAGAGTGAATGTGCTGGGTTGAGAGTGTATATGGCAGACAGTTTATGTATGTCATGGGTGGAGATCCAATGTAGGAGTAGGATAAACAGTGTGGGTGTAGGAAGTAGAGGGTGAGGAGCCTATGTAGGGCACTGAGAGAAGATCTGCTGTTCAGAGAGAGGATGGGGAAATAGATCATGGGTATGGCGAGCCAATGCAAATGACGGAAAGAGGAGGTGAGGCTTGGAGAATGGGTAGAGAGGGGTTACAGTGGATGTTTAGGATGGAGAACACATTCAGAGGGTGGAAAGAGAATAACAATGAATGTACAATGGAAAGAATACATGAAGGGAAAGGAGCCGACGTGGTGAGCTGATATACAGAGTGGTAAGGGGGTTTGGAAAGTGGAGATGGAACTGAGAGACAAATCCTGGACAGCGGGTGTATTGGTGGAGCGAGATGCGGCCTACTTTGCATGGCAATATTTATGGAGAATACGTGTGGAACAGAGTGAATGTATAAGATGGAAAGTGCATCTTATAAATAAAGAGCATATGGACAGGGTGGAAAAGGCAAGTGCAGGTTGTAGAGTGTTTAGATTGCACGTACAGGACAGAGAGAGGATGTACAGGGCAGAGAGCAAAAGTTGACGGAGAGCAAATGTGAACTTGAGGAGGGAGGTGAGCGGATATGCAGGTTGGCATGCAGATATCGGAGGGAAGAGTACAGAATGTGGAGGGCAGGGAGCAAGTACTGGATGAGGAGCACATTAGGAGGGAAAATGCAGAGGGTGGAGAGCAGAAGTGGCAGCAAGAAAGTATATATGGACAGGGGAGCCAATGTAAGAAGCAAATGTAGAGGGTTTAGAGTTAATGTCAAGCATGAGGATAGGAAAGAATAGATGTAGAGAGCCGATGTACATGGTGGAGAGTGGAAGTGGGACTTGGGGAGTGGATGCAGAGGGCTTTGAATGGATGTAAAGGGTGGAGAACAGATATAGAGAGAAGATATAAAGAGTGGACAATGGATGTATTATTGAAAGTGCATGTGAAGATTACATATGGAGGGTGAAGAGAAAGTTTAGAGAGCGGATATTCAGCATGGAGAGCACAGGTAGAGTACAAGGTGAAGCAGATAACGAGGGTAAAAGCAGCTATACAGCATGATGAGAGGATTAGGAGAGTGGATGCGCAGTGTAGAGAGAGGATGTGAACAACTGAGTGCGGATGTACAGGGTAGAGCCTGCACTGCATTTGTTGTATGGGGTGTGGAGAATAAGGGTGGGCGGAATTTGCGTAGTCGCGTTACGCAAATCTCCGCAAAATTGCTAAAAATTTCCGCGAGCACGCGGAGATTCCGCAAAATCGCGGAATTGCTGGTCCCGTCCGTTTGCGATGTGTTTTTGCGTGCTCGCTGGGAAATATATCGCTAACTTGCCCATGCGGTCGCTAACGGACGCGGCCATCTTGTTTTCACTTGTCCCGCCCGCTCGCGATGGTATTTCCTGTTCCGGGTCGCGTATTGCATGCTCCCGCCCGCTCGCGATGCTTATTTCCAGTTCCGGGTCGCGTATTGCATGCTCCCGCCCGTTCGCGATAAGGGTTTCCTGTTCGGGAACGCGCATTACGTGTTCGCGACGCTTTTTGCGTGCTCGGGGGAAATATCGCGCGAACTTGCCCATGCGGTCGCAATGGGCGCGGCCATCTTGTTTTTCAGTCTATTGCTATGGTTCTGGGCCTGCTTTTCAATCCTCCCTCTATCTTTTCAATCCTTTGTTTCTGTAAACTTTTTTGGGTCTTTTTATTTATTATCTATCTCTCTATTTTCCTGATTCTATATTTTGAGTTTTTTTCTACTTTTTGTGTGTTTTTAACTACTTTTTCACACTTTTTCTATTACCTGCTTTTTCATTTCTTTTACTTACTTTTTTGTAATTCCTATCTTTTCTTTTCCGTCCCCCGCCTACCCAGAACCATGGCAAAGGGCCACAGCCACAGGGCTCGAAGTCGGAGCCAGAGCCGCGACCGCCTTCCTTGCGGAAGGCGGCGCCAAAGAGGTGCAGGCACGGGCCTTATTTAATGAGTCGGAGGTGGCTGCTCTGGTTTTTTTGTTCAGCGCCACCTCCCCTTAACCCTGGCAGCAGGCGGCAGGCCTGGGTCCGGGTACGGGCTCCGGGAGCGTCGGCAGCGGTGGGGCAAGGTGCGTCGGGCAGTGTTTCGCTGCTCTGGTGTCCAGCGCACCAATAATCAGCTGACGCACCGGTGGTCCGATATTCTGGACCGGGAGCAGGACCTGCTGGACCTGCTAGGAGTGGAGGTCCCGGGGCTTGGTGAGTAGCTATTTAATATTACTACTTTGTGTTCTGCTCTGTGTTATATATTGCGAATATATATTTTTTCCGACCAGCAAGAATGCTGCTGCTTACATTGCAGGTAAATTACGTTTACAAATCTGTGATTGTTATGACACAGGCGCTCGGCGCTACTAATCTTACTTGTTTGCAACTTTGCGCTCGCTTGGCCTGATGATTATGTAAGAGTTTACTTTAGAGAACTTAAGTGATGTAATGCTAGAGAGAGTAGTCCTTCCTTTGTCCTCCTGCCACTAAGAAGGGATAGTGGTGGATTGATAGGTTTAGTTACTTATTAGTTGGTAATTTGTAAGTGGTGTGCGTGACACATCCTCTGTCATGTCACGTGCTGCTGAGTGCTGCTTACCCCAGTCCTTCGCAGAACCTTTTGTAGTTTGTTTTCTGAGTGTTAATAGGCTTATATCATCACTAGCAGAACATCAGCAGCAACCAGCCAACAATTTGGTGTATGCAAAAATGTATGCATGTGTCCTCCATCTATGCATTTTTGAGGACTAAAATAAATGGAAATGCAGACTTACTGAACAATTGGCCCGTCTGGATTGGAATAGGTGGGCTAGGTCAGGTGGTAGTTAGGCTTGCTAGATGGTCCGTGAATCTCGCAATACTACCAGTCGATCAGATAGGTCAATTTTATTGCAATTGTTGTTACCAAAAAAGTTTTTGGTGCGTATTTTAAAATATTTTATTTATTTCACACCAAACTTTAATTTTTGTCTCTTTCTTTATGAAATCTTACATGATCAGCAGCACCCAGGGGCAAGAAGACGGGGTCGCAGGCGGTGGGCCATGAAGATCAACAAGATGCCTCCCAGGGACAGGACCGCTCCTCTATCGAGGGCTCTGCTGCTGGCCCCAGTAAGTCCTCCAGTGGTTAATATTATTAATTATATTTCCCAAACTTTTCCTGCACCTTATTTTTTCCGAACTATTATTTAGGTATCCTCCTAATTCGAATTTTGACAAAATCTTCTTTGCTCTATACTATCTGTTTCTAAATTCTTGTTATCCCTGCCTCTAACTGCGTCTGCTATGACTCTCTGTACTACTACTATTAGTCTGTCTGCAGCTAAGCTTGCCCAGTTGCCCACTCTTTATTTAAAATATTTTAAATAAAACTCATATTCACCAATAGCTATAGCCATTGAGTACAGTCCTTTGGGTTGTCCTCTTCTACTACTTCTAGTCTTCTTATTCTTGAGGCTTTTCGACAATTCCCACCAAGAAAATGCCCAACCACATTTTAGAATTTTAGATAGGATAGGACATACTACTACTGTTGTAGGGATTCTGCACATACAGAACTTTGCACAAGAAAATAGGACGTTGGTGATGGGAGGTTGGACCTTCCTCACACCTCAATCAGAAGCCACCACAATCCCCTGACCAACTAGTTATAGTGTCTCATTACTCGAAACGCCCCCAAAATACCCAATGAGTAGAGAACCCAGACAACATAACACTCCCAACCTCTGTCGCGGAAGCAATGCACACCCTTTTGCTCACTCTCTCGTGTAAGTCCACACCAAATACCACCGAATCTATGTAAGTTCAAAAGGTTTATTTTTATTTCCAACTGACAAGCTCTGTACGTTGTATAATGCAGCAGCAACAGCAAAATGCATAAGATTAAAACAATAAACATTGTTACACTTAGTTAGACTTACAAGTTACTTACAACTACAAGTCCATAGAAGCCAAAAGGCGAGATCATGATAACTGAACAGTGGTGGAAGAACCACCCTCCCCTTGGTAGGAATCTAGTTTATATAAAATTATAAATGGAGATGTGAGAATTCTGGGGAGTCCTCACCTTAGAAGAACCTAGTACTGGTTACATCATAAGGTCTGTAAAGCTCTGGTTCTTCGTATAAGGGAATCTTCCGTCTGTAATGAGAAAAATGGTGCGCGTTAGTATAGTGCAAGCATTTCTCAGTCGTGCCAAAAGTGCAGTTTTTTTATGGATAAGCAATATGGACTAACACCAGAACTCCATAACAAAGTCGGTTGTTTTTCGACCTTGTACGCAGCGCTCAGACAGTAGCAGTATGAGCTCATGTGGGCTCAATGGCGTCTTTCACAACAAGCTGCGAGGTAACTTGCGCAAAAATAAAAGACAGAGCTAAAATGGTTGCATGGCTCGGGGTAACTTAGCAAAGACTAGAATGACCCTAGGGACCATATAACACTACCAGTGTCTACTCTACTACCTGATTTATACTAGTGATGTATGTTGTATATGTATTATGTATGTATTAACTTTTTTTCATTCTTGCTAGTCAAAAATAGGGGAGGTGTATATGGCATCTGAAAAATGTGTAATGTTTTTTCTAGGCGTACTACCGACCACCAGTACCGGGGCCAGCGGCGAAGGTGACGCGGCCGCTGAGGGTGCAGGCGATGCGGCAGTTGGAGGAGCTGCAGGGGTGAGCCAGCAGCAGTGGCGGGCGGTGGTAAGTTATATTCCTAATCCTTACTTATTGACATTACACTCGCTGCAAGGGTGTAATGTGTACTGTACTGTTGAGACTTAAGTAAGAAGTTGTTGTGAACGGTTGAAGAAGACACCCTTTACTTAGCATTAGCAATAACATTAGCGACGGGAGTGTACTGAGAGTAACCAATGGCCTCTTCTATCGGACTTCAACTCAGCTGTGAAATTTGTATGGAGAAGACAAAGTCTGATCAGATGACCTTGATGGATGGGTTGAACGAAAAGGGAAAGAAGGGTGGAAGGAGGAAGGACGGGCGAAATTTTATATTTATGACTGGCAGAGAAGGATACGTGTGATGCATGCATAGGTGTGTGATATGAATCAGATGCATGGGTGGTGGAATGCCTGAAACTACCACAAATGTTCGAGGCCGAGGTAGTGGGAGGATAGATACATACCACAAATGTTACGTACTGTGCTTGCTAGTGCTACTGTGCCACTATGTGTAGAATGAATTTGTCTGACTGCTTTGCTAAGAGTATATTTTACAATAGTCTTGTTTTTTCTTCTTGATATAGCGACTCCTTCCAAAGGTAAAGTCGACAGGAAGGAGTTGGCAGCCAAGGCCCGGCGCCGGAAGCTGGAGGCCATACAGGCCGAATACCAGCGGCTGGTTCTTCTGGAGGAGGAGGAGGAGGAGGCGGCAGCAGCTGCAGCCTCCTCCAATGCCCCGGGCCCCAGACACCCCCTACAGTGTTACGGCGCCACCGCCTGTCAGCCGCCCGCCGCCACACAGCAAGAAGCACTGCTGCCCCCCTGTGGATGCAACTGTCGCGCGCTGAAGCACCGCGTGGCCCGCCTAGAGGAGCGCATCCGTGTCCTGGAGAGGCGAGCCCGCTGAGACCCCGTTTATTTATTGCCCCTTTTTATAGCTTCTTTTGGTGGGTGGGAATCGGGCGTTGGGTTTTGGACTTTTGGACATTTGTTGGACTTTTTCGTTCCGGGACATGAACATTGGTTGGGGTTAGGGAGAGGGGTGGGTCAGGTGTTGTGGGATTTTTTTACATAGTTTATTTTTGTTAGGGTATTAAATTACATATTTAGACTTTATACGATGTGGTTAATGTTTTGTGGGTGGGGTTACTGTTTTACGTCACACGGTTTCCTTGCTGGTGCAGTGCCACAGCCAGTGTTTGATTTAAATAATTGGCTGAGTTACTAAGACACAAACAGACAGATGCGGTACCCTCACTGAGGGACTTGTCCTACTAGTACTGTCAGTCTCTCCTCCTAATCTATGCATTCTGCAACTGGACTCAAAGGGGTGTGTGAAATAGAATTAGTGAAAAAAATTCTGTTATTAATTATGCCTCCCCCAAACTTCTTCTCTTACCTGTGCTTGATGTTTAACTTGGGCACGGCGATGGCTGCATGGTGATGATGGTTTTCTTTCCCAACATGCCATGGTTGTGGTGGTAGTAGTAGTAGACCCTGGCAGTTTCACTTGCAAATAAAAGAAAATGAGAGGAGTAGTAGAACGAAGTACAGTACGGAACTTACTGCCAAACAATAATATGCCAAAATACAAGGAAACATAATGGTTGCGGGGATAGCCTAGTACATAGAGTTACAAACTCTAGCTGTGTCGAGTCACTCGACTAGGCCTACAGTACACCGTGACTCGACACAAGCGTAACCGTTAGTGCTGTTTCGGAGGATGACAACAAATCCAATCTATGCCGGCAATTAATGTTGATGGATTAGGTTCCTTTGGTAAAAAAAAAAACGCAAATATACTGCTCATAGGAGGGTGGGCAAGCAGAAGATCCGCGCCCTGCCTTGAAAATGCATTTTTGTTGCTTTAGCCACATCCGCCCCAGCAAGCGTGTGATAAATTATTGGTGTACATTTAATTTAGTCACACCTCAATAAGTCACACAGCCCGGGGAAGAGGGTTAGGGTTTGATGAATGGTTGGGAAGGGGGTTTTGGGAAAGGTTTGACAAAGAAAAACAGTACGCATGGACAACAACAAAACACAATCTTGGCAGACAACCATATCCATAAATCAGTTAAGGGAGAAAAAGGAAATGCATGCATGATGATGATAACTTGATGGTTAATGATAGTACTTACTAACTACTACTACTAGACAATTAGACAGTACAGGGCAGCAGTATATTATGCAATTTGCCTTGCCTGTCTGCCCTCAGAGAGACCCGAATTACATTCAGTTTCTGTTGTGTTGTACCGGCCCGGGCTTAAAGATAGCAAAGAAAAGCCAAAAATTGCTGTAGGGATGAATTGAATTATAAGCAGAGAGCAAACATAACAACAACAACACACAGTAGTAATGATTAAAGACAAAAAATGAATCAAATTTAAAAGATGATGAAAGTCGATACTGTTACTGTATGTTATCCTGGTTAAAATGTGGAGTTGCATCTCGGCATTCGTCTTGGTCCTCCCTTCCATGGACGCTCCGGCCATCAATCTTGGGTGACGCCACTGCCTGCCTGGCAGATGTAGATTCATTGGTAAGGTAAGTGAGAGTAGTTTTTCCCAGTGTAGCACAGGGTAAGGGCCGGCCTGTAATTGCAGATGGGAAAACAAAAGGGATATTGAAAAATCAAGTAGAAAAAAATGCCTAAATTATGGTGGAGTGCAACAAGAACACTTTCAGAGGCGGCATGGATTTGGATACATCATGTCTAGTCTGTTTCCAGCATTAACCTCCAACAACAACAGGACAGAGCAGGCCCACGGCACCCGTGACACATCCTCCATTTAGCGTACATTTTTTGACAGAGGCAGACAAAGCAGATATACAGCAACATAGCATTTTACAAATTAAGTGACTAAATCAATGCCCCACTGTCAGTCATACCACCACACTCGACTCCACCACTACACAGACATGTAGGTCTGCAGTGGTTGTTGTTGACTTGGTTACCTTTTAATTCACTCATGAAAAGCACTGAGTTATTCCATCAATCATCTCTGATCGTACTGAGTGACTGCGAAGAGATAATGTCACTGTGGTCATCATCATGGTGTGTTGTCCAACTCAGTGTGCAGTAGTGTACAGATTGAGTCCCCTTTCCATATTCAAAATGCAATGGATCGGCCTGCAGTAGAAGTAGAAAATAGTTATTGAAAAACAAGAATGGAAACAAACATTGCATTGAGTTACTTTTAGTGTGTAGATTAGATAATAGTACACAATGAATTACCTTCATGCACTACAAACAACAACAACACAAATCACTCAGTCAGCGTCCAATGCATGTCATCATTCATTACCTGTTCCTTCTCATCTTCAGTTAATGGGCAGTCTGTATCGGCTCGGAAAGGAGGATAGCTATAGTAGTCATCATCATGTTCCACTTCTTTTGGAGAGACTCAACGAGGCAAGATTTTAGTTTTTCTTCGATTATGCTACATCCAATTATCATCTGGCTTGAGGGCAATAGATTTAGGTCGATTCAGGAGGAGCAGGACTCGGAGGAGTGGACTGAAATGCAGAGAGCTGAAACTCATATAAGGCAATAAAATACGAAGACGGTGGTGATGGATTTGTTGTGATTTGAAGTTTCCAAACAGAAAGACAGACACACAAATAGAAGTAAATAAGGGAGAACCACAGTAAGAAGTGGAAGCCTAGTTGTCAGGGAAGTATAGCTCGTCCTCAAACTCTGGAGGTTCAACCAGAAGTAGGTAATCAGCATCCAACACGCTACTTCCGTCACCTGAGCCGCTGTCCTCATCTTCCTGCGTTGATTCATGTATTGTGTAATTCGGTGGTATAAATTGCTGATTCATTTTGATCATGGTTAACCTCTCAACGTTTTTGGGTGAGAGACTGGTCCTTTTCACTGTTACAATGGAACCAGCAGCACTGAAAACACGTTCAGAAGAGACACTTGCGACAGGGAAAGCCAGATAGTTTATCGCCAGCCTGCTGAGCACTGGCCATTGGCCCCTTTTGCCATACCAATACCGCAATGGGTTTTGATCAATGTAGACCTCTGTTGGGTCATCCAGGTAGGCCTGGACCATTCGGTCAATGTTCAGGGGTGCTAAACTTAGTGCGGCCTGTTTTGTCTTTGCATCAGCACTGGACCTAGCAAGTCCTTGCTGTAAATACCAATCCTGTGCCGTTTGTACTGGGGCTGATGATCAGGTTATTGCTGTTGTCGATAGTGTTGGTGACAGCTGTGAACCAAATGCACTGCCCACAGGCTCTGAAGTTGAACTTGACGCTGGATGCTCTGCTGCAGTACTTGACGTGGGTTTGAGGCCTTTAATTACCAGCCGTTCATTTTCCAATGTACTGGCTGCCTCAGCTATCCAAGTTTTGTACCGGGCAACATCCACTTCTGAAAAAGGGAGTAATGTCTTACTGTGCAGTGCCGATTTGTACCGTGGATCCAGAATTGTGGCACAAATGTAATGTTGTTGTGAGCACAATCTTATTTTGCACCCTTGCATTTTCACTTAAGCGACATGATAAGCTCTCCACCAACTCATATGCTTCTTTTTTTCCCTCCACACCTTTGTACGCTTCACACACCCCCTTCAGCTGTTGCTCTAGCATGTGCAACAATGGGATAGCTTGGCCCATAGTACATTCCTCCTTGCTGACTTCACGTGTGAAGACCTCGAAAGGAAGAAGCATCTCTGTAAGAGATTTAACTAGGCACCATTGGTCCATCTGAAGGGTCATGCCTTTCACAGTAGCATCCGCCCTTCGCATGACATATTCATTGATTGGTCTGTACTGCTCAAACAGACGGTCAAGCATGTAATACGTTGAGTTCCAACGTGTTGCCACCTCCTGGATGAGTGCTTTGACTGTCATTCTATAGTCACGTTGAATGATCCTCAGCTGCTTCCGGGCTTTAAAAGAATGGCTGAAATGCGTGCATATTCTGCGGCAGGTGGTCAGTAAGTTGCTGACTATGGGTTCTTTTTTCAGAAAGTCTTGAACTATAATGTTAATGCAGTGCACCAAACACGGGACCCTGAAATACTCACCAAGCGTCATGGCCTTAAGTATATTACTGCCATTATCCGTGGCAATATAACCAATGTGAAGCCCTCTGGGGCGCAGCAATTCAAAGACCTTGCTGTTAAACTCTTCCAAAATGTTTTCAGCAGTATGAGATTTCTCCATGGCGAACATGGCTACAGTTGCATGTTTCCGAGAAGCATTAAAAATTGCAGCTGTGTCAACAGCACCTACTTCAGATAGCTTGTCTCTAACCCCCACAAAAGAGACCCAGTGTGCAGTGATGCACATGTAATCAGTGGCTTGGCAACTGGTCCACATGTCTGTTGTCAGGTGGATTTTGTGAACAGCACTCTGCTGCAAAGCTTGTCCAACCAATTCCAGCACATCGTGATGTAGTGCTGGAACAGCAACTCGGGCGAAATAGGACCGGCTGGGAACCTTCCATTTAGGGCAGATGGCTGACACAAATTCAAGGAAACCCACCCCTTCCACAAATGAAAAAGGGAGAAGTTCCAGCGCTAACATTTTAGCCAGCTTCGCATTGTACAACCGTGCCGTTGGGTGGTTGCGTTGGTACTGCCCCTCCGACCTAAGCATGCTGTCAATGGTAGGCTGGAATATTTTCCTTTGTGGTGCACCTTTCTTCTTGAACCCAGCTAGGCTCAACGATGCTGCACTTTTGCTCATTGCAGTGCCCGGTTGCCTTTGTGTCTCATGTTGACTCTTACTACGGTGCCACTCAGATGTTGCTGAGGATGTGGGCGTTACCAGTACACTGCTTTGGGGTAGGGCTAGAAATGTCTCCCTCTTGTTGACCTTCCACCGCGATCATATCTTCCCCTAATTCTTCATCCCCAACGACAGCAATGGGTCCAGTTTTCCTTTTTTCTAAGTGAAGTAGGTGAGCCTCCCACTTGATAGTGTGGTGTTTTTTGAGATGACTTGTTTGTCCTCCGGTACCATAGTTTGTACCAAGCTTACCCCGCTTAACAGGCTGCCGACAAATTGAGCATATAGCAATGTTCTCCTCCTTACTGCTAACCGAAAAGAAGTCCCAAACTGGGGAGGAGAACTTTCTGCCGCTGCTGAAGGTGCCACTTTCAATACCAGATGAAATGGAGGGTGTGCATGGAATTTGACTCTGTGCACTTACATTACCACCACCTACTGAGGTGGTGGTTGAGCTGGATGTAGGTCCCTGCCGGACCTTTTCAAAGGCAAATATGGAAGCTGGAGGTCGTGTTGGCGCTACCTGTGTTGGTGGTATCCGTGCTACATCCCTCGCAGCGATTTGGGATAGTCTAATAATGTTGGTCTCCATCTCCGCAGGCCCAGGAGTGATGTTCGTGATGACTGGCTCTTCATCATCATCATCATCAACCCCCTCGTCTACATCTACCTCCATAACTGTAAGGCTTTCTGGAACCTTCCTTTTCACTAGCCTTGTCTTGTGGCGTGCATCACTCTCAGGCTGAGCTGGTGGCTTCCAAGTGGCATCTAGATCATCAGAAGCGGGGCTTGAAGAAGAAGTTGATGGACTAACCCTCCTTTTCCTTGCTGGGGGTATGGAAGACAATGGATCTTCTGGAACAGTGGCTTGCTCCTCTTCGTCTGCAAAAAGCTCGATTTCCTGAACTGCCCCTACTTCAGGTGGAACAACTACTATTGTGGGCTGTGGTTCCGGCTGTGGTTCCGGCTGCAGCTGTGGTTGTGGCTGTGGTTCCGGCTGTGGTTGCGGTTCCGGCTGCGGCTCTGGCTGCGGCTGGGGTTGCGGCTGGGGTTGCGGCTGGGGTTGCCCACTTATCTGCTGAGTTTCCGCCTGCGAGTGCATGGATTGGGTACTACTTTGCGATAATGACATTTCAACATCACTGGTCGTTAGTAGACTGGCTACCTCTGCCACAGTCATGGGCTTAGGCCTAGGTTGCTGGGGTGGGCCCACTGATGCAGAGGTGCTGCTCCCAGCTTGGTCCCCGCTGGACACCGCTGCTGCAGGCGTAAGTTTTTTTACCAAAAAACACATCGGCCGGCACACCAGTCTTGGCAAGTGCCACTTGCTTCTTCTGTCCCTTCTTCTCACTGGCAACTTTCTTGGTACTGGAGGACCTGGTACCTTTCTTCGGGGCCATCTTCTTCAGATGTCAGCAGGACGCAGGTGCACAAGTTGCAGAGATGTCTGTGGTCACACGTGGACGTGACGCGCAGCAGGACTTCTGCCTGGCAGTACAACGGGTGATGATGACACCTCCTCCTCTGTCTTTTTGTGCACCTAAAAGCAAAGAAGCCAGGAGAAGAACATCAGTGAAATGTTGCATTTGTTGTTGTGGTTCAATTACTAGCAGTACAAACAAACAAATAAAAGATATAAATTAGAGTAGCCATTTGTGAGACTGTCAACAAGGGCTTTCATGGTATACTGTGTACACTGTCAGGAAGGATAGGAAAGAAGAGGAACAACAACCAAAATACAAATGTAATAGAAGTGGACCCTGTTTGGCATTAAATTATTTGCTCAGTCATCACATCATTCAGGAGCTGCAGCTGGCAAAGGGGATGGATGCAAGCAGTAAGCCAAAAGGAAAACCATGCAGGCCTAAATGGCAAAAGCAGCACACTTAGTTAACTCCCACCAGAAATGGCCACCAGCCACATGGACACTCACAAATCACAAGCAACAAGCATGAGGCCTGGAAAACAATGTACTGAAAACAGGCCTACGATATCCAGGCAAAGGCTGCATGGTAAACCACACTGCTTTGCCTGTAATGCAAAAAATGCAAAAACGAAAATACACAGGGCTAAACAAGGCCTGCAACACACCACACACAACTAAGGCATGTATTTAACACAGCCCAAAAAACTGAAATACACCCAAAAATCCACATTTTGCAATTCAATCCAATGCCATCCATGTGCCCTAAATGATGTTTAAATTGAACAGAACACATAGAAACAGTTGTTTCATGCACCCCTGACTACCTCTGGGCCCACTGGATGAAAGGCCTGTTGGCAGACTAGGCTACAAGCTTGCAGGCCTATGGATAAAGCACACTACCAGCCTTCAAAATGGCCGACAGCTTCATGGCCAGGCCCACAACAACAAGAAACTGAAGACAGACAATGCAGGCCTATGGCAAAAAGCACACTGCCTGGCTTCAAAATGGCCGCCAGCCTCATGGCCAGGCCCACAACAACAAGAAACTGAAGACAGACAATGCAGGCCTATGGCAAAAAGCACTCTGCCTGGCTTCAAAATGGCCGCCAGCCTCATGGCCAGGCCCACAACAACAAGAAACTGAAGACAGACAATGCAGGCCTATGGCAAAAAGCACACTGCCTGGCTTCAAAATGGCCGCCAGCCTCATGGCCAGACACACAACAACAAGAAACTGAAGACAGACAATGCAGGCCTATGGCAAAAAGCGCACTGCCTGGCTTCAAAATGGCCGCCAGCCTCATGGCCAGGCCCACAACAACAAGAAACTAAAGACAGACAATGCAGGCCTATGGCAAAAAGCACACTGCCTGGCTTCAAAATGGCCGCCAGCCTCATGTGCAGGCCCACAACAACAAGAAACTAAAGACAGACAATGCAGGCATATGGCAAAAAGCACACTGCCTGGCTTCAAAATGGCCGCCAGCCTCATGGCCAGGCCCACAACAACAAGAAACTAAAGACAGACAATGCAGGCCTATGGCAAAAAGCACACTGCCTGGCTTCAAAATGGCCGCCAGCCTCATGGCCAGGCCCACAACAACAAGAAACTAAAGACAGACAATGCAGGCCTATGGCAAAAGCACACTGCCTGGCTTCAAAATGGCCACCAGCCTCATGGCCAGGCCCACAACAACAAGAAACTGAAGACAGACAATGCAGGCCTATGGCAAAAAGCACACTGCCTGGCTTCAAAATGGCCACCAGCCTCATGGCCAGGCCCACAACAACAAGAAACTAAAGACAGACAATGCAGGCCTATGGCAAAAGCACACTGCCTGGCTTCAAAATAGCCGCCAGCCTCATGGCCAGGCCCACAACAACAAGAAACTGAAGACAGACAATGCAGGCCTATGGCAAAAAGCACACTGCCTGGCTTCAAAATGGCCGCCAGCCTCATGGCCAGGCCCACAACAACAAGAAACTGAAGACAGACAATGCAGGCCCATGGCAAAAAGCACACTGCCTGGCTTCAAAATGGCCGCCAGCCTCATGGCCAGGCCCTCAACAAGAAGACTATACCACAAAGGGAAACACATGCAGGCCTTAGTATATGGCTAAAGCAGCACACTTGTAACTCCCATCAGAAATGGCTACCAGCCACATGGACACTCACAAATCACAAGCAACAAGCAGGAGGCCTGGAAAACAATGTACTGAAAACAGGCCTATAATAGCCAGGCAAAGGCTGCATGGTAAACCACCCTGCTTTTGCTTTGCCTGTAATGCAATAAAATGCAAAAACGAAAATACACAGGGCTAAACAAGGCCTGCAGCACACCACACACAACTAAGGCATATATTTAACACACAGCCCAAAAAACTGAAATACACCCCAAAAAAACACATTTCCAATTCAATCCAATGCCATCCATGCCCCCTAAATGATGTTTGAAATTAATAAATACATCACACAGCAATCCATGACCCATGACTAGCTCTGGACCTACTGGCTACCCACAACGATTTATTTTAAAAAATGATGAAAAGTACCAAAAATGAAGTTTCAGCAACTGCAATGCCCCAATCAAACAACACCAACTTACTTGTAAAATCTCAAATTCCAAAATCCTCAAATCCAATGATAATGATGCAGCAGACACAAAGAGTGATCCTTCCAGCTCAAATCCAAGTGAAAAATGAACAGGAGATGGACAAAGCACTGGGAGGAGCCTGCTGGACAGGAACAGGAAGTAGGAGACTCTGTGGCACTTCCTCCCTCTCCCCCCCAAAAAAATTTACCAAAAAGGACAGCCAAATATCAATCTGAGGTTTTTTTTCCAGCCAAATCATCAATTTATAGAAGGTTTGATGCTGCTTGCGATGTTATTGTTCTCCAGATTGAAAATTTTGCGTGTTCGGGATCGCGAGCTGTACAAAAATATCGCCGGATGTCCGATGGCGCGCCCGAATGACGTGTTCGCGGTCGCAATCTCTCTCGCGGTGCACGATGGCGCGGCGAATGACGTGTTCGCGATCGCACACTCTCGCGTTGTCCGATGGCGCGGCGAATGACGTGTTCGCGATCGCAAACTCTCGCGGGATAACGCGGCCGGCTACCGAATTCTCGTGGCGCACGCGAACGGATAGGAAAACCCATCGGCGAACGCAGGAATCCCGGTAAGTCGCTATCGCGCGCGCTAGAACGCATTTTTAAAGCGCAACAAGAAAATAATTCCGCTACACCGCGGATCGCGGAATTGTTGGCAATTCCGCGTTCTCCGCGGAACGCGAAATTGCCTAAATTCCGCAAATTCCGCGAGCGGAGTGGAATTGGATGCCCAGGGTTAGTGGAGAACACAGAGTGGGTGTGGACAATAGAGAGTGAAAATACAGAGTGGAGAGTGGATATGCAGGGTGTGCATGGATAGCCTAGAGTGCATCTTGCTGATGGAGAGCAGACAAAGGGTGTAAAATTCAAGTTAAAGTCAAGGAATGTATGTATGTTTTGGAGAGTGTATGTAGAGGACATATGTATAGGGTGGAGAGCGGATGCACACAGTGGACAGCAAATGTGAACAGTATAGTGCATATGTATTGCATATGTGAAGGATTGAGAGCAAATTACTGTATGGACTGTGCTCTTGGAGTGTAAATGTGTTGGGTGGTGCACACATGGAGTGTAAAAGTAGACTTGGTAGGTGGTGAATGTATATGGAGGGTGGAGAGCCTTTTCAGAAGGCAGATATAGAGGGTGAACAAAGAATGTAGAGGGCAAAGTGGATGCAGCATATAGACTGCAAGAGGCAGTGTGCAGAGAGAATAGAGCAACTGCAGAGAGTGGATGTGGAAAGCAGAAGTATATGGTATACAGTGCAGGTGGGACTTGGAGATGAGAACAATGGATGTACACTGGAAGGAGCATATGAATGGCACACACAGATGGCAGAGATCACAAATGGAAGTACAGGGTGAAGTGGATCATCAACGCTGAAAGCAAGTATACAGGGTGGTGACAGAGACAGGAGAGTGGATATGCAATGGAGACAGAGAATACAGGCAGGAGAGTGTGGATACACAGGAATGAGAGAGGAGCTACAACAAGCTCAGTGGATAAAGTGAGGTGGATTGGAAAACGGATATTGACAGTGGTTGAGGACCGTGGACATACAGGGTGGAGGGTGCTTGTGCAGGGAGGAGAACACACTTTGGCAAAGCACAAAAAGAGTGTTGTGGAGGGGCATGTCGTACAGAAGAGTGGCATAGAGTAGAGTGCTACAGAGTGTTGTGCTATATCGTAGAGTGTTGTGGAATGGCATAGAGTGTCATGGAATGGCATAGATGGAGTAGAGTGAAAGGGTGCAGAGTGGAGTAGCATAGGGTATCGTAGAGCAGTGTTTCCCAAACTGAGGGTTGCAAGCCGATTTTTGGTGGGTTGCCAAAGTCCAGGCAATAAATAGGCTAGGGCTTCTGCTGCTTATTATTTTAACACAACAACTGCTGTTTACGAACTCCTCTCACTTTGCAGTCAGAGAAAGTAAAGTGAATTATCCGACAATCCTGCTGGGGTACATGAAGTGTGAAAGGAAAGCTTGAGGATGTCATTTTAACCTAACACACAACAAAATCTAAATATCTGCCAATGAACTGAACACATCCAGCAGTTAGGAAAGCAAAATTAAGCACTTTTTTTTGTAATTCTGAAGTGTGATGGAAACAAAGATTTTAGTTGATCAGAACAAATTAAGACTCTTTACTTGGTGATGCATAAATAATAAATATTCACTGAAACCCAATTTCCACACATTATCATTTGTGTGCAGTATAGCTTCATCAGTAAAAGTGTATGCCTGTGCTCATTTAGTGACCATTTAAATGGAAAATGTGCTGTCTGCAAATAATGCGCTACCACATGATGCTTTAGTTACATTAAAGTTAGGTGGGGCGCTAAAGTTTGTTGGGGACAGTGGAGTAGAGTGTTGTTACGTAGAGTGTAGTAGAGTGTTGTTGATGTGGAGTGGGAGAGTGGAGTAGAGTGTCATAGAACGGAGTGGCATAGAGTGTCGTGGAGTGGGGTAGAGTGTCAGAGTTGAGTGGGGTAGAGTGGAGTACAGTGTCGTAGAGTGGTGTAGAGGGAGTTCAGTGGAGTGTTTTAGAGTGGCATAGCACAGTATCGTAGAGTGGAGTGGCACAGAGGTCGTAGAGTGGAGTAGTGTGTCATGGAGTAAAGTGAGGTGGTGTGGCATAGAGAGAGTTGCTTACAGTGGCAAAAAGTGCAGTAGAGTGTTGTGGAGTGGCGTAGCACAGTGTCATAGAGTGGAGTGACATATAGTGGTGTGGCAGAGAATGGCGTAGAGTGGAGTATTGTGTTGTGGAGTAAAGTGAGGTGGACGGGCATAGAGGGAGTTGCGTAGAGTGGCATAAAGTGGAGTAGAGTGTTGTAGAGTGGAGTGGCGTAGCACAGTGTCGTAGAGTGGAGTGGCACAGATGGTCGTAGAGTGGAGTAGTGTGTTGTGGAATAAAGTGAGGTGGTGAGGCATAGAGGGAGTTGCTTAGAGTGGCATAGAGTGAAGTAGAGTGGAGTAGCACAGTGTCATAGAGGGGAATGGCACAGAGTGTTGTAGAGTGGAGTAGTGTGTCGTAGAGTAAAGTGAGGTAGAGTGGCACAGAGGGAGTTGCGCAGAGTGGCATAAAGTGGAGTAGAGTGTTGTAGAGTGAAGTGGCGTAGAGGGTCGTAGAGTAGAGTTGCATAGAGTGGAGTAGATTGTTGTAGTGTAGAGTAGCGTAGAGTGGAGTAAAGTGTTGCAGAGTGGAGTGTTGTGTGGTGGAGTGGCATAGAGAGTTATAGAGCAGAGTAGTGTGTCACAATAGAGTGGAGTAAAGTGGCGTAGAGGGAGTTTAACAGAGTGGCAGAGTGTCGTGGAGTAGCATAGAGTGGAGTAGAGTGTCGTGGAGTGCGGTAGAGTGGTGTAGCAAATAGTGAAGTGTCATAGATTGGATTGTCAAAGTAGAGAGTCATGGCAAAAAATGTAGGAGCGTTGAGTGGAGGGGTTTGTCATAGAGTGGTATGTCGTATAATGTCAGAGTAGAGCGGCAGAGTGGAGTGGCATGTCGTAAAGTAGAAGGGAGTGGAGTGGCATGTGGTAGAGTGGCATGTGGTAGAGGGGCGTGTGGTAGAGGGGAGGGGCATGGTGTGGTAGAGAGTACAGTGGTGTAGTGTGGAGTATGCCTGGTATGGTAGTGCACTGCCTTTACAGTCAACACATTTCCAATTGAAATGACTATTACATTTGCTCAGTCATACAGTTTTACTGATTTAAAGTATACAGTGCACAAAACAATGTGTGGAAGTGTCATCTCCTAGTGTACTGATTTGTTCTAAATCGTATTTAAATATTTGTTTCCACCACACTTCAAAGAATTACAAAAAATGTGCTTCATTTGTGCTTTCCCTATTCTGATATATTGAGATGTGTGCAGAGGGAATAGAGCAAGTGAACGGTTGAGAGAAAACTATAGTGTAAAGAGTAGATAAATAGGGTGGCAAAGGCTTGTAGAGGGTGGAGAGCACATGTGCAGTATAGAGAAGATGCCTGATGTGGACAACAATGTGGACGGTAGAGATCGGATTTGGTGAGTGGAGATGGTGGATAAAAGGTTAGAAAGTGGAATTACACAGAGTATAGGCAAGGGAGTAGCCAGAAAATTAAAATACCCCCCCACTTTGAACCAAACTCTTATGACACCAAGCAAGTGAAGCAAGTCATTGGGACCCTCCCAGAAGGGCTTGCTTTTCTCTTGCATCCAAGCATCTATCCATTCATCTATTCATTCTTCCATCCACTCGCTGATAATCATCATTTCACCTTTACATTCTGTCTTCCATCCAATATTCGGTCGTTCACCATTCCGTCCATATATCCACCCATCTACATGCAAACCTATTCATCCATCTTCAAACCTATCCATCAAACATATCTATCCTTTCACTCAGTCATCCATCATTTCACTTGTCCATCCCCACTTTCATCCATCGATCCTTTCACTCATCCATCCACCCTTTTCTCATCTATCCATCCTTTCACTCCATCCATTCTCCCTTTCACTCATTCATTGACTGATCCACCCTTTCATTCAGCGATCCATCCTTTCACTCATCCATCCACTCTTTGACCCATCTGTCCTCTCATCCATCCATATACCCTTTCACTCATCCATTCATCCTTTCACTCACTCACTCATCCACCCATCCATCCTTTCACTCACTTATCCATCCATTCAGCCTTTCACTCATCATCTGTCTACCCTTTAATACATGAAATGAGATTTATAGGGAGAGATGCACACCTCGTAATCCTTATTTTAAACTTGCTTTCACCATTCGAATTTTATCAGCGTGCAATGCCTGCTTCGCGCTTAGTCTCGTTGCGCTGCAACGTAACAAATCCAAAAGAAGGAACCCATTTCAGTTCCGTCAGGCTGCACAGCCCCAACATAGTTTGAATCCAATGAATCAATTACTTATGCTTTTCTCTTATATTTTCTTCTTTATTTCACCATACGTTTTTGTCCATTTCTCTTAACTTATGTTCAATTCATTTTATCCAATCATAGCTTGACGTAGATGTTCACAAAAACACAGGAGTGTAGGATGGGTTTCACATACCATGACTTTAATCCATTACCCAATGCATTTCGGGAAATACATTCCCTTCATCAGGGGCATCTACAAATACAAATATATATTTTATGTTTTAGCTGACTTCAATGACTTGATAAGGTATTTGCTTAATAAAACACTACACAAAATTAAAAAACGAAATTCATCAATTATGGACTGTAATCGTGTTTTCTGAAGCGTCTATGAATTCATTTACCACATCCCCCAAACCGCTAACATATTGCATCCAATCTGTTACATCCCATCCTTGATCATACAAATTAAACTCAACGCATTATCTCCCAGTGATTTCACCCCTCGATATACTAAAAGACGGTATAACTTTTGCCTTGAATGTAAATACTAATATTTATTCGTGTACGCTTACCATGGCCTGCTGGTCAACCTGTGATCTTAAAATAATTCATTTCATCCTTTCATTCCCTGGCGTGCAAAGACGCTTAAACCACGTTTGTGTACGAACTAAATCCATGAGTACTGAGACATCCTTTTATATGTTCCAGCCCTTGTTTAACATCTCCTGGTGATTGACTACACGTGTATACACCGAAACTCTGAACCGGTAATGACAAATAAACTACCTAAACTGCACTTCAACGGTTATTTGAAAATGATCTCACTACATCTCCCAGGATACCATATGTTCTTACCCCCCTCCATGTACTGAATCACATATCACCCCATTATAACACTTGTTTTTCATTAAATGAGTCCATTCATCATCTTTTCATAAAATAGTTCGTTCTTGTCAAAAATCTTCATGGTGATTTTTATGTGAAGTACAACCCTCTTCCTGATGATTTAATGAAAAACAAGTGTTATAATGGGGTGATATGTGATTCAGTACATGGAGGGGGGTAAGAACATATGGTATCCTGGGAGATGTAGTGAGATCATTTTCAAATAACCGTTGAAGCGCAGTTTAGTTAGTTTATTTGTCATTACCGGTTCAGAGTTCCGGTGTATACACGTGTAGTCAATCACCAGGAGATGTTAAACAAGGGCTGGAACATATAAAAGGATGTCTCAGTACTCATGGATTTAGTTCGGTACACGAACGTGGTTTAAGCGTCTTTGCACGCCAGGGAATGAAAGGATGAAATGAATTATTTTAAGATCACGGAGTTGACCAGCAGGCCATGGTAAGCGTACTACGAATAAATATTAGTATTTACATTCAAGGCAAAAGTTATACCGTCTTTTAGTATATCGAGGGTGAAATCACTGAGAGATAATGCGTTGGGTTTAATTTGTATGATCAAGGATGGGATGTAACAGATTGGATGCAATATGTTAGCGGTTTGGAGGATGTGGTAAATGAATTCATAGACGCTTCAGAAAACACGATTACAGTCCATAATTGATGAATTTCGTTTTTTTAATTTTGTGTAGTGTTTTATTAAGCAAATATCTTAACAAGTCATTGAAGTCAGCTAAAAACATAAAATATATATTCGTATTTGTAGATGCCCCTGATGAAGGGAATGTATTTCCGAAATGCATTGGGTAATGGATTAAAGTCATGGTATGTGAAACCCATCCTACACTCCTGTGTTTTTGTGAACATCTACGTCAAGCTATGATTGGATAAAATGAATTGAACATAAGTTAAGAGAAATGGACAAAAACGTATGGTGAAATAAAGAAGAAAATATAAGAGAAAAGCATAAGTAATTGATTCATTGGATTCAAACTATGTTGGGGCTGTGCAGCCTGACGGAACTGAAATGGGTTCCTTCTTTGGATTTACCCTTTAATACAGCCAGCCATCTACTCTCCCTTTCACTTATTCATGCATACATCCATCCTTGCATTCATCCATCCATTCACCCTTTCATTTAGCCCATCCATTCATCCATCTACTCAGTCCTTCCATTTAACCTTTCCCTCATCCATCTAGCCATCCACCCTTCCTCTCATCTATCCATCCATCCGCCCTATTACTCATCCATTTTTCCGTTACTCATCCATCCTTACCTCCATTCTTTCACTCATTCCTCCATGCATCTATCCATCCACCTCTTCACTCACGTATCCATCAATCATCCATTTACCTTCTCACTTATCCATTCATCTTCCCTTTCACTCATCCATCAAGCCACCCTTTCGTTCAGCCACCCGTCCCTTCACTCATCCATTCACCCTTCGACACATTGATCCACTCATCCATTTACACTGTTCCTCATCCATTATTTCGCTCACTCATCCATCCACCCTTTTCACTTATCCGTCCGTCCACCCTTTCATCCAGCCATCCATATATTCTTCCTTTCGCTTATCCATCCATCCTTTCACTCATTCATATATCCACTAATCCACCCTTTCACTCAGTCCATCCACACATCTACTCACTGATCCATCCATTTCTTTTGACTCATCGATGCATTCTTTTTTCTCACTCATCCATCCTTTCTCCCATCAATCCAGCCTTTCACCCTTTCACTCATCCATCCTTACATTCATCGTTGTCACTCATTCATCCATGCATCTATCCATCCACCTTTTCACTCACACATCCATGCTTTGACTCATCCATCAATCCTTTCACTCACTCATCCACCCTTTCACCCTACCTTCATCTATCCTCCCTTTCACTCATCCATCCACCCTTTCAACCCAGCCATCCATCCAACCTTTCACTCCATCCCCTCACTCAGCCATCCTTTCACTTACTCATCCATCCATCCTTTCACACATCTGCCCATCCATTCATCCATCCTTCCTCCCTTTCACTACTCCATTCTTACATCCATCCTTTCACAATTTCACCTATCCATGCACCCCTTCAGTCAACCACCCATCCACCATTTCACTCATCCGCTCACCTTCCCGCCACCGAGTTGCAGACAAAAGAGCCCCATCAAAAACCACACACCCGCTGCATCTGCTAAAGCAGGGTGTTGATAATTAACACCACTGAGTATAGGGCACATAATGCGGGTGGACAGTCTATGTGGTGAGTAGAGAGCGCATGCAGAGGATGGCGACCAAGTGTCCGGAGTATATACAGTTTGTAGAGCGGACGCAGGGTCGGACTTCAACAGAAAATAGGCTCAGCCAGTAAAATTAAAGTGGCCCCGTTAATCAGCTAGCTGAAAACGTGACCCGGAGTTGTAAATCGGGCAGTTTTGACCTTGCATAGCCATTTGTATAGGTTCTTTACAAGGTATGGGACCCCCATTATTTGTGCTTGCTGCATGCATTATTTGTGGTACTAACTGGGAAAGCAACAGTAAAAAGAGGCCCACCATAACCACAAAACCGGTCCACAAGCAGCCCAAATAATGCCCCACATACTGCCCTATCAGATCAGCCGTTGTAGCACTACCAGGCCAGTCCGACCCTGAGCAAACTTGAAAGAGAAGTCATGTAAAGGACGACTAGCTGGAAAACAGAGCAGGGATTCAGGAGGAAGAACGCAAGCTGCATCGGGATGAAAGTAAAGTGTTGAACCTGGGTGGAGAGCTGTAGAAAGATACGTAGAAAAAAAGATGAAAAGCGTATTTTTGTCTCGAGTGTGGAATGAGAATGAAAAGAGAACGATTAGTTATCGGAGAGAATGGAAACATGCTAAAAAAGCTCAAGACCGAGAGAGGAATCCTCGCCCCCTACTTAAAGTGCAAACTTGGCCAATCTCTCACCTTGGGGGAGGGGAATTCAGTGCCTTATTTGCCTTTGTTTCTCCCTCCAATCGCGACTATACTCATTCCCTTCCTGCCAGAGCGTTGCACTCATTTTAAAACCAAGCACCTTCCTCTGGTTGTATCTGAAAGGAGAAAGAAAGCGCCATTTCTTGTGCTGCAGGTAAGCGCAGCTCGGAAGGACTGGCATTTCCCTTTGTTTGAGCAGCAGCACAAAGAGCACACACGAGCCATGGTCGAGTAGTCCGATTGCAGGTCTGGACACAACAATCCTCTTGCTGATTGGCCGAAACGGCCTGTAGGCGGGCAAAGGTCACGAAGGTTGGTTGCAGGAAAGGCCTTTACCATTTCTCAACCAACTTTATTGAAAATTCAAGAAAGGCTAGAAGACAGCGCTGCGGTTCTAAAGCAGCGAGAAGAATGCACATTTTTAAAACTATAATCAAGTATACTCTTGCAGTCTATTAATGAGATATTCCCTTCATGAGAGAGAAAGGGTTTTTGATATAATAATTAACAGTCCGAAGGAAGTTATAACAATAATATTGAGTTAAACATCTATCGTGAACCTCATTAGGAATGTCTGTTATTTCACTGCCATGATATCTATAGTTCAATTAAAACGTGACACATTTTACTTTTCAAAAGCTTTGAAACTTTCAATAGAAAGTTCTGTTATCATTTATATACCAGAGGTGCCACAGGTATGTGTATATAAATATGCATATAGGTAGGGCTACTGGAATTATGCGATTCTGCAGCCGCTGCAATTTTTGGGCTAATTATGGATTTGTGGCATTTGCCAAATAATCCATCATTTGCTAAATAATCTTCAGATTTTAACAAAAAGAATCTTGTTTCTAGCTCAAACTGGATCAAAAATTTCAAAAAATGTGGCAACGTGTTAGTGCATTTTTTGCAGATTTTATAGCGCGAACTCGATCCGAAGGTATTGGAGCGCTTTACATGAACACCAGTTACGTTACACAAGGACGCATTCATTTTTTTTTGGTAGGCACGGGAGATTAAGTGATTTGCCCAGAATCACAGGATGTGGAGTCAACACCGAGGCATCGCACCTTGGTTTCCCAGCTCCAAAGTCAGCAGTCTAGCCGTGAGACCACATCCTCTCCGTTGTGGAAAGCCCTTTGCAAAGGTTAACTGGGCATCTTTCAGTTGCTTATTTTTGTGTTTGGTTGTTAAGCTGGTACTAATGAGGTCAGACTTTTGCCCACACAGTATTACCATATGTATAAATTACAAACTAATGAAGTAATACTGTACAAAAATGTGCCGCAGCATGCAGCATAATTTACCTTTTCTTGCCGCATCATTTAGTTAACCGTGCCCTGGTCTTCCACTCTTTTCCGTCTCTATGGCAGTCACACTGAGGCCTCCAAGGTGTGGGGTTCAGGTGGCGATGTAACATCTTCTTTGTGGGCTTTTGGGGCACAGGTGACAAAAGCCTGATTGAGCGTTTGGTTTTCAGTGCCACGGGTGTGAGGCAATACTTCGACACAGAGTGCTTCGAGGTGATGACCTCGTGCTTTGAAGCAGCACAGGTTGCTTGAAAGTCTTGGGGTCAGTGGTGGCTTGTCAGTCAATGGGGGAGTACCCTTGGTTGGGCATCATGGTTCTGAAGTCTTCTTCAGGGTGGTAGGGGCTGCGTGGTCACAGTTACCGCAGTGCAGCAGTCACACGATCCACATTGACAAGCACATAGCATGTGCCACAGGGCAATGCAATCCCAGCTTCAGTTGGACAAGCACATCGGGCACATTTTGGCAAGTGCCACAGCTGGTCCGAAGGGAAGGGCAGCAATGGAGACTGCCTAGGAATGCTTCAGGAGTGGTGTTGATTCCTCCAAGAAATTCAGGGACTGGTCTTCTATCTCCAGAATGCCAATCACATGAATATGACACTTTACTCCGCACGCGTTTACAACGCGTGCCATTACTCCGCATCTTTTACTCCGCAACAACTTTTACAATGCAGGGCTTTACACCGCAAGTCATTACAACGCATTGTCCATTACAACACAATTTACTATTCTAACTCCACTGGGGCGTTGTAATGGGGAATGCGTTGTAATGGCTTGCGGTGTAAAGCCCTGAGTTGTAAAAGTTGCTGCAGAGTAAAAAATGCGGGGTAATGACATGCGTTGTAACGCAGTCGGTGTAAAGGATGTTTACCCAATCACATGGGCTTTGAGTCTTTGACAGATTGACCCCTGGCACCAGGGCCAACTGCTCCGTGTCACAGCCAATGATCAGCTACTCCTCCTCCTGGAGGGTTGGCTTGCTCCTTCACTCTCACTCAGTAGAACTCCTTGCGGTTCCCAGGACAAGTCAGGCAGTTCTTTCTTTAAATCGGACTCTTGGTGATGTCCCCTCATGTTTGGGGAGCTGGGTGTTAGGCAAACCTGCCCTGGTTATGCAGTAGTTCTCTTTGGAGCACCCCTCCTAGGTCAAAGAGAACTTGGATCTGGAAGAAAGAGTGGGTCAGCAGCTCTCACCTCTATACAGGGAGCGGCAGACAGCAGATGTGTTTTCCTCAGAAAAATCTGCACCTCCGATTTGGTCTAGACCTATTCTAGTGATGAGGAGGTAGGGACTAAGAGGAAGAGAAATTAAAGAAAGGATGAGCTGGAGAGAAAAGGGTAGAGTTACAGAGATAGAACAAGTAATTGGCACAAGCAGTGAGGGGCATAAAGGAAGTCCGTAATGGGCAAGTAACAGCCATAAAAAAATACCGGGTGATGAGGGCATTATGACAAAGGTATGGAGTAAGGGAGAGTAATGGTTAGATAGTTACAGAGAGAATTGGAGACTGAAAGGTAGATAGTGATGGAGAGAATAGAAGAATTCACTAAAAAGTGGCAGAGAGGGAAAGTAATTGGTAACTGAATTATGGACAGATGAAGCAAATGCCTTCTATTAATATACATTATTGTATATATTTTCCAGGAAGGAAATTGAAATAATAACCTTGTATTATAAAAAATAAACTCAAGTAAATGTAATCATGTTTTTTTGTGGTTGGGATACAAATGCACTGTTCTTATTTCCAAAACAGCAAAGGTAATTTATGATGTGTAAGTTCTTTTACCCTACAACTTAATATATACTAAGAGGTACAGAAGGCATTAAAGTTTATATTAGAGATTTTGCGTCTGCTCCCTCTCAGCAACTTTATGAAAAATAAATAGAGGCCTAACTTACATTAGTATTTTACAACTACACCCAATGCCACACTGATTATATCTTCATATAAAAAGATTTACAATTAAAACTGCTTTATTTTGACAGGGTTTCCTAATGTGTTAAATGTTGCTGTAAAATATATAGGAAGCCATTTTTACTCCACTTTGTTTTAGAATAAGACTGTCTATATTTGATGTAAGATATGACCTCACCAATGCAAACACAGCAAATCTGGAGCAAACATATTATGTGTGTGTGTGGGTGCATCAGAGAAAGAAAGAGATAGTGAGAAAGAGAGAGTGTGGGGTGTTGTAATAGGACTGAGTGCGAAGTGCAGCTTGTTTAGATCTTTTCAGGGATGTATTGATGAATGGAACTAGCATACTAAGAATGGGACAGGGGCTAGAGCTAACACTTCGATTTCTGTAGCAGGGGCTGCTTCAACTCATATATCATGTTGGGATGGGAAAGGAACCTTCGCTTTATCTACTGATTTCTACATCTGATGCATCAATTCTACTAGCTATGTTACTCAGTGAGGAATCTGTGGTCTGCAAGTTACCTACCATGTCCCCACAGGCTGTGGGGCAGAACGCAGAAATGTCGCACGTTACGTCCCCCTCTGCATGTGCAGGCAGAGTGGGTTGGACCTGCGTACGCCAGGCCTGCGTAGGGGTGTGAACAAAAAGCCCGTCGCACTGGGCGTGGTTCTCATTCAGAATGGACAACGCATCTGCACGCAGCGGGGCCTGCGTACCTGTGCGCCTGCTGCACCCCGGGCCGCTGGTCCCCAGACCCGTCATGCCTGCCCCAGCGCACCAACGAGGCTCCGCTCACCTGCCTACACTGGCGTGTGTCAAAGAGGGCCCACCACGTGCCGGTGCAAGCTCCAAGCCCCAGTCCCGCGACCTCTGCAGCCTCCGCAGCCCATCGCTGGCCCCCACGACGCTGGCCCACATTACTCCTTTCTCATTGACATACTCCACCGGCGTCCTCTTCGGCCCAGTAGGTCCCACATGTGGAACTGTGTCCTGAGTCTTGAATGGCAGTGACCCCAAGTCCGTGGCAGCAGCCACAGCACCAGACTCCCTTCGATCAGTGAAGCATAATTCCGTATCGCAGGCCTGCGACACGTGGTGCCACTAACCCTGTGCAACGCAAGCCGGCAACACGTGGTGCCACTAACCCTGTGCAATGCAAGCCGGCGACACGTGGTGCCACTAACCCTGTTCAACGCAATCCGGCGAAACGTGGATGAGGGCTCAGGCCTACCCTGCGGACCAGTAGGTCCCACATCCAGCACTTAGTTGCGAATCATGAATGGCAGAGTCCACACCAGTGAACGCACGGAGAGGAGTAAGAGGAAGATGCGGCTTAGTCCAGACGAAAGCCAGATCGGAGTCACAGAGGTGATCCAACACTATCAACAACTGACCTGGTGCCATCAACCCTGTTCACCGCAAGTCCACGTCCCGTGGTGCCACTGAACCTGAACTACGCAGGCCGGTGGGACCATCCAACCTAAGCCGGCGACACTCGGTGAATGGCCCGTGCTGACCACTGCCTCAGGCCTACACTGCGGTCCAGTAGGTCACACATGTAGAACTGTGTCTTGGGTAAGATGTGGAGGAGTCCACACCATTGGACACGCCTCATCGCAGGCGGCATCCCCTAACAGCACTGGTGCCACTAACTCTGTGCGCAATGAGTCATGGGCACTATCTGGTTGGACCTTGGTGGCGTCTGAGTCCATGGCCTGGGGGTTTTCTGCATCTTCATCTGGCTGGACCGGACTTGGTGTCCGACATGTGTCTGTTCCATTCATCTCCACCATAGTGACTGTTTCAGCTTGGTTCTGCCCTCTGCATCATGCCCTGGGGGTACACCTTCTACTGTCCACCGAGACACTCCGCGACAAGCCCCTTTGTCATCTACGGAAACCTGCTCTGCACTCATGACCCTGCCCCAGTGCCCCACAAGTCAGCGGCCCGTGGCGGTAGGCCCGTGCAGGACGCTGTGCATCCGGGGCCACTAACTCTGTGCAGCACAAGTCATGGGGCCTTTATGGTTGAATGGTTGTGTCCTTAACGATGTACACTGTTGTCGATTTCTGACTGCACCAGGCAGCCCTTGCCAGCTGGTATGCACACACCCCACACACATCCAACACAAGTGTCACTCGATATGTGTGCCTGCTAATAAATGTGGCCGGGCGCACGTGCACGTAGCCATTTACACCATCTGAGCAAGTGTGTCCGTGTGGTCATTGTGTCTGCATGATGGGCATGGGCACTGCAACATCACAGTGTGCTGTCTTCAGCGGACGATACCATGTCACCTCAGCGTTGGCAGTGACCTTGGATATGTAGCTTTGCCCGCCCCCCTGCATGCACAAGCGGCGTGTGCTGGTCTGGCGTACGTCAGGTCAGCGCAGGGGTGTGCTGATTCGGCAGGGGAGCAGGGCGTGGCTCGGACCTGGCCTTGGGCAGGATGTGCGGTAAATGTGTCTCTGTGTTGGGGTGTTGTCGCCACCAGGGCCACAGTAGTCGATGTTGCAATGTAGCATGCACCAGGAGGTCGGGCCTGCACGGACGGGGAAATGTAGGAGCGCAAGACCGCTCGGGGTCTTGGCACATGCATGCCAAGTGTTATGTGTATCAGTCCTGCGGCTGCATGAGTCAGTTGCCTAGCCTCATTCGCAGCGCGATCACAACCAGCCATGGACTGTACACTTGTGTCTGCCCTGTCTGGACCATTGGCCTACACTCACTTGGCTGCACACCTTCAAAGGCCAGCGTCACGGTGTTGTTGGCATGCCGCTGGACATGCGCGGGCAGGCATTACAATGGTGTGCCGTAGGAGTGCACGTGATACAACCGTGCAGCGCACACAAGTGTGGGGGCTCGTGGGAGGGTGGAGCAGCTGTGAGGCAATGTAACACACAGTGAGGCCGCTCATGTGCCACTTGATGGGCATATCATCCATGATTCCCAGGGTCGCAGACATCCCACCACACCCATGACAGGCCTCTGTACATCTCCTGAATGCATGCAGATGGTGAAGTTACTGTAGGGATGAAGGGTCCTTTGTCTGTACTATCAGGCGGTGGCACATCCGCAGCTCCGAGCTGGGACTTGCATGTGGCCAGCACCCCCTGACAGATACGATAGCATTTACTTGCGACACCCACACTACGCACTGCCCGACGTGAGACCAACGTGTACACATCCCACACGCAGAAGTCCTTGGTCGTAGTTAGAGTGCGTGAGATGGCCTTCACACGTACTCCCACCCCACCCCAAGCCTGCACCCGTTGCACACAGACACTGCTCATTGCTCCGAGCTGTGCCATTTCATCCACAGGACTGACGCAGGGCAAGCCAGTGCCGCTTCAAGCAGAGCCACTGACGCAATGGCAGACCCTCCCGGACACATGCTCGACTCCAGTCACCTGGACCTGAACCGTGCACGTCTGCTGCATGTACTGGGGGCACTGCCGTTGGCGGATCAGTTACCGTCTGAGCTTCCGCCTTGCGAACGTCACCTGCGTTCAGCCTGTGTTGCATTGTCGCTCGTGCATATTCGAGTGGACCATGGATGTCTGCCTCTCCAACGTGACTGTAGCTGACCTGAATTTCGACGTGTGTGTGCTCCCCCTGTTGGCCCATGACCAGGAGTATCACCGTGATGCCTGTTTATGGCACGCATGCTGGCAACTGGACCTGGGAGATTGCACGAGTTGTCGTGTGCAGTGAGAACATTGAGCCGCTACCCGATTGGGCTTTGGTGCACATTGGGGCCAGGGGTTGGAGTCAGCACATCTGTCCGGGTCAGCTGATGGATTACGTCGATGACATGTCAGATGTGGTGGACAACGATCTCTCATTGGAGATGTTGGCCTACGCTGCTGCACTCGCGTTCATGGCCGAGTGACACGGTATCTGCAGCCACAACTGGATGTGACCCATTGCACGTGTCCCGACGCCTGGTTGCATGTTGGGAATCTGGTCACATGTCCCAAAGACGACAGTGGACATGGCTGCATTGACCTGGACTCCTGATCCATGCGCGGACAACCAACGCGGGTTGGCACTGACTTGTGTTGGTGATGGACTCCCCCGGGGCGCTTTCCTACGTTCCTCATTCAGACATGCTGCTGTATTGGTCTGCATATCGTGGCACTTCTCTTGGCCTTACTGACACGCACTTGTTGATAAAGTTTCCGCACTTTCACTTGTCTCCAACTGTGTTGTGTCTTGATTTGTATGCCAATGTGTGTGTCACGGACTCTCTGGCTCCCTGCCATACGTGCATTGCTACCCCATGAGGGCTGTGGGTTTGTACTTGTGCATTATCATGTCCCTGTTTCGTGCTTTGCCAGATGCGTATGGCCGTTTACCGGCCACAAGCGGTTGCACTTGTGTCCTGTGTTCGGTTGTGCAAATGTTGGTGTTTGTACCACATTGTGTTCGATGTTGGGGTGCTCTGCTTCCAATGTGTGTGTGCTACATTGTGTGTGAGATGTCCCTTCAGCTCTGATTTGGCTCACCCTTCTCCCTTTCAGGCAGTGTGGTTTTCACTTCTGTGCTTGTTCAGTGGTGTGATATTGCCGGGTTGTGTGACTTGTGCTCTTGGTTGGTGTTGTTACTCTTGGGCATGGTTTGTCTGCAGTTGGGCTGTGCTTAATTGTGCATGTGTGCCATTGTGCCCATGTCCCCTGTCCCCCAGTCCCTGGTTGTTCCTCTCCCTCTCCCTGTTGCTGTTGTGTCTGTTGTTTTGGGCAGTTTCCGGTCCCCGAATCCTGCCACCATCTCCAGACTGATGTGGTGGACACCATTTCCTCCATGTCATCCAGCTCCTGGTGTGGCGCTGGACTCCCACCTCCGGTGTACATTGCTGCCTTCTTGTTGTTGGCGTGTTTCTGCTTGTTTGTGCGTTTCACATTATTCCGGCTGTTCTGGTTTTCTTCCATTGTCCTCCTCCGCTCTCCGGCTGCATTCACCTTGTCCACGATGGCCTGCCATGTACAATGTTTTGTTGCCAATGGGGCTTGTGGGGTTGTATACTGGCTCCGGTTGCCTCCATTGTGCTTGGCTGTTGTTTTCTGTTTGGTTTGTCTTTCTTTTTCAGGCTTTTGTTGTGCTTATTCCCGCCTGCCGTGAGTGTGTCGCGGGCCTAGCGGTGCTTATCGCTGCTTTCCTCATCGCGAATGGGCTCATCGCACGTTTTGTTGTGTTGTGGTTTGTGTTTTTATCTCCGTCGAGGGGTTGTATCGCGGACATTGGCCGCGTTTTCGGCGGACTATCGCATGGTACCGCCGTGTTGTGAATTCCACGTTGACACAGGGTTATTTTCCCGCGATAGGCTGCGATGTGAAAAGTTGCGTTAATATTTTTGGAGGTGTTTAGCACATGTTCTTGTGAATATACCCCTGAGACCTTGAGTTTGCGATTTGAATTTGTTTCTAAAGAATGACTCATACTCTAAAAGCGGACGCCATACCTTGTACAGTAGCAAAGCACTCCAGGACCAAAGCCTCACAAGTCAGAGATTAAGAGAACGAGGATAACTCGAATATGAGTGACCAGAAGGAAATTTTGGTGCTAAAGTGGTGCAAAGTTGAAGGACATAAAAATTGATTGTTTTTTAATGTGAGTCTATTGCTTGTAACATCTGATAAATGTTTGAACAATCTCATTATTTTTTGCAGCAAGTTCTATTCAGTTAGGAGATACAGCCGCACCTTCAGGTGTGACCAGGTGAGGAGCCAGGGGCCCATCCAGACGGACAGAGCTGCAGCACCGCTCCATAACATGAAGGCAAGCAGACTGATACATTCCTTTATTTTCCCCATCTCCTCAGCATTCTCATGGGACAGGGTGCTCTACAAGCATCCTTCCCAGTGAACGAAGTTGGCAGTCTGAGGCTTAGCTTCAGTGCATCGTTGCTACTGAGCCAGTGGACGACAGGTAAGTGCTTCTGTATGTTGTTGTCCTAATCGAATCCTGACAGCAGGGACTTAAAATAAAATCCCATAGGAAATAATTTTGAAATAAATTTAAAAAAAATTACTATTAAAACATATAAATAAATTGAATTCAGTGTTCATTTTTGAAAAAATAAAACATACTTATTAGTTTATTATAAAAACTATGTTATTAACCCTTTTCAATTTAACTATGAATGTGACTATTTTTTTAAATAATTAAAAAAATCGAAATTAATTATGTAAATATCTTCCAAAAATTTCTATTTGATGATAAATAATTATACAATTTTTTACATTTTTTACTTTAGGTGGGGGTTTTTTGTATCTTAAAAACAATTTGTTCAGATATATATAACGTCTTACAACACTTGCAAAACACCTGGTGATGAAAGGAGTGATTGTTCTCAACTCCAGCACCCATCTCCAGCTGAAACACAGTTCAACACCAATTAAACATAGCCAGGCTAGCCACATAAGACATAATCTTGCACACCAAACCTCTTTTCCTGCCTTCACTATGTTGTTGCTCTGCCCCTCATTTTGTGGACTAAATAGCTGGGGAGGAGTGACAGGGATTGCCGGCAAAGTATCAACAACTTTGGCATGACCAGAGAAGTTGTCATTGGCAGATACTATTTCTCACCTGATGCTATCCTTCATATGGTTGTACACTTGGGATAGGAGTTTGATTTGCCGACAGCCCTCTTCCAGGCTCTCCTTGCTTTGCCTATGTTAACATATTGGTTGCTCTCCATTTAATGGATACTAAATCTTTCCAGAGGGTCACTGCTGACTACATTGCATCTCACAGGTAAGCCAGTCTTGATGCTTGAATCAGATACTGAGATGTGTCAACAGAAGAATGCACCAGTTTATCCCCATGCAAAAGTAACTGGCAGAAGGCAAAGGGTGGCAAACACGTTATATGCTTTTAGCCACTTCTTGCATGTGCTAGATGCCATTGACCGGACGTATCTGGGCCCTGCAGTCACATTACCATACAGCACACCTTTTCTGCAAAAGACACTGCAGGCAGTTCATCAATGTGCAAGTTGTCTCCAATGCCAGGGACTGCTTCACTGATGTGTACTCTGCCTTTCCTGGAAGCACACATGACAGCTACATCTAAATGCAGTCACCTCTTGCACATCGCTTTGTTGCTGGGGTTTCAATGGAATGTGGCTCACTGGTAAGTATAAACACCTCACTCTGAGTCCTCATATGCATCTGGAGGTACCGTCTCTCACATACTCAATCAGAGGGGAACCAATATGCTTGAGAAATAAAGGCTTGTTACCTACCTTTTCAGCGGTGTACGGCTTCATTTTCTGGGCAACTTTGGGACATACTCAATCATTACTACAACAAAATACACACACATTGCCATCACATCCACTGCATGTTTGTAGGCATGATGCATTTCATATATAATAGGGATACATTTTAAAACTTTTCACATGTCTTTGTTGAAGGTGATTGCTGGACATTCTCTCTCACCATCACCCCACACTCTACATATGGCCAACCACACTACATCAACAGAGGTACAACAGGGTACACATGCATACATAAGCTATTATAAAACATACTTTGGGGACCCTTAAGTTGCGATTCAGTTGTCTTTACCATAGGGCTGCTGGTTTACTCCCCAGAATTTATGTGCGAAATTGTAGTACCCTGTTGCATGTTGCACAAAATCACCATGTGACTAGGCCTGAGCATAATTTTAATTACTCTGGCATAATTGGAGTAATTTGGTAAATCAGCATTAACGCTGTGACACTACGTCACATAACCAGTCCTGCTGTTTGTGGAACATTGGACTGCGAGAAGCACTGAAACGACGCAAGAGTGTGAATGCTCACGTTTGTCTTTTGGTGAATGTAATCAGAAGAAAGTTGAGGTTCCTGCTGAGCAGGATATTGTTGAGAAGGCTGCTCTTGCCCCATCAACTTCGCGATTTCCAGCAAGGAAAAGAAAGAGCACTCCCCATTTTCTCCAAACCCCTCTTCCTATGGTCCGATCATGAATTGGACCCGGCTGAGTCTGAGAGAAAAGGAAAAAGGAAAGTTATTGAAAGGCTTGCAAGTGAAGAAGGTGGCAATGATGATGATTAGCCAGTGATCATTATTGTGGAGAGTGGCACAGAGGAAGTACCAAGCACTTATATTCAACCCCCCAAAGCCATGTGGTTCCACCAACACCACCAGGTCTCATATTTGCAAGGTCACAGAAACCTGCAGCCAACACCACCACCCCTACCATAGTCTCAACAAACCCTACAGAAAGGCATACAGCAACAAAATAAGCTAGCTTTACCTCTAGCTCTCCTTCACAGTTTGGGACTTATTTATCCTTAGCCAGCATGAGGATAACATTGCAATATGCTCCATTTGCCACTAGAAATGTTGTCATGGTAAGCCAGAGGGGCACTATGGCATCAGAGGCCAACTGTCCTATTTTGAAAAAAAAACACACAATCATGTGGAAAGAGCACCATAAAAAGATAGCTTCCTGTGGTAAAAGAGAGTCAGCAGTTGAAGTGATAGAAGAAGGCAGTCAGGCGGAGTTGGATACCTGCAGCGGCATCAAGCAAAGTAGTCCTGTAACCCTCCAGCACAGTATACAGTCCTCATCCAGAGCAACCTCAACATGGCACAGGGCACAGTGGAATACAGCAACTTCCACCTCAAAGTGCCCAGGCAGCCTACCTGCTGCTGGTACCTGTAGGTCACGTGTTTTTTTTAGAGTTTTATATAGGGCGAACTCGACCCGAAGATATCAGGTATCAGAGCACTTTACATGAGCACCAGTTTTGTGACAGATGGACACATTCATTTTTGTTAGGCACGGGGAGATTAAGTGGTTTGCCCAGAATCACAGGATGTTGAGCATCCCTGCCGAGAATCGAACCTGGTTCCCCAGTTTCGAGGTCAACCGCTCTAGCCATAAGGCTACATCCTCTACTTGTGGCAGTAGTACCACAAAAAAAAAATAGCCCACTATTAACGTTATATTTACCAAGGAGTTACTGCACAACCAGAACCACAAAAAGCCAATTTCTGCTATGGTAACCTGG
The DNA here is from genome assembly GCA_963921515.1 of Calotriton arnoldi. Lineage (NCBI taxonomy): Eukaryota > Metazoa > Chordata > Amphibia > Caudata > Salamandridae > Calotriton > Calotriton arnoldi. Next base: position 2,272,041 of record CAWUFW010002304.1, read on the forward strand.
CTAAAAGGTTAGCGCATGACCTCCTTCCTTTTTCTTTTGTGGGAGGAGTGATCTTCCTGGTATTTTGTGGAGGATCTCTGCTCAAAATGGAATGTTCCCAACCAAAGCTATTTTACCAGAGTGACTGTGCCAGCGCTGCATCAGTAAGTGCTGCAATTGGTTGGCAACTCTATGAAGCAGAGCACTGTTCTTTTCACCCACCTCACAATGGACATATGCACTAGTTGTCAAGCAAAAGATCACATGTGCATCAATGCACACTGGGTCTCTTTCCATGGAGTTAAGCAAAGCCTAGCTGCTAGTCTCAAGGTGAATGATGGTTTTCAGGGCATTCGGCAGCATGCAACAGTTGTGATGTTCACCACGGAGAAATCAAACACACTTACCAACAGCTTGGAAGAGTTTAAATCCAAGGTCTATGACTGGCTTAAACCCAGAGGTCTTACAATTGGATTTGTTGCCACTGAAAATAGCAGCAATATAGTGAAAGCCATGGCTAATAGCAAATATTTCAGATTCCTGTGTTTAGAGCATTGCGTCAATCTAATTGTGCAGGACTTTGTCAAAAAAGAAGAGGTAGTCAATAACGTTCTGGCCAACTGCCAAAGAATATGCACTCATGTCAGTCACTCATTCAAAGCCCGGAAGTAGTTGAGGATACTTCACTGTGCTACTAAACTACCTGTACTAGCCCTCATACAGGAGGTACCAACACATTGGAACTCATCCTACTACATGATGGAATGCCTGTTTGAGCAGTACATGTCTATCAACGATTGTGTAAATCAAAGGAGAGGGGATGCAGCTGCCAAAGCCATAAAAAATGACAAATTGGGCCACTGGAGTGCCTGATATAAATTCTACTTCATTTTGGGATTATGACATGGGAAGTCAGCAAGCAAAAGGTTACCGTGGGCCAAGCAATCCCATTGTTGCACCTGTATTTATAAAACCAAAGGTTACAGGGACATTATAGTTAGGAAATAGAAGAATAAAAATCTCACAAATTCACTGAAAAAACCAAAGGTTACAGGGACGTTCTAGTTAGGATCACATTTCATACATTTAGAACCAGAGAAATTAAGCAGTTGTAGTTAGCTGAGCTAACTATAACGTAAGCCCCCACAATGCACTGCTTATGACCTCACATATTACATCACTCATGAAATAGTCAGTGACATTACTCATGACATCACTGATGACATCTGAAATGACATCTCAAATGACATCACTGATTGTTGTTTGATGGCTCCAGCTTGCAGAATGCAGAAATATGTTTGCTTCTGCTCGGTGGGAGCTGGCAGCTTTCACCAAGTAAAAGAAAACTGTTATGTCCCAGGGGTGGGCACCCCAGAACCTAGAAGGAGCTGGCTGTAGAGGGTGGTGGTCCATAGGCCATCTGTGGCTCCACGAGGGGGGCCGCATGGCCCCTTCCAACATATAAGTCAGCTCCAGGGAGCTGGTGGTCGCCGGTGCTGGGGGGGCAGCTATGGACCCCCTAAATTAATGTCCCAGGGGCTACAGGGGTGCTGCATGCCCCCCTTATTTTTGATAAATTGACTCAGGGAGGTGGTGGTACCTGGGGCTGTGGGGACCGTGTCAGCCCCCCGCATTCATTTGATAATTAGGCCTAGGGAGGTGGTGGTCCCTGGGGATGCTGGGTAGGCCGTATGGCCCGTATTAATTTTAAGTTAAGCCGTGGGGAGGTGGCGGCACCCCGGCTGCGGGGGTCCATGCATGCCCCCTGCATTCATTTACATATGCCCAGAGGAGGTGGCAGTCCAGGGGGCTGTGGGCGGGCCCAGTGGGCTCAACCCCACACATAATGTAAAGTGCCCCGGGGTGGCGGTGGTCCCTGGGGCTGTGGGGGGCAGTGCAGGCCCCCTCATTTTTATATCACTTTTCCCCGGGGAGGTGGCGGTCCCTGGGTCACGGGCGGGCCATGCTGGCCCACCTGCATACATAATAAGTGCCCTGGGGAGGTGGCAGTCCCTGGGGCTTTCAGAAGCCCTAAGAAAGGGGGCAGTGTGCCACCCTCCTATTTTAATGGTATGCCCCCAAGACCTGGCCCACCCGGGGGTTATTTAAAAGCAAGCACAGGAGCCTTCACTTGCTTTTTCTTGCTGTGAATGTGCATATATAAAGACTTAGCAGCATTTTTTTTTTAGGGTCCCTCTTGGACTCCTGGACCAAATTTATGTGGTCAATGTATTCCTAACCTGCTCCCTGTTCTTCTTTTTTACTTTTTGGGTTGGGACTGTGTTCAAGCCAAGTCCCAAGATGGCTGCCAACACTTCCTGGAAATGATGGCATGCAATCAGAGCTCTGAATTTCCCTCAACGAGCTTGTTATGTTTCGTGAATTTGTCCTGGCCACATATATCACTAACTGTATTTTCTTAAAATTCCAACAACAACTGAACAGATTTACACCAAATAACAAAAAGCACAATCTGCATGACCAAATTGATGTTTCTACCAAATTTTGTGAAATTCTGTCCAGCAGTTTGTGCTGTAGATGTGTTTAAAAGTCCTATGGGAAATAACATGGAAAAATACACTTTTTTTTACACCCTTTTTCTCGGGCCCCGTTTGATGGATCACCCCGAAGCTTTCCATGCTCATCATGTCAATCTTTTTGTAAAATTTCATGAAAATTCATCAAACAGCACCAAAGATGCAGGCGAGTCAAAAAATGTTTTTTCAATGGAAACATGGTCCTAACTATAACTACCTACTGGCGACCGACTATGCATATACATATATATAGTCAGGAGAGTCCTTTGCTTTGGGATAGTGATGGCAGCACAAGCAGAGGTTCCCAATCTCCTGGAACCCACCTGGGTAATCAACTTTGTTTATTTTAACGCAAAACGGCTGCACCCACTGTGGTTAGAGTAACGGGACTACGAGTACCAGGAGGCTTAGTAGCACACGCCCACTGGGGCAGGACTCTGTATAAATAAGTCACCGTCATGGCAGCCGAGTTGTTGTTTTTACTGCCAGTGATCAAGGATGCGAAGTCCGAAACATGTTTGGCGAATGTGAGAGGCCTGGAATTGTGAACTTGCTTGTTTCTGCAACCCAAAATTAAATGGAGTCAACTCTCGTTGTGTGAGGCGTTTTCATCTGGGTAACTTTTGTGTGGATATATATATATATGTATATATATGAGAGTGTGAATGTGTGGGTGTGGGTATATATAAAAGTGTGTGTGTATATATATATATATATATATATACATATATATATATATATATTCACTGAAAAAACCACAGGTTTCAGGGACGTTATAGTTAGTTGGACATTTCACTCGTACAAAACCAGAGAAGTTCGGCCGTTATAGTTAGTTGAGCTAACTATAACTCGCGGCCCCGCAATGCACTGCTGATGACGTCACATATTACATCATTCATGACATGGTCAGTGACATCACTGATGACATCTCAAATGACATCACTGATGACATCACTGATGACATCATCCAGTGACTGTGTTGTTTCTGTAAAGTTTAAATATGTTTTATATATATATAAATATATGTATGCCAAGGTGTATTGAAGAATGTGTGGGTATATAAGTGTCTGAATGGATGATTTAGTAGGTGCGAGACTGACTGTATAAGTGAGTGATTAAATGTGTCTTACTGACTGCCTGGGTTAGTGACTAAACTGTGTGAATGTCTGTATCAGTCTGTCAGTTGGTGTAAGCGGTGGCATGGGTTGGTGAGTAGCTACATGAGTGTCTATATGGGTTATTGATTGGTTGTCTGAGTATCTGTATGGGTGCCTGAGAGTCTGTGTGGGTGGGGGTGTGTGACTCTGTGCATAGATGTGTGAGTGGGTGATTCACTGGGTGTATGGGTTCAAGGGTGCATCTGTGAAGGGCTGTATGGGTGGGTGAGTGTGTGTATGTGTGTGTTGGTGAGTGAATGGATGTCTCAGTGGTACATGTGTGAGTAACTACATATGTGAAAGGCAGTATATGTCAGAGTTGGAGTATATAAATGACTATATATGAGAGTGAATGATTGTGAGAGTGACTGTATGGATGAGTGTGTGCTTGTATCAGTGATTGTATAAGAGAGTAAGTATGTGTTAGTATTTGTATGAATAAGTGAGGTGGTGTGTGTATAACTGCATAGGTGAGTAAATGGGAGTGTGATTGATTCTTTGCATGACTGACTAGGTGTGTGAGTAACTCTATGGATGAGTGGCGGTGTGTGTGTCTGTATAGGTGTATGAGTGCATATGATAGTGCTGTATTGATGAGTGACTGCATGTATGAGTGACTGTATGGGTGAATGAGTGGATGTGTGTGTAGACCTAGGAATCAGTGAGTGGGTATGTAGTAACTGGTATTGGTGTGTCTATGGTTTCGAAAAGTCTGTGTTTTAGAGTGGGAGTATCAAAGGTTATATTAGGGTGTGAGGAGGTGCATCAGATTATCACGTGGATGATGTCATCAGTGATGTCATCAGTGATGTCATTTGAGATGTCATCAGTGATGTCATCAGTGATGTCATTTGAGATGTCATCAGTGATGTCACTGGCCATGTCATGAATGATGTAATATGTGACGTCATCAGCAGTGCATTGCGGGGGTGCGAGTTATAATTAGCTCAACTAATTACCTGTGTACCTGTGTTATTTTATAACTGCATGGGTACTGGTTGCATGATTGCAGGAGTGCATGAGTAATGCCTGGGTGCATGGAAGAGTGTATGAGTAGTGCCTGAGTGCATGCAGAAGTGCATTAGTAATACCTGTGTGATTGCATGAGTGCATAGGTAGTGACTGGATGATTTTATAAATGCACAAATACTGCCTGAGTGATTGAAGGAGTGCATGAGTAATGCATGGGTGATTGTATGAGTGCAGGGGTAATGTCAGGGTCATTGGAGGAGTGCATGTGTAATGCCAAAGTGATTGGATGAGTGCAGGGGTAATGTCTGTGGCATTACAGGAGTGCATAGCTAATACCTAAGTGATTGCATAAGTGCAGGAGTAATGTCCGGAGGATTAGAGGAATGCATAGTTAATAACTGAGGAATTCCATGAGTGTAGGGGTAATGTCTTGCTGATTGCAAGAGTGTAGGGGTACGGCCTGGGTGATTGTAGGAGTGCATAGGTAGTGCCTGAGTGATTTTAATCCTTAAAGGGTTGTGGCTGAATGAATTGAGAAGTACAGGATTAGTACCTGGGTGATTGCAGGACTGTATAAATAGAGCTTGGTTGATTTTATAAGTGTATGTGTACTGCCTGAATGAATACACCATTGAATAGATACTGCCTGGATGATTGAAAGAGTGCAAAGGTAGTGTCTTGGTGATTGCATGAGTGCAGGGATAATGTTTAGGGGATTGCAGAAGTGTATAAGTATAACCTGGGACATTGGAAGAGTGTACATGTAATGTGTAGCTGATTGCATGAGTTTACAGATAGTGCCAGGGTGATTGGAAGAGTACATAGGTAGTGTCTGGGTGATATTATAACTTTGTGGATGCAGGCTAGGTGATTTGAGAAATACATGGATAGTGCATGGGTGATGGCAGGAGGGGGAATAGTGCCAAACTGTATAGATCAGTGCATGGGTAGTGTTTGAAAAAATAGATGAGTGCAATAAAAGTGACTGTAAATATTACTTCAAATTGGTATGCTTATTACATTATTTCATCTTACCTTCTTTAGTAAACAAGATACAAAACTCAGTGAAACTACTTCACAGTAGTTTTGTTGTAAACTGAATTGAAAATCTTTTCAAGCTTTAGTATTACTTTCTGTAAAAAAGAAGAAAAATAGTTATTGCATATAATATTATAGTTTTAAGAACACAACATAATTTTGCATTTACATAACATATTCAGTTTCCCATTTTTGATGTTCTCAGATTCTACTGACTTTCACCATACACAGTGATTTCAATGTAGATCATCATATAACAGCGGGGAAAAAAATACAATGAATGAGATTGTAAAAAAAAAACATCTGCGTTGAAAATAATTACAACAAGTTCAACTATCTGTTTACCTATCTACAGCTTCTAAATTGCATTCTTCAACTACAATAAATCATTTATTTCTCTGAAGTACATTTTTGAAATATACATTCTCATTTACATTGCGTATAATATAAAGATCGAATGTATAAACTATTTCTTTCAAACACAATTTTGCAAATGCAATAACAATTAGAACAAACAATAATCCAAACAGTAATTCTTCACATTTTCCGAATAGGCTGAATGATGTTTCCAAATCAATTTGCATTGAAAATATCCAAAATAAACTCCTTAATTTGTGTTTACATCTTCCAAATAGGCCGAATGATGTTTTCAAAACTTTGGCATCAAAAAAATCAGATATGAATCTGTTTATTCATAAGGCAACCTACATTTGAATTCCAAATGGGCATCATTGCAATGTGTCCATCCTTTATTGCACTTTAAATATACAGTATAGTGACCAGATGTTGTAGTAGGTCCTTCATGGAAAATAATAGCCACAGCTTTAAAAGTTATTCCTGAAATTTATAGTTGACTTGCCACAACATTTTTAATTTTGGTTTCCAATTTTCTTCCATTTGCTCTACAACGTTGTAGCATTAAAATGACATATTTTCCAAATCTTTCTAAATATAACGTTGACAACATTTCTGATTTATAATGAGCGCATTTCATATCTTGATTAGCTGATTTTACTAATTTATTAAAAGACACTGATTTGCAATCTGGTATTGTCAAATATATGAATCGTTCAGTGTCTATTTCAGTGGTAGAAGAAAATGAACACTCTTCACATTTATGATCCCATCTGTAACTTAGTCCAAACAAATTTTCAATTTCTATTCCTTCATCTTCCAATACTGCAAGCATAAACATAAGAAATTCTTGTGCATCTTGTTGTATATTGAGTGTAAATTGCGAAGAACCAGTCCATATATCCAAAAGATGCCGAATGCCAGAAGCAGTATGGATTTTAGTTCTATCAGTTACCAACTTTTGAAAAATATAATGTAATAAAGAACAGAATCTTTTTTCTTGATTTTCCATAATTTCATGATGAAGATCTTCTAGATAAAAGACAACGGGGCATATTATCAAGGGCAGTATCGCCACTTTAGCGGCACTTTTTGCCGATAAAGCGGTGATATTTTTATCGCCCTATTAGCAAGCTGTCGCTAACAGCTGTTAGCGACAGCTTAATGGCGATAGCGGCCGTTTTGCTGCCGCTTTGCATGTCAGCGATAATTATTGCTAATGACATGCAAAGTAGGCGTTCCCAACTAAAAGCAACTGCAAACAGTCGCAAACACAACTTCCCCCTATTATCAATGCCCGCGAAGCGATAAAAAAAGTCGCGCTAACCGGGATTATCGCTGGAATTTAACACCTGCTAAAAACTTGACTTACCTATTTTCTCAATGGGAGGTGGATTGTGAGGTTAAGTCCACCATGGCCTATCATCAAGGATTCCCCTATCGCTAGTGTTTTATCGCAGGATTTCCTGCGATATTCTCGCATTTCGCCGCTATCGCTGGATTTTTATCGCCTTGGAGATAAGCTTTGCTAATAACGCGCTATCTCGGCGATGAAATCCAGCGATAGCCGGCGATAAAAAAAACAGCGCTAAGCGCGCTTTGCGATAATTATCGCAAATCGTTGCTAATATGCCCCTACATTCACAATTACATTAGCATAGCAGTTGATACCTGAACTATTTTCTAACTGGTATCCTACAATATCGTCAACAGTGTCCATTTTCATTTTCTTTGCAGCTTCATTATTCTATTCAATTGTTTTCTTTTTTTGAGTTTCACTAGAATGTTTGTCATGTTTCCATTTTGGACATACTACATGTTTCTCATATATGGGATATTCACCTAAGGTAGGAGCATAAAGTCTTCTTAACCGGTTATACTCTCTTACACAATTTGCATCAGCACTAATCTTTTTCTCATCAAAATCAATCAAATACAAACCAGATAATGTTCTTACTCGAGACAATGCAACGTATGCCATGCCCTCTTTGAACACTGTACTTCCAATATTTACCAACACATTGTCTACACTTAAACCTTGAGATTTATGAATGGTCACTGCATATGCTAAAGAAATAGGAAACTGTTTTCTAGGAACATACATGTCTTTTACAAGCAAAAAACGAACAGCACAGCGTCCAGTCTGTTTTACTTCTTCAATCTGGTCAAATGTAATCTTCAAAAATTCAATTCCATCTCTGTTCTGATAATTAACAAAATCAACAAGTTTTCCCTTTGCTCCATTTACTACAACTTTTTCAACATCCAAATTATGCCGTAAAATTACCTGACAGTTTTTACATACATATAAAGTCTTTTCTAAACCTGCAGTCTTAGACACCGACTTTTCCAAAGAATCCAATTTTGACTGTAATAGTAACTCCTTTGTGTTCCATTTTATCAATGGCTTCCATTTTCACTATTGGTTGTTTTTCCAGTTTCAAAAGTTCTTGATTGAATGTAGAACACTCTTGCAGTGTTGGCATTAGGCAAACTATAGGGTTCTTTTCTCCAATTTTTTTGTACATTATTTCAGGTGCAATGTTTTCATTCGGAAACAAGTTTGTTAGTAGCCGACTTTGTAAAGCTTCTTTACCATAATTTGTGAAAACACTAATTCTTATATCTTGAAGAATGAATGTTTCCATAATGTTCATCACTTGCTTGTCGCATAGTCTTAACAAGTTCTTTGTATTCAAAATGAGACCAAATGTTCACATTTCCAATACTTCCCAAAGATTTCCTAGTTTCTTCCTGGACAAGTGTTTTAAAAACTGGTTGTCCTTTCACAGGAGTAAGTTGTAGTAGATCGCCGAATACAATTACATGTTTTCCTCCAAACAGAACATCATAATCTGTTTTTAAAATCTGTTGCATTCTTAAATGTACGAAGGCAAGCATTAAGTTTGAGACCATGCTCACCTCATCAATGATCAGAAGTTTCATTTTCTTGAGTACTCTTGAAACTTCATAACAAGCTTCTCCTGATAGCTTGTGATATTCCAACTTATTTTCATGTTCAACTGGTAGCATGAGTAAACGATGTAATGTAATCCCTTTAATGTTGTGTGCTGCTAACCCAATTGGAGCGATTACAACACAAGACAAATGTGATTCAGTGGTTTTCTGTAGATAGCTGGTCAAAACTTTAATTAAGAAACTTTTTCCTGTTCCAGCTTGATCACTAATGTACATTCGAATAGGTTTAAATGATGTGCATTGGCATTCTTTTTTTCATGCAATAAACCATGCTGTATCTGTTTTGTCACTTGCTGATATATTTCTTTTTGTTCAATATTTAGTTGTTCTTCCAAGTTTCCCAACTCAATAATATCCTGTTGTGTTTGTTGCATAGCCGTTTCTACTTCATTCATGGCTATTGCTGCTTCATTTTCAAGAATTGGTTGTCCTAATGGATCTTGACTTAGAGGAGCAGAACTTTGACTATCTTGAGAACTGTCTCTAGCTATTTCAGCTGCAATAGTAGTTTCTTGTTCAATCTCTTTATTTAACATTTGTAGATAATTTGGAAAAATTGTGCGTTGAATGCTATCTTTACATGCATTAAAAGAATCTTCATAGCAATCAAAATATCCAAGTAATTCCATTTCACTACGCCAAGGTTTGAAAATTTGCCGAAGTGGCAAATAGAAAAATTCCCTTTTATCTGGAGTTTCACAACTAAGGGCCCGATTCTGATGCAGGTTGGAAAAGCTTCCCGACCGAGGGCCTGATTCTGATGCGGTTAGGAAGGCCTCCTAACGGCATTTGCTCCTTCCAAATCGGATCGGGAACGTGTCTTCCCGACCGAGGGCCCAATTCTGATGCGGTTAGGAACAAATGTTCCCATTGAAGTCAATGGGAGTTCAACCAAATCGTATCTGGAAGCATCCGGCTGCATCCTACTCCGCCGGTCGGACTTTCCCGATCCGAGTGGGTCGGACACCATTTCCCAACCGATTCGGTCGGGAAGCTTTTCCAACCCGCATCAGAATCGGCCCCTAAGTTTCCTGTGGTTAATAAGATTTTTTTGGCATGTTTTTCCAAACATCCTTCACATCCAATTACTGCATATTTTTCTTCATTTATATTTTCTGTAACATTTCTCTTAAAGCTGTAATGTTGCAGTACTTCATAGAGACATATGTTTTCCAGATGTGGACTTCTTTTAGGATAGTACGTATCCAACATATTCGTTTTAACAATATCTGTACTTTCTGGTTCATTCAATGCTAAGTATTCAATTTCTTGTACAGATTTCAATACTCGATTTCGTGTTGCAGCAAGACCTAGACTTACCCAAATGATTCCTCTTGACTTTGAATATAAACTTGCAGAGGTCAACTGATCCGAACATTCGTAGGATCCAATCTCTTGATGGGATAGCATCTTCAAACTAAAGCTTTACAATTTGTTACTAAGAGGCTCATTAGGATGGCGGAAGGACCGCCACCGACGGAGCCAGCGGTGGCGGACCTTCCGCCATCATGAAGCGTTTTACCCACCACCCAATTAGGATGGTGGTGGGTACCGCGAGCGGACGCAAAGTCCGTCCGCCGCTTCACCGCCAAAGGCAAACGTACCGATTGCCTGGTGGACGGTGCAGGGCACCTAAAATTGTGGTGGTGCCTAGCAGGCACTGTCCACCAAATTAGGATGTGGAAAAAGAAAGGCCTTTCCATGGCGGCGAGACCGCCATGGAAAGGCTTGTGGGGATTGGGTTCGGGGGCCCGTTGCGTGCCCCCCTTGTGTCTGGGGCAGGTGGGGTGCACTTGGGGGGCATTTCACTGCACCAAGTGGCAGGCACCATGTGGTGCCTGCCATGTGGTGCAGTGAAATGCTAGACATGCGATTTTAACATCGGGGCGGGTGCTGTTGTCAGCAGCACCCGCCGCAATGTTAAATTTCAGAATGCGACCGCCATGGTGCTGGTCGCATCCTAATTCATGGTGCGGGACCGCCGCATGTCTGGTGGGCCGTCCAAACACCGCAAGGTTGGCGGGCAGACTCAGTTCCGCCCACCATCCTAATGAGCCCCTAAGAGTCTTCTCTTGTGAAATTTCTTCCCACATTTCTTTCAACTCCGTCTTTTCAGATTTGATTATATATGACGTAACATAGTGAGCAACAGCAATTGAATTATCTGCAACATACTGGATATCCATATTTGCATTCCACATTGTCAAAATCACTGGATTGTAGTCATTAAAATACTTTGAATCTTCGGTGCTTTTTATGTTGTAAGTATTCTTTGGAGATTTTCGAGTTATAGTATGCCTTACTGCTGACATGAAACTGTTGACTCTTCCTTTTGAAATTACTGGACGTGGGAATCCAAAACGGCATTTTGTATAAAATCTTCCTCTGACTTGTATTTCTGTCGACAGTATTTCCCACATCGATGACTACCGTAAAGCTTGCTGCCTCAAGTTGTTTTCTCCTCCTTCTTTTGGAATGGCACAGGTAACATATTTTTCAATGAAAGACAAAGCACTTTCATCAGTATCAGTTCCACATTTTGGTGCATCCTTGATCCATAATAACATGTGTATATGAGGAGCACCTCTGGCTTGGTACTCCTTTCTCCAAAAGAAATCAATAACTTCTCCAAAAGGTGGATTATTTGTTTTGCAGATAAAAGACATCATAGCTTGAAACCTATGATTAAAATATCTGCACACATTTACAGGATCCAAGGAACACAGTTCTCCAGCTGTCTTCAATTCAATATTTTTTATATTTGAATTTGCTTGTTGTAGAAATTCAAGTAAGTCATCCCATGCGTATTCAGCACAGCTAAGCGTAACAAACCATGTAGGGGTTCCTAAGTTCCTTAACATACATTTAAGTTCTCCGTGACGACGATACCAATACTCATTAGTACCACGTTGACACGCCATCAAATTAATTAACTGAGATTCTAAAAGATCGTCTCTTTGTTGAACTTTGTCCAAAAATTCCTTTGCAGAAAGATGTGTAAGATGACCTTCTGTTTTTAATATGTGGTTCACTGCATATGAGAGTCCGGACAAGTCACTTTCAAACAGAAGATGAAATAAATATGGAATACACTGTCGAAATCTTGGATCTTCTGAGTACAATCTTGTTGTACGATATTCTGAAGCTGGAATCTGCATTGGTCGTTCATCATATCGTCCACCTTTTCCAGTGGGGAAGAGCTGTTGAAAACAACAAGCCTCCAAACTTTTTTCCCATACACTCATGGGAGTTCCCTTCCCTTTCTTCATTTGGAATAATTCAATAGTATTTCCTATCACTTCTTTTGAATGTAGAGGATGTATACTATAATGTTCATACATTTCTTCACTCCTTGAGTTATCCACTTTTTCTATTTGTCCAGTTGAAATTTCTCTTTCATCTTCTAAAGATATTTCTTGTTCTTCCACATATACATTTTTATAATAAATATTGTTTTGCACAAGATATAATGTAGCCTTTTGAAGTTTGGTGACATCTACTAACTCTTGCCATATTTTCCGACTCTTTGTTGGTACACCATTAACTAGAATAACTGCAGGTTCACTTTCTTCTCTGTCTACACCAACAGTTTCAATATTTATCTTAAAATCTAAAGGTAAATACACAACTCTTCCTTTTAAACTTCTTTGTAAATCTGTTGGAGGCAGCTTACCGGTTTTAGGCTCCATACGAACTATAGTCTGAAACGGGTGCACAGATTGAATAAGAATGAACTCATATGTATTTAAATCTACCAGTTCTGGAGGAATAGCTACCAACTCTAGGTTGTTATGTACAGCTCTAGCTGGCATTTTGTTCTCTTCTAATTTGTTGTAACAATATTTACAAATACGTTGATAACTACCCAACTCAAAATGACATTCCACCAATAAATAGGCACCAAATTGCTCCCAGTTATCATTATTTTCCTTTTCACTTTTTAAATACACTTCAACATTCCTAGTTTGACTTCTATAGTGAGTACGTCGACAACAAATACAAACATAGGGGGTCATTATCATAGCAGGTGGATCGCCACCGCCCGTATGGCGGTGGCGATCCGCCCGCCAATTCCCACCGCCCGCCTACCATTTCCCCCGCCATATTACGATGGCGGGGGAGACCCCGGCGGATGGAAAGACCGTCCGCCGGTTTTCCGCCGGTCGGACAGGCGACCGGGCGGAAAAGGGCTCCAATATGGGGGCGGTGTCTGCAAGACACCGCCATCCATATTAGGATGAATGCGGAGACGTGCCTTTCCATGGCGGCAACGCCGCCTGCACGGTTTCGGCCTGGCCCCCAGGGTGTTCAGGGGGTGGGGGTGTACTCGGGGGTACCTATGGTACCCCCTACATTTGAATGTACAAGGTGGCAGGCACCGCGCAGTGCCTGTCATGTTGTGCATTCAAATGCACAACATGCATTTTTCACATTGCGGCGGGTGCTGCTTGCAGCACCGCCCGCCGTAATGTAAAAATGCGGGATGCGCCCGCCAGTGTGGCGGGCGCATCCTAGTTGAATGGCGGGACCGCCGCACCTATGGCGGGCGGTCCCTTTGTGCCGTTGCGGTGGCGGGCGGACTTTGTCCGCCCGCCATCGTAATGGACCCCATAGTTTGGATTTTCACAAGAAACTACCTTAAACTTTGTAATTTCTTCTGCAAACTTCACAGTAGTAGTATCTTCCATCTCTTCTTCAACACCTACACTTATTAAACTCTCACTTTGTCTACACTCCTCTTGAGTATCAAAGAAACGAAACTCTATATCATCAGAAACTTTTTTTACATCCAACACTGAACCATGCAAAAGAGCTGAGCTTATTTCACTTAAAGATAATGCAAGACTTTTCACATAGTACAATCTTCTTACTAACTTCCGCATTTCAGAGTGATGTACTGCTAACATTCTTAAATGATGAAAAGTACTTCAACACACTTTTCTAGAAAGACAAGCCAGAGAATGACCCTGCAATTTAGTATATTTACTCACTTTACAAGGATCTAGTCCTTGCAGCATCTTAATCTTCTGTTTAATACTTTTATTACACTTTTATCTCGTAAGAAATGTCATAATATATCAATGTATTCCTGTTGTATACTACAAATACTACTACAATCCCACTTATACACTGGAGCTTGTGTACGTCTCCCTTGAACTTCTTCAGCTATTACTTCTTCCACATTTCTAGGAACCATCTTTTCTTTTTCAATTGGACAACCGTTTTTAACTTCATAGCAACGACCACTGGTATCAACTGCATGAACTAATGTATTTTGTTGAAAATAGCTTTCTTCTTTAAAAAAGGTTCCGTACTAGATGTATGCTTCCATTCACCAGAAAAGATTTTGCAAAAGTTAGTTCTATTAACCAGTCTTTTTCTTTTACTTTCTCCTTCATAAAGTGCATTATTTTATTCAATGTTTTCATTCTCTTCAATACTAATATAAACAATTTTCTTTTCAATTCAAAAGCCTTTTCAACTACACTTTCAATCTGTTGTTTCTTCTTGTGAGTGCAAAGGTAGTGCCTGGGTGATTGAATCAGTGCATATGTACTGCCTGGATCATTGGAAGACTGTTTGGGTAGTACTAGGGTGTTTTATAACTGCATGAGTGTTGGGCCTAGCCAAATATAAAACAGCAGACTATACATTACTCAACCATAAGTCTCTCCATATTGTTAAAAGCATGCATACATATGTCTCTATATACAATATTTCTGAAATATAGTGAAACCTAGAAACTGAGACATGTAATAGATCTGCCTGAGTGATTTCAAAACACCATGGATAGTACTTGGGTGATTGTATGACTCCAAAGGTAGTCGCTGGGTAATTGCAGGAGAAGATGGATAGTGACTGGCTAATTACATGAGTGCACACATAAAGGTTCAGTGCATGGTTAAGTGTATAAATAGCACCTGAAGGCATAGATCACTCACTAAGAAGTGCCTAGGTGAATAGATGAGTGCAACAGTAGAACCTAGATGATTCTACATATCATACAGGGTGATTGTATGAGTGCAGGGATAATATCTGGGTGATTGAAGGAGTGCATGGGGAATGCCTGGTTGCATGGAGTAGTGCATAGCAGGAGCGGCCGGTGGTGGGAGTGCTGCCGGGTGGTGACGTGGGGCGGGGGAGGGGCAGGGTGGGGGGTAGTAAACTACGGATTTCGGCCGAATAGAGGTAAGTAAACATATAAATAAATAGATATGGCGCGCGCTACATCGCCAAATGCGATGCAGCGCGCGCAACGAAATTCGTTTTATTTATTTATATGTTTACTTACCTCTATTCGGCCGAATTCCGTAGTTTACTACTCCCCACCCTGCCCCTCCCCTGCCCCACGTCACCGCCCGGCAGCACTCCACCACCTGCCGCTACTGGTGCATGGGTAGTTCCTGGGTGATTGGAGAACTGCATGAGTAGAACCTGGGTGATTGCATCAGTGTACGGGTAGTGACTGGTTTATTACATGAGTGCATAGGTACAGCCTGCATTATTGCATGACTGCAGGAGTAGTACATAACTAGTGCCTGGGTGATTGCATGACTGCAGGGTTAATATCTGGGGGATTACTGAAGTACATAGCAAGTGAGTGGGTGATTTTATAAGTGCATGCGTACTTACTAAATGATTGGAGGAGTGCATAGATCATGAAAAGGAAATTGGAGGAGTGCAAGGGTATTGCCTGGCTGATTGAACCAGTGTATAGCTAATGCATTGGTGATTGTATAACTTCACAGGTAATATCTGGGGGACTACAGGAGTACATAGAAAGTGCCTCGGTGATTTTATAAGTGCATCAGTACTGCCTGGGTGATTAGAGTAATACTGTGATAGTGCCTCAGTGATTGCAAAAGTGTAAAGGTAGTGCCTGGATGATTTTCTAAGTGCATAGGCACTGGCTAAGTGATTGGAGGAGTACATAGATCCTGACAGGGTGATTGGAGGAGTGCAAGGGTAGTGCCTGCATGATTAAACCAGTGTATAGCTAACGCATTGATGATTGCAGTAGTTATGTCTGGGGGATTAGAGGAGTACATAGGTAATGGCTTTTGATTCCATTATTACAGGGGTAATATTTTGGAGATTACAGGAGTACATAGCGGCATATGGTAGCAGCATCATATATAAAAGTAATATACAGATAAATGTATAACTATGTTTTCTTATTCTATCATCTTCGCACACATAACACATACCATAATACATATGCAAGTAGACACATATCTCAGTCACAACACCATCCACTGCTCAAAACTTCACAGACTTCACTTCAATTTTCAAACAGACACTGAAAATTATGCGGTATATATGAAATATAACTTTCCTCACATCATACAAATTACTCTAATAAATAACATCTCTACAAACATCTCAAACCTCACTTTCAATCTGCTGCTTTACCATTCTACAACTACTTATAATGTTACACCTACCCAAATACAAAGCAGGAACCCTTCACATGTCTTTACTAAAAGTCTCACCATATTCCTAAAAGCATACATGAATATGTCTATACCATAACACTATCCAAACCTTAAAAATTCACAGAACAAACTTCCAATTTCAAGCAAACACCAAAAGTTATGTGGCATACTTCAACTGTACCTCTCTAGAAACTTACAAAAAAAAACCCTAATCAATAATCCCTTATGTTAACATCTTTCAAACCACACTATTATGCTGCATCTTCACCATTCCACTACTACTCACAGTCTTGAGACTACCACATAAAAAGCAACAACACCTCTTTGTTATACATCATGCACCTTCAAATGTATAAGACATATGAAAATACATATACAAGTAGAAACATACTTGAGAGAGAAGTCCATGCACACCTTAAAACTTGACAGACTCCACCTCCAATTTTAAAGCAACAGCTAAAATTATGCGGTATACTACAAATGTACATATCCACACACTAAAACAAACTACCATAATCACTAATCCATCTTCCAATATACACATATTACTATACAGAATCTATTTCAAACAACATTTAACTACAATAAAACAAACTACAATACACATCTCTACATTTAATAATATATTTCAAATATCACAGTTCATCAATAATGATGATGATGATAATTGCTTTATTTGTTGATTAATAAAAATCATTACAATCAAAGAAAAAAAACACAACAGATTAGAAACATTATTTCTACCCATACAATTTATACACAACTTTATACTAAAAGAATTTAGCAGCAATAATAGAAAGCAGCAGTGAATAAAGTGCATTTGTTGCCGGTGTTATCATTAAAATTTTAAAGCAATTTATCTTTAATCTTAATTTAATTAACCAATCCTTTAACAGTTTAAAATATTTAATAACTATAATGTAAAGTTATTTCTACCCATAAAATTTATACACGACTTTATACTAAAGACATTAGCAGCAATAATAGAAAGCAGCAATGAATAAAGTGCATTTGTGCCAGTGTTATCATTAAAATTTTAAAGCAATCTATCTTTAGTCTTAATTTAATTAACCAATCCTATAACAGTTTAAAATATTTAATAACTATAATGTAAAGTTATATGCGGAACTATTAAAAGCAGATTTTAAAAGCAAATTTTTCAATTCATTTTTGCATTAAAATCTTTGACGACATGTTACTGTATTAACAATCAGAATCAGTTTTGGTTAATAGTTTTTTTTTCTGCAATAAAAATAAACTTTACAAATTGGGTAATCAAGCGGGGCATAGACCCAGTGAGACAAGTAATAATGGCGTGGCGACATGTTCTCACCCCTAATTCATTCAAAATCGGTCTTAACAAAGTCTTCCGCTCTTCTAGCAATTGGGGGCAGGTAGTTACAATATGTATTAATGTTTCCTCATACGTGCCACATAACCTACAAAGTTTATTAGACCATTTTTTTCCCATTTAGGTATTCCGTCCTTAGTGGGATATCTCCCAAACCGCAATAACATAAATTTATTCCTTAAGAATGATTTTAAGTGGGTCATCAAGTATAATTGGGGTTCTAATTTAATAAATGAGTTAGTAACTGACCAGGAATGATACTTTTTCTGAGTTCATCTTTATCTAGAAGACTCGATAGTAAATTGACTGATCTATTTATGTTTTGTTCATAAACAGCTTTACTCCTAACTTCTTCTTCAAAGGTTGGACACTCAAAATTATTTAAACTCTCACTTAAAAAGGATCTCCAGCTATTAGCATGCTCATACCTCATTATCTCCTGCCAGCACTGATTTGCAAGGGTACCTTGTTCTGAGCGATATAAAGTATATAGTATTTTTAAAAAGGCAGATTGTCGTACCAGAGATTGCCTTTTCAAACCAAATTCTAATCTAACATTAGCATGTCCTATATACCTGGGGATCCTAAAAACTGATTTGAAGACTTTTATTTGTAGGTCATCAAGAATTTTCACGTCTTTACCACGAAAAATCATTGAGCCATAAGCCAAAAATGGAATCAGCTTTGCTTTCATGACCTTCAATAGATGATCGTGATTTGGACATGACAACTTGTCCCTCAACCTTCTAAAGGCAAATGACAGAGCTGTTGCCTTCGCTTTAGGTTAATAAAATGCTGTCTAAAGGACATATTATCGTCAAATGTTATTCCTAGATATTTATAAAATTTTACAGTTTCAATATGTAACCCATTAATGTTTCATTCTTTTTTATCTATTTTTGTTCCACCTATAATCATTATTTTTGTCTTTTTAGTATTAATTTTCAAACCGTTAAGGGTAATATAATGATTAAAAGAATCAACTAATCTTCTTAGACCTATGACAGAATGACTTAATAATATAGTGTCATCAGCATATTGTAAATATTTGATATCTTTGCCTAAGAGGGAAGGCGAATGAGCATTAACTTTTTTTAAATATATAGGAAGGTCGGCCATAAAAAGATTAAAAAGACATGGAGCCAAAACACAACCTTGTTTCAGACCAGTATTAGTTTCAAGTCGGCGGGTTGTACTTCTACCATCTCCGACTTTGATCTGAACCCATGTCTTGGTATATAACAATTTAATAATTTCAAGCAATTGGTTTGGGATGCCCCAATTTAAAAGTTTAGCCCAAAGTAAATTTCGAGGAACAGAATCAAAGGCGGCTTTGAGATCGATAAAACAGATATATAACTTTTGCTTTCTATATTTAGCCCTTTCGCCTAATAAAGTCAATAAAATCAAGTTTGTGCTAGTTGATTCACCTCTTCTAAAACCGGTTTGGAAAGCTGGAATTAGATTTTTCTTGCTGCCCAATCTTCCAATTCTTCAAGGAGGCAACTTGCAAAGATTTTCGCCTCCACATCAGTTAGGGCTATTAATCGGTAATTTGCAGGATTGTCATGTGGGCCACTTTTATATATCGGCTGAATTATGCTTCCTTGCCATGACTCTGGGACTGATCCAGTTTTAATGATATCATTAAATAAAATCGTTAAAACCTCTGGCCAATGCTTAAGATTTGCTTTAAAAATTGAATTTGGAATCCCGTTAGGGCCGGGCGCTCCATTCGATCTGATCCTGCTCATTGCCTTTTTAACTTGCTCTATAGGCCATAACTCGATTACTTGTGGCCCAGCTTGGGCAATAAGTGGGACTTGCTCCTTAGGCCATAACTCCTCAACTTGTAGCTCTGCCTGGTCAATATGCTGAATAGAACCGTATTTTCTGCCTTCTTCTCTGCTCGATATATTCATCTTCTGCCAAGCAATATTGATGTCAGACTGTGGAGCCGAGGGTGCAACATAAAGATTATAGATGAAAGTTGACCAGCCTGATTCATCAATATTAGCACTATTCCCTCTTTTACTACCATTTTCAAGATTGTTAATTATGCCCCAGAAAAGTTTTGGATTTTGGCTTTTACATGAGAAATGTAGTTTAGTCCATAATCCCTCATAATATGATTGTTTAGCTTTCCATATTTCATTTTTGTATTGTTTTCTGCACTTTTTTAATTTATGAATTTCCAAAGTTTTTAGTACTCCATTCGGTTTTCTAAAAGTCGCCCTAATCGCTCTATGAAGCTGTCTTTTAAGCGAAGCAGCCGATTAGTATACCATCCTGATTGTTTTGTTATCATGACGGAGCCTTTTGATGTTGTTGATGGAGGAAAACGATCTAAAAGTGAAGCACACAAACAATGCCAAATATCAACCATGGACTTCCCTTCTTTTTTCTCTTCCAAGACTTTGATGATTAAGAGTTCTAGAAAATCCAATATTTCCTTTTGGTTTCTTGGATTCCATACTAGTCTTTTAAGACTAAAGGCTGTTGGTACAATTTTCATTGATCTTGCTTCCGGTAGATGATCCATTGATAAAGCCAAGGAAATTAATTGTGGATTGTGGTCACTTTCTATCCTGGGTATTACTTGATATTTATGAAGGGAGCATGTCAGCCCCGCTGAGATGATGGTGTAGTCAATGATGGAGAAATTGCCTGTTTTTTTAAATGTGGGTATTTGACCATCGTCCTGCAATAACACAAGGTTAAATTTTTTGAGCTGTGAACCGCACATCTGTGATAGTGCTTTTATTGGTTTATTGACGCAGTTTCGATTAAGGAAATGCATATTAAAATCTCCTGAGATGATTATCGTTGCGTCTAGATGGTCATGATACAGCACTTTAACTATTTCCCATAAGGTAGTAAATTGAGAAGCTTTGTCAGAGTTTTTGGGCTTATGTAGACGTTTAGGAATATTATACGTTGATTAAGAGCTAGTTTGATACATAAAAGCCATGCCAATTGAAAGTCAATCTCGAAATGTTTGACATCCAGACTTAAGGAGACATAGATGGATAGACCTCCACTTGCGCGACCAAAGGCAGCCTTACGGAGAGCAACGTTCAAGTACTCATAATAGCCAATAAGGGGTTCCTTTTCCATGCTCCATGTTTCCTGGAACATTAAGACATCAAAATCCCTGAGGAAACTTATTGTATCGGGATCCTCTAATAACGTTTTTAGACCATTTGTGTTCCATGAACAAATATTAAAGGGTTTTAAGACTTTATTAGAGCTCTTTGGGCATCATTCGCGCATGTCAACACTCCCTTTTGTTAGTATTTTAGGGAGCCAACTCCAGTCATCAATGAGAGCTGTATCTTTCTTTAGCTCTTCACATACACGAGTGTCTGATTTACAGCTCGTAATCTTAATCCCAGATGACAGATCTAATTTTGTTGCTGGCCCAGATGCTCCTTTCAGAACCCTCGGATGTCCTCTTAGTCTTGAATTGGTAGCAGGATCCCTTAAAACTGGACTATTAGATGTCAACATCGGAATCAGCAGAGTAGGAAATTGATTTTCGCTGATTTTCCATATTTTAATGCCCCATTTCTCAAATTGAGTTTTATTTGCTAAGATATTACTAATTATGTCTTCTCGATGCCAAGTTGTAAGAGTTATCTCTTTATTGATATTGTTATGATCTTGTTTGAACTCAACCGAATCTAAGTCCTCTGATGTTAAATCTTTAAACTCAGGAATTGCGTTCAACAGTTTCAAAATATTACCGCGATTTAGGATATCATATGGACCTCTTGTGGTATACCGTGGGCAGAATGCTAATTTCATAGATGTATCTGAGTAATCATTAGTCTTTAATTTCTCTTTTTTTATATTACTATTTTTCTCCATTAACAGCTGCATGTCCAGAATGACCCCTTTACCAGGCACAGCTTCATCCACCATGATTCGTTCGGAGGTTACTGTATGGTTGATTTTAGTTGCACTATTTTCTAGAAAGGCGACATTGTTAGAAGTTTTCCCTATAACAGCTTTTTGCACTTCACAATGTTGATCAATTCCTCTATGGGCCTGGTCTTGTCCACTCCCTTGGGAATTGGATGTAGCAATAATTTGGGACTTGTACTATCATGGAACACTTCAGAAAGTGGTCGTATTGGGGCCTGATCAATTTGAACAGCTATAGTTTTACTCCGGCAAGATTCCAAAGGTTTAAAAATTGGATACATTTCTTTCGTATTAAGCTCAGTTGGTAAGACATTAATTATGGATTTTTTTAAGTTTTTTGATTTATTATGAGCTTTCCTTAATCTTTTTCTCGCCCTTTTGGTTAAACCATCTGAGTTTAAATTAAGAATTGATGTCTGATTTGAAGTAGTTTGTAGGTCATTAACTTCGTCTAATGATGTTGGATCCATGGATTCATTTCCTTCACTCAAGTCTTGGTATTTCTGTGACATATTTAATTTGGTCTC